>VSWD01000001.1:11865300-12257336 GCA_033119305.1 Pinctada imbricata | reverse complement strand
CAAATAAGGCTAACGCACGTCACACGCAAGGTAAACATGCGATCTCCGTGCGTCACACATACGATTAAGATGGCAATTATCTCTCGCACTAGCATTTCAGATCGTGCGGTTACCATACGAAAACCGTAAGTGAAACGCACGTCAACCGTACGATTAAAGAATTGATAAGAGAATCGTGACGATTGTTAAGCATGTTCAACAGCCACCGTACGTGTCTACGTACAATCTACGACATCCCAAAATCGTCTTGAGTGTCAGACACATTTTATTCCACAAAATTATGCACGTAGACCGCCCGTAGATGCAAGTGCGTGTAGTTGTGCCTAAAGCTCGATTCTTTTAATGTGCAAAGGTACCTTTAAAATTTACTGTATCTTTGAAGAAAACAAAATGAGCTATCTATGTCCGTGTTCTCTACATCATTTGAACTATTGGATAAGGAAAATCATTTAGATAAGAATGTTACACAAATGTATCAGTTAAATCTATGAATAGGGACCCACCTTAAGTCAGAAATAACAAATTGTCCTTCTCTGAGTACTAACATTTCTTCCGTTGTCTAAGGTGTATTTATATCTGTATTATTTTATTCAAGAGCAAAATACAACACATCTCTCGATATATAAGGCGCTTACATTTATAACCACCTTTTAAAATCAAGACTTTTTGGACGGTACAGTATGAATTTAAGACCAAATAATGAATTGTTGTCCATAAAAAAAGGTAAGGACTACAAAAGCATCGCATTTTATACATACACCGGTACTATTTATACAAAATTCAATATCAGATATGCCGATTTAACTTATAGTTATAGAACCAGTCGTAGTTCATGAGACAAAAAATACTGGGAAATATGGTATGATTGTGTAAGCGAAAAATATTGCAACGAAGCAAGGAATGTTAACGCTCTACGGACATCTGATTAACTCTACAATCGGTCCTACATTGTCGAATTCATCAATAATGTTTCATTGTAGAATTCCTTTACACTGTAGACGGTATTTCGACAAATTAATGTCTCATTGGTGATGCTCTAGGCCAAAAAAGAGGAAGTAAAAAAAGTGAAATTATGAAAAGCAAAAGTCTAAATGTAATCTTAAATTTATACTAAAGAGCTTGCCAAGGACAAAAATGAGTTAAAGAAGATCCCGACGATAATCTCAACAGCACTCACAATAGAGCACCATGTTGAGTATTGACGGACCCCTAGCAAGCTAGAGGTTGGATCAGGTGCCCGGGAGGAGCTTTGGTTATTTAATTATTCTTTTTCAATTCCCTAAATTGTCCATTGTTTGAGATATCGAAATACTAAAATGATTTTGCGTTTATTTTTCACTAACATATTGTCCCTTCAAACATATAGATAATAGAGGAATTGATTGAGAAAAATAAATCACATTACTTTCCAATAAACCATAGTTCAGTCTTATGACTTTTCTAAAATTTCTTCGATCCGTTTAATTCTTCTTTTATTCGCTTCGAAGAGACGCAAATTGATGGCGGAAACTACCCTATTTGATAAGAGGATTTTATTGCATATTCTTAAATACTTTAGGGCATCTCTAAAGTCGCCGATGACTTCATGGCCAACTCCAAGTAACTCCCATGATATGGCTTCTTTCGACAGTCTCCAAGTACGTCTTAAGTCAAGTAGTTCAAGGTACTCTTCCATCCGATGATTGTTGTGATTCTCTAGTTCCATCAGGTGTATTCTAGCTTGCGCTAGGTCTTCCATCTGAAAGTGACAGAGGAAAAGAACGAAGTGTACCAGTGGTAATGGAGGAACGACTTGGCATTCGTGAGCAATATTCGAATAGGAAAATTCATCGAAAATCTCCGAAATACATGTAGTGGATTCAAAGGGTATTTGGCATATTGAATGTCTACGCATTCCCTCCGGTATAGAAAGGACCTCACCGCCAACGGTATCAAAACCTATTTGGTTGAATGGAAAGGTGTTGAATGTTTCAGGGTCCTCATACTTCTGAAGTACTGCATATAGAAGGCGCAAAGTTCTGTCATATCGTTTACATTTGTAGAAATACATCGCCAGAAACATTCTACTTCTGATGCAATCAGGTGATGATAACATCAAGACTCTTATAATGGATCTTTCTTTCATGTACTTGACTTTGTTGCAATCATCCAGAGTGCTCTGCTCAAACAGCTTCCTGTTACAAGACAAATTGATTTCTGATAATCTAAGAAACTGGCAGCATTCCGAGACAATCTTGCTCTTTTCAGAACCAAGGGCTTGTAACAATGTCTCTGCAGATCTTCCGCAACCAAAACTGAAGGTTGTTGTTAAATCAAGAATAACCTGAGATCTTTTAAGTC
This sequence comes from Pinctada imbricata, assembly GCA_033119305.1. NCBI lineage: Eukaryota > Metazoa > Mollusca > Bivalvia > Pterioida > Pteriidae > Pinctada > Pinctada imbricata. The sequence goes on along the minus strand of VSWD01000001.1, from coordinate 12,254,996 downwards.
CATGACTTATACCATGATTTGGTACTCCTGTCCACTTGTCGAACTCAAACATGAGTATTGGAATCTTCTTGATGATCCCATGTCCTTCTGCATGCAAGCTTCCCAAATATTTCATAAGCTTTTGTTGTGCATCTCCATGTATCTTTCCAAAGAACATGTTATTCTCTGGAATAAAAAAATTTGGACAGTATCCACTCTTCACCCAGTTCAGAAGTCTTCTGAAACAGTTCCAGAAATGTAAAAGAAGGTTAGATGGAATCCAAGGTGTTTTGGCCTCCATAATTTCCCAGAAAACTGACGTTTTCATGAAGTATGAGCACATTAAGCCTTTAACTTCAGCATTTTGCTCCACGACTCCTTTCAAGAACAGCTTCAAAAGTGCATATACGAGAAACTGTGTGTGATTCATTGAATGCACCAATCGTTTTTCAGCAAGGGAAAATGACATCCTCCATTCTACGTCTTCATGTTGTGAGAAACGACATCCAATTGGGACAAAAAGAACACCATCTTTAACCATTTCCTGAACAATATGTCCTGGTGGCCATCCACGTTTTAACATGCGATGTACACAACCAATGGCGTCGTTTGACCAACTATTTGATGATAAAGTTAGGGCCAAATCTGTCATTTCATATTCCGAAGAGAGGCAAGGTCCGTGTAGACTTATATTTGTTATATCCATCCGGCTGACGTCTAGGGCGAAATGTTTCAGCAAACTATTTGATAGATAGTACTTGTTTCCCAAGTTGCTGAAAAGGAACATAAGAATCCCTGGATCCTGAGTTGCAAAAAGTCTCACGAATCCTGGCCTTGTATTTTCTTTTTCCATCAAAAGTACGATGTCGGATTGTGTGTCGATTCCAGGGGGCAATGATGGTAGTACTTTGACTCTTGGTGTTGTCAACATGATATCAAAATCAGATGTTATGAAATCAAATCCTTCTGCCCGGCTACCACTGTTAATCACCGTGACCGAATCTTTCAGCATAGATATACAATCCTTAAATTTAGACATATATACCTTTGGATCAATTTCTCTCTTTATGTCTTCGTTTTTTCGAGTCCATTCATCATGAAGATTGTTAATTGGCGGATTTGTGGTGCAACTGAATGACGCATTGCCATGGGCAGTGTAGCTTCCATTGTGTGTATCATTTTAACTGTATTGGAAAAAAAGGAATCCCATTTTGGCAATGCATTTATCAGTTCTGGTAAGTGATCTACGATCTGCGAATACTTTTGTGTTAAAGGCATAGGTATTACTCTGAAATATTTAAGTTACAATAAATAAGTCATCAACCTATATGAAAACATGAATGGTATATCAAGACATGTTCGCCTGAACCAAAGCGTAAGTCCTTCGCATGGTTCAATAAAAGAAACGACTGAAATGATTTCTATAATCCTTTGTTTGTGCATTGACTTTTGTCCATACATCTATAGAGATAAAACCTAATTAAAGTAGTTTCTTATGAAATGATTGTAGCCCGACCACCTGTCCTTTCTGTATGTAAGTCAGATTCCTCTGGTGAACACATACATGAGCTCACTACAGCCGACAGAGCACGGACTGTACTTCGCATGCATTCTGTTTTCCGTATTTCGCATGCATTCTATTTTTTTTTTTCGAAGACATTCTCTACTATGGCTGGAAGCATCACTGATGAGAATTTAATATTCGAAACACGTGTCTGGTGCATAAACATTGATTTGAAAATTTTCAAGAAGGTATAGAGTTGGAACACTTCCGTATTATTATATTCATTAACATATCCATAAATGTGTGTTGGCCCTACGTAATGCTGTCTGTTTGTATATTCATCTTACAGTGAGGAGTTTATTTTACACCACAATTGTGCGTTCTTCGAGACCTCTGGGTAATCGGAAAAGTGGGAAGGTTGTGTACGTAATACGGAAAACTACACCGTCTGCTATGTGCGTGGGAGATGACCGTCCTAAGTCGACGCCGAATGCCCATTGGTCTCGTTGATTTACGTGTGGTCTTTTGTTATCAATTTTTCTATGGTATGAGTTGGTGTTCCTTGTCACTTTTGTGTCTCTTTTGGTGCGTGTCTGCACTGTGTTTTTGCATTTGATGATTTAGGGGTTTTCTTGGGTGTTTCAACCGAGTGTTGTTGGAGACCTCTTTCTTTCTTTTATACATATGAAGCAATAGATAGTACAAAATGTATGTTTAAGTACTTACCCCTGAAAGATTTTGTACATGGAAAGAGCTTGCCTGTGTAAAAAGATATTTAAGATTATTTAGATTAAGGAACAAGTAACCGATCTAACACATACGATGTCTTTTTAAAATTACTGAGTCTCTAAATTATACTCGTGATACAATTGATGTTGGAGAATCGCCTTTATATTGAGAAAGCTGAAAATTGAAAATTGATATAGCAAGTGAGCTATTGTCAAAGCTTTCCGTCCAGTGACCATCGTCCATCGAGTGTCTTTTCACATTTTTGACATAGTCTCCACAGCCCCTGCAGGGATTTAAATGAAACTTGGCAGATACAATGTACTCATGGTCTACTACAAGTGCTGTTTGTTTTCGTCAAATAGGTGGCGCAACCACAGTCAAAAGTATGTCACGGGGGTACCCTCCTATGACAAACTTCAGAACCGATGCACATATCGACAAACCGTAAGCGTCAGGACGACCTAGAAGAATGTCTTAACAAGGTTCCAGTCCGAAGTCAAAAGTCTTTTGTTAATTGTTGCTTTGAATTACTCTATAAATGTGTGTTTTTGTGAATGACAAATATGGATAATGACCATATCCCTGTATAAAGCACAAAAAATCAGAAACCGAAGGCATACAAAATCAGGATAAAACAGGAACCAAAGCAAACAAACAAAAACCTCCATCGAACTCATTTATTGAATATTTATCATATTTGAATCATCCAATGTTATATAATGTCAGAAATAATGCTTATATTTAGGGGATTAAAGTACAATGTTTTGTGGTTCCGACATGTATATGTTTGATATACCTTTGAAATCGTAGTAATACCGTCGGGGCTTGTCCCGCCCCCGACGGTATAAGGTATGTTTCATACGGCATATCCAACATACACCTATCGGAACCACAAAACAAAGTACGTTTATCCCTATTCTAATTCATATGACATATTTTTAAAATTCTTTAAAAACTTCCCATATTTCAGCTTTTCCATCCTGGACTTTCTGGATTCACTCTAATAAGCGGCCAGTAGCGTTCTCAAATTGATAATGGGCAGATTACCGTTAGCTTGAAGAACAAGAATCAAAACATTGGGTGTAGAGTAAACTCAGAGGATGGTGTTATCGTGATAATCGTCAAGAAGGCATAGAGTTGGAACACTTCTGTATTATTAATATAAACACTTATTTTTTGTTGCAGTTAAAATCGTTCCCCGTGATTTGATATTTGTTAAGTGTATTGATTACTTCTTTCCAGCTCTGTCGCCTGAAAGCAGCTTTGTTTCGGTTCTTTATCAATTTGACATCATATATATTTTTGCTTTAAATTCTAAAAATTAAATCGGAGGGCGCTAGTGAAATGAATTTGGGTCGCGTATGAAAGCACTATGGCAGGAAGCATCCCTGATGAGAATTTGATATTTGAAACACATGTCTAGTGCATGGAAATTGGTTTGAAATTTTCTTAAAGAAGGTATAGAGTTGGACCACCTCCGTATTATAAATATAAACATTTATTTCTTGTTGCTGTGTGGAGCAGATAAAATAGTTTCCAGAGACTTGATGTTTGTTAAGTGTATTAATTACTTCTTTCCAGTTCTGTTGCCTGAAAGAAGCTTTGTTTGGCCCTTAATCAATTTGATATCATATATATTTTTGTTCTATTTCGGAAACTTGCCATTTCATCCAAAAATATCATCGAAATTATAGGAGGTTAAAATTGGCTTGAATTTTTTTTTTCGAGAAGGTATACAATTGGAACACTTATTATTATTATCATTTTTGATAAATCGTCAAATTTATGTATCAGTACTAGTATACATTTCCTCTGACCAGTTAGGTCATTTTTGCATAAAAACTTAAAAACTTTTTTGGATTGTTTTTATTTTTCAAAGGTAAGAATGAATTAAAATTATTCATTTAACAATTTCTAATCATGGCGTTTTAAAATGAGATCGAAATCAATCATGTACACGAAAGTAAGACATCATGTGGTGGAGGTTTTTGCTTGTTTGCTTTGGTTCCTGTTTTATCCTGATTTTGTATGCCTTATGTGTTTGTGATCATCTATTTTGTACTGTGTATTTGGATATGGTCATTGTCCATATTTGTCATGATAATCACAAACACTTACATATGAATAGTAGTATCAATGCGCGGGATCGAAACGTATAATTTGTGTTTCCTTACGGAGGTTTTTGCTTGTTTTCCAATCATTTTAGTGATACTGCACAAAACTGTTGAGACGTTGCAGTAGGACAATGATTAATAAGTAAGTCCATATCATTTATTCGTCTGAAAAGACTAGCTTTTATAAACACTTTAAGTAAGGAGGGGATCTCCAACAACACTAGGCAGTAGCACCCACAGCCAAAACCCAAAACACCCAATGCAAATACACAGAGTAGACACCCACAGAAAGAGACGCAAAAGGGACAAGGAACATCAACTCACACCATAGAAAGATTAAACAGAAAAGTCCACACATAAACCAACGAGACTCATGGGCAACCGGTGCCGACTTAGGACGGCAATCTGTCACGTAAGTATCAGACGGTGTGGTTACATGTATCCTGGATTACGTGCGAACAACCCTCCAACTATTCCAATTTCCCAGATGTCTCGAAGAACGCACAATTATGGTGTTAAACAACCTCTACACTGTAAGATGGCCACACACAAACAAGACCGTAAAACGTAGGGGTCCAATGTACGCAGATGATATTATAAATGGATATAAAAAGAGGACATGCATAATACAGTCCGTGCTCTGCTATGACTGATCACTGATTGTTGCGTATAGCATGCTATGACTGATCACTGATTGTTGCATATAGCATGATATGACTGACAACTGATTGTTGCATATAGCATGATATTACTGATCACTGATTGTTGCATATAGCATGCTATGACTGATCACTGATTGTTGAATATAGCATGCTATGACTGATCACTGATTGTTGCATATAGCATGCTATGACTGATCACTGATTGTTGCGTATAGCATGCTATGACTGATCACTGATTGCTGCATATAGCATGATATGACTGACCATGATTTTGAAGAATCTGATATCTCTGACTTGGATTATGGTTTTTCTAACGATAGTTTGTCTTCATTTGAGAGCTTCGATAAACATCTACTCCTGTCGTTGCTACATATAGTAACAATCCCCCATATTCCAAAATTGTTCCACAAAACTAGAATAAATACTTATAAATGAGATTTATCGCAGGGGATTATACCGTGCTCTTGATTGTTGCATATAGCATGATATGGCTGATCACTGATGGTTGCATATAGCATGCTATGACTAACAACTGATTGTTGCATATAGCATGCTATGACTGACCACTGATTGTTGCGTATAGCATGCTATGACTGATCACTGATTGTTGCATATAGCATGCTATGACTGATCACTGATTGTTACATATAGCATGATATGACTGACCACTGATTGTTGCATATAGCATGCTATGACTGGCCACTGATTGTTGCGTATAGCATGCTATGACTAATCACTGATTGCTGCATATAACATGCTCTGACGGACCACTGATTGTTGCATATAGCATGCTATAACTGATCACAATTGCTGCATATAGCATGCTATGACTGATCACTGATTGTTGCATATAGCATGCTATGACTGACCACTGATTGTTGCATTTAGCATGCTATGACTGACCACTGATGACTGACCACTGATTGTTGCATATAGCATGCTATGACTGACAACTGATTGTTGCATATAGCATGATATGACTGACCACTGATTGTTGCATATAGCATGATATTACTGATCACTGATTGTTGCATATAGCATGCTATGACTGACCACTGATTGTTGCATATAGCATGCTATGACTGACCACTGATTGTTGCGTATAGCATGCTATGACTGATCACTGATTGTTGCATATAGCATGCTATGACTGATCACTGATTGTTACATATAGCATGATATGACTGACCACTGATTGTTGCATATAGCATGCTATGACTGGCCACTGATTGTTGCGTATAGCATGCTATGACTAATCACTGATTGCTGCATATAACATGCTCTGACGGACCACTGATTGTTGCATATAGCATGCTATAACTGATCACAATTGCTGCATATAGCATGCTATGACTGATCACTGATTGTTGCATATAGCATGCTATGACTGACCACTGATTGTTGCATTTAGCATGCTATGACTGACCACTGATGACTGACCACTGATTGTTGCATATAGCATGCTATGACTGACAACTGATTGTTGCATATAGCATGATATGACTGACCACTGATTGTTGCATATAGCATGATATTACTGATCACTGATTGTTGCATATAGCATGCTATGACTGACCACTGATTGTTGCATATAGCATGCTATGACTGATCACTGATTGTTGCATATAGCATGATATGACTGATCACTGATTGTTGCATATAGCATGCAATGACTGATCACTGATTGTTGCGTATAGCATGCTATGACTGATCACTGATTGTTGCATATAGCATGCTATGACTGATCACTGATTGCTGCAAATAACATGATATGACTGACCACTGATTGTTGCATATAGCATGCTATGACTGACCACTGATTGTTGCGTATAGCATGCTATGACTGATCACTGATTGCTGCATATAGCATGCTATAAATGACCACTGATTGTTGCATATAGCATGCTATGACTGACCACTGATTGTTGCATATAGCAAACAATGACTGATCACTGATTGTTGCATATAGCATGCTATGACTGACCACTGATTGTTGCATATAGCATACTACGACTGATCACAATTGCTGCATATAGCAGATTATGACTGATCACTGATTGCTGCATATAGCATGATATGACTGACCACTGATTGATGCAAGTAGCATGCTATGACTGACCACTGATTGTTGCGTATAGCATGGTATGACTGACCACTGATTGCTGCATATAGCATGCTATGACTGACCACTGATTGTTGCATATAGTATGCTATGACTGACCACTGATTGTTGCATATAGCATACTATGACTGATCACTAATTGCTGCATATAGCATGATATGACTGACCACTGATTGTTGCATATAGCATGCTATGACTGATAACTGATTGTTGCATATAGCATGCTATACCTGATCACTGATTGCTGCATATAGGATGATATGACTGACCACTGAGTGTTACATATAGCATGCTATGACTGACCACTGGTTGTTGCGTATAGCATGCTATGACTGACCACTGATTGTTGCATATAGCATGCTATGACTGATCACTGATTGCTGTATATAGCATGCTATGACTGACCACTGATTGTTGCATATAGCATGCTATGACTCACCACTGATGACTGACCACTGATTGTTGCATATAGCATGCTATGACTGATCAATGATTGTTGCATATAGCATGCTATGACTGATCTATGATTGTTGCATATAGCATGATATGACTGACCACTGATTGTTGCATATAGCATGCTATGACTGACCACTGATTGTTGCGTATGGCGTAATATGACTGACCACTGATTGTTGCATATAGCATGCTATGACTGATCAATGATTGCTGCATATAGCATGCTATAAATGACCACTGATTGTTGCATATAGCATGCTATGACTGACCACTGATTGTTGCATATAGCATACTATGACTGATCACTGATTGTTGCATATAGCAGACTATGACTGATCACTGATTGCTGCATATAGCATGATATGACTGACCACTGATTGCTGCAAGTAGCATGCTATGACTGACCACTGATTGTTGCGTATAGCATGCTTTGACTGACCACTGATTGCTGCATATAGCATGCTATGACTGACCACTAATTGTTGCATATAGCATGCTATGACTGACCACTGATTGTTGCATATAGCATACTATGACTGATCACAATTGCTGCATATAGCAGACTATGACTTATCACTGATTGCTGCATATAGCATGGTATGACTGACCACTGATTGTTGCAAGTAGCATGCTATGACTGACCACTGATTGTTGCGTATAGCATGGTATGACTGACCACTGATTGCTGCATATAGCATGCTATTACTGACCACTGTTTGTTGCATATAGCATGCTATGACTGATGACTAATTGCTGCATATAGCATGATGTGACTGACCACTGATTGTTGCATATAGCATGCTATGACTGATAACTGATTGTTGCATATAGCATGCTATGCCTGATCACTGATTGTTGCATATAGCATGCTATGCCTGATCACTGATTGCTGCATATAGGAGGATATGACTTACCACTGATTGTTGCATATAGCATGCTATGACTAACCACTGATTGTTGCGTATAGCATGCTATGACTGACCACTGATTGTTGCATATAGCATGCTATGACTGATCACTGATTGCTGCATATAGCATGATATGACTGACTACTGATTGTTGCATATAGCATTCTATGACTGATCACTGATTTTTGCGTATAGCATGCTATGACTGATCACTGATTGTTTCATATATCATGATATGACTGATCTATGATTGTTGCATATAGCATGCTATGACTGATCACTGATTGTTGCGTATAGCATGCTATGACTGATCACTGATTGTTGCATATAGCATGCTATGACTGATCACTGATTGTTGCATATATCATGATATGACTGATCTATGATTGTTGCGTATAGCATGGTATGACTGACCACTGATTGCTGCATATAGCATGCTATGACTGACCACTGTTTGTTGCATATAGCATGCTATGACTGATGACTAATTGCTGCATATAGCATGATGTGACTGACCACTGATTGTTGCATATAGCATGCTATGACTGATAACTGATTGTTGCATATAGCATGCTATGCCTGATCACTGATTGTTGCATATAGCATGCTATGCCTGATCACTGATTGCTGCATATAGGAGGATATGACTTACCACTGATTGTTGCATATAGCATGCTATGACTAACCACTGATTGTTGCGTATAGCATGCTATGACTGACCACTGATTGTTGCATATAGCATGCTATGACTGATCACTGATTGCTGCATATAGCATGATATGACTGACTACTGATTGTCGCATATAGCATTCTATGACTGATCACTGATTTTTGCGTATAGCATGCTATGACTGATCACTGATTGTTGCATATATCATGATATGACTGATCTATGATTGTTGCATATAGCATGCTATGACTGATCACTGATTGTTGCGTATAGCATGCTATGACTGATCACTGATTGTTGCATATAGCATGCTATGACTGATCACTGATTGTTGCATATATCATGATATGACTGATCTATGATTGTTGCATATAGCATGCTATGACTGACCACTGATGACTGACCACTGATTGTTGCATATAGCATGCTATGACTGACCACTGATTGTTGCATATAGCATGCTATGACTGATCACTGATTGTTGCATATAGCATGCTATGACTGATCACTGATTGTTACATATAGCATGATATGACTGACCACTGATTGTTGCATATAGCATGCTATGACTGGCCACTGATTGTTGCGTATAGCATGCTATGACTAATCACTGATTGCTGCATATAACATGCTCTGACGGACCACTGATTGTTGCATATAGCATGCTATAACTGATCACAATTGCTGCATATAGCATGCTATGACTGATCACTGATTGTTGCATATAGCATGCTATGACTGACCACTGATTGTTGCATTTAGCATGCTATGACTGACCACTGATGACTGACCACTGATTGTTGCATATAGCATGCTATGACTGACAACTGATTGTTGCATATAGCATGATATGACTGACCACTGATTGTTGCATATAGCATGATATTACTGATCACTGATTGTTGCATATAGCATGCTATGACTGACCACTGATTGTTGCATATAGCATGCTATGACTGATCACTGATTGTTGCATATAGCATGATATGACTGATCACTGATTGTTGCATATAGCATGCAATGACTGATCACTGATTGTTGCGTATAGCATGCTATGACTGATCACTGATTGTTGCATATAGCATGCTATGACTGATCACTGATTGCTGCAAATAACATGATATGACTGACCACTGATTGTTGCATATAGCATGCTATGACTGACCACTGATTGTTGCGTATAGCATGCTATGACTGATCACTGATTGCTGCATATAGCATGCTATAAATGACCACTGATTGTTGCATATAGCATGCTATGACTGACCACTGATTGTTGCATATAGCAAACAATGACTGATCACTGATTGTTGCATATAGCATGCTATGACTGACCACTGATTGTTGCATATAGCATACTACGACTGATCACAATTGCTGCATATAGCAGACTATGACTGATCACTGATTGCTGCATATAGCATGATATGACTGACCACTGATTGATGCAAGTAGCATGCTATGACTGACCACTGATTGTTGCGTATAGCATGGTATGACTGACCACTGATTGCTGCATATAGCATGCTATGACTGACCACTGATTGTTGCATATAGTATGCTATGACTGACCACTGATTGTTGCATATAGCATACTATGACTGATCACTAATTGCTGCATATAGCATGATATGACTGACCACTGATTGTTGCATATAGCATGCTATGACTGATAACTGATTGTTGCATATAGCATGCTATGCCTGATCACTGATTGCTGCATATAGGATGATATGACTGACCACTGAGTGTTGCATATAGCATGCTATGACTGACCACTGATTGTTGCGTATAGCATGCTATGACTGACCACTGATTGTTGCATATAGCATGCTATGACTGATCACTGATTGCTGTATATAGCATGCTATGACTGACCACTGATTGTTGCATATAGCATGCTATGACTCACCACTGATGACTGACCACTGATTGTTGCATATAGCATGCTATGACTGATCAATGATTGTTGCATATAGCATGCTATGACTGATCTATGATTGTTGCATATAGCATGATATGACTGACCACTGATTGTTGCATATAGCATGCTATGACTGACCACTGATTGTTGCGTATAGCGTGATATGACTGACCACTGATTGTTGCATAAAGCATGCTATGACTGATCACTGATTGCTGCATATAGCATGCTATAAATGACCACTGATTGTTGCATATAGCATGCTATGACTGACCACTGATTGTTGCATATAGCATACTATGACTGATCACTGATTGATGCATATAGCAGACTATGACTGATCACTGATTGCTGCATATAGCATGATATGACTGACCACTGATTGCTGCAAGTAGCATGCTATGACTGACCACTGATTGTTGCGTATAGCATGCTTTGACTGACCACTGATTGCTGCATATAGCATGCTATGACTGACCACTAATTGTTGCATATAGCATGCTATGACTGACCACTGATTGTTGCATATAGCATACTATGACTGATCACAATTGCTGCATATAGCAGACTATGACTTATCACTGATTGCTGCATATAGCATGGTATGACTGACCACTGATTGTTGCAAGTAGCATGCTATGACTGACCACTGATTGTTGCGTATAGCATGGTATGACTGACCACTGATTGCTGCATATAGCATGCTATTACTGACCACTGTTTGTTGCATATAGCATGCTATGACTGATGACTAATTGCTGCATATAGCATGATGTGACTGACCACTGATTGTTGCATATAGCATGCTATGACTGATAACTGATTGTTGCATATAGCATGCTATGCCTGATCACTGATTGTTGCATATAGCATGCTATGCCTGATCACTGATTGCTGCATATAGGAGGATATGACTTACCACTGATTGTTGCATATAGCATGCTATGACTAACCACTGATTGTTGCGTATAGCATGCTATGACTGACCACTGATTGTTGCATATAGCATGCTATGACTGATCACTGATTGCTGCATATAGCATGATATGACTGACTACTGATTGTTGCATATAGCATTCTATGACTGATCACTGATTTTTGCGTATAGCATGCTATGACTGATCACTGATTGTTGCATATATCATGATATGACTGATCTATGATTGTTGCATATAGCATGCTATGACTGATCACTGATTGTTGCGTATAGCATGCTATGACTGATCACTGATTGTTGCATATAGCATGCTATGACTGATCACTGATTGTTGCATATATCATGATATGACTGATCTATGATTGTTGCATATAGCATGCTATGACTGACCACTGATGACTGACCACTGATTGTTGCATATAGCATGCTATGACTGACCACTGATTGTTGCATATAGCATGCTATGACTGATCACTGATTGTTGCATATAGCATGCTATGACTGACCACTGATTGTTGCATATAGCATGCTATGACTGACCACTGATTGTTGCGTATAGCATGCTATGACTGACCACTGATTGTTGCATATAGCATGCTATGACTGATCACTGATTGCTGCATATAGCATGCTATGACTGATCACTGATTGTTGCGTATAGCATATAATAGCATGATATATCACTGACGAGGGTTAAGTAACCGAAACGTGTATGTTTGTCCCTGCTGCGAATTTATATGATCTTAAAAGATGGTATTGGATTGTAAAACGTTTGTATCACTTGTTTAGTATCACTGCTGGTGGACTAGAATTGCCCGAGGGCACATGTAGCCAAGTTCCATCAACTTTGTTTGATCGTTTCTTCAACGCATTGGAAAATTTATGCTATCGAAATTTCTTGAAATCATTTCCAACTTATCCTGCTATGTCTTTCGGACATTACAACTTTCACACTTTTTGGGCATACTACATGGTTAAGATTGAAGATCACTGCTGACGAGGGTTAAGTACCCGAAACGTACATGTCTGGACCATGCTGCAAATTTGTCTATTTTAAATGATGCTATTGAATTTGAAGACGTTGAACATGCGACCGTGATATTAGTGAGGACTTTTAATGTCAAGAAAGTTGTTTACACTAAGAGCATGTTAAATTGAATTAAAATAAGAGAAAAAAATCATTTGAATACCTCAACCCATCTCCTGCAGAACTGTCAACAGTTTCAGGATAAAGATTGCTGATGATATTTTCAATTGAAGTGAATGACACACTTTTTAGTGGCTGTTCAAAGAAGTCCAAAACATATACATCACTAAATGATCTTTTGTAGCTAACAGCGTCCTCATCCCCGACTAAACTACACAGAATGCTGTACACTCGTTCTGAATATCGGCTCATCTCTGCGTAATTCTAGAAATAAAATGATAATAAAAATACCACTTAACAAGATTATTAAGCTCTTCAATATTACCTCGTGCGCAAGGAAGTTTATGTGAGTAGGAAAACCTAATATACATTAATATATTGATGCAATTATTGACAAAGAATAATAGGTTCTATCACAAACTACTGAGTGAGACATAAAAAATTTACACGAGTGTCGGAAGTTTCATCTTTTCCAGAGTGGAGCGTAGAAAAACGAGGGAAATGATGAAAAATTTTCGTCACGAGTGTAAATTTTTATGTAGTAGAAAGTGAAAGAATATATTTCTTCATCCATGAAACGTAAGTAAAAAGTAAATTCAAACAACTTTTCATGCCATCTAACGCCATGCTTTCTGACGACGCTACTGTGACGTCACAATAAGATTCTCTCTCATCATTGGTCCATTTGAGCCTTTGAGATAACGTATGTGTCTTACATAGGCTGTCTCACAGGTTACGAGCAAAACGGAGAAGAAAAGGGGATCTCAAAGACCTGGTTACAGCATCCACAGTAAAACACCCAAAACACCCAATGTAAATCACAGAACAGACACTAACAAAAAGGGACGAAAAAGGTACAAGGAACACCTAATCACATAGAAAAATGACCACAAATAAACCAATGAGACAAGTGGGCAATCGGTGCCAACTAAGAACGGCTAGTAGCAGACGGTGTGGTTATACAGATTACGTGCGCTCAACCCACCCAGTTTTCCGATTACCTAGAGGTCTCGAAGAACGCACAAAATTTCGTGGTGTAAGGTTGGTCGTTTCTTCAAACGCATTTCAAAATTTCCGTTTACACACAGCCATCTTGCTACGTCTTTTAGAATATTTAGGACATGATTTTCACAGATTTTGGTTATATTACATTATTTAGATTGAGGATCATTGACGAGGGTTTAATACCCAAAACGTGCTCTTAAACGATGCTAATGAATGTGAAGACGTTAAACATTTGTACCATTAGGTGAGTGTCACTGCTGGTGGACCTGGAGTCCTTGAGGGCACATGTAGCTAAGTTCGATCAATTTCGATTGGTCGTTTCTTCAAACGCATTTCAGAATTTATGTTACAAAGTTTTCTTAAATTTCTAAAACCTGGGTCCTGTAGCATCATATCCCAGCCATCTTGTTACGTCTTTCGGTATATTTAGGACATAATTTTCACAGATTTTGGTCATATTACATTGTTTAGATTGAGGATCACTGACGAGGGTTAAATACCCGAAACGTGCATGTAGGTCCATGCTGTAAATTAATTATGCTAATGAATTTGAAGACGTTAAAGCTCCATACTGTAAGATGAACATACAAACAGACAACATTACACAGGGCTCAAGAAACACGCCTTCTGTAAGAGTTTTTTTAAATGGTCGCCTATAGGACAATAAAACATCAACCCGGGCTTTAGTCTGTTGCAGCAGTCACCCTCAGCCTTCTGCATAAGACCTTGGGAAAATAGTTTAATTGCACCAAGATAAAGCTCTGACCTTAGCAGGTTCTTTCCATACATTCTTGACATGTTCAGTATATCGCTTTTCAAACATTCATTTTTTAATTTCCTTTATATCGGCTGCAAGGCATTACTCCGTCGATGTTTGATTTTCGGCTCTATTGTGAGTGCTGTTGAGATTGTCGTCAGGATCTTCTTTAACTCATTCTTAGAGCCAGACGGCCTGTACGCTTCCTGTTCAAGGTTACATCATACAGCGGCTGAAAACATCATTACGAAGTGCTTCTGTCGCTACGGGGATCTCATAAAATATATGAGATCCATCTTTCCAAAATGATTAGTGATATTCTGAATTGCGATGGAATGGCTGTCATAATCACTAAACAAGACATCTTTACCTCATAAGTACGTCAATATGTACATCCACACAATCACCGAATTTGACAAGTTTTCATGGAAATGTTGCAACGGGTGTTGCATGCAAACAAGAGACACTGGATATCCCCGGGCACCTGGTCTCACTTCGGAAAATTGTTATCTCCCGGCTTCGCTACAGTTACAATGGAAATACTTATGATTTTGCCTTGCCTTCTCGACTTTCAGACTATAAGTATTGGACACTTCATTGTTTTTTTTTAATTGAGCATATGGGCAATGATGCACTTGATTTCGTTTAATAGATCATATTCTTCAATACTGATAATCATACATTGATACTGATGCCCACATGAACATCTCACGCGTCTTCCTATTCATGTTGTTGGCAGTTATTCTTTCTATTTACTCCCCATATATTTTTTGTCATAACTGCCTATTTCTATATATAAGTCTTATTAGAGATATTGATCTAAGAACGCAAACCTTAACCTTTAACTTAAACGAACGTGACTGTACATACCTAAACTTAAAAAAGAAGGGAGTACTCATTGGTTTCAACTCAGGTATCAAAGAAATCTTGATTTTTCCTTACACACTAGAAATGTAACACAGGAGCTCGACACAAACGACCCTTAATGAAACCCGCCACTGTTTGCCATTCCTTTATTATTTATAGAGGAAAATAGAGGAAGATTCCATCCTGTGTCCGTTATGTTGAACCTCAATGAAATGTCAATTGTTTGAATGATTTTATTTTCCTGACTTATTTATCTTTTTCTGATGCGTTGCGTGAAGTTTCCCTTTAGCTATTAAAAATACAAAACCTATGAGAAGAGAATAAATAGAAAACAAAGGGGGCATCTCCAACAACATCAGGATGCAGCACCCACAGCAAAACCCCAAAACACCCAATGCAAAAACACAGAGCAGACAAGCACAGAAAGAGACGCGTAAGGGGCAAGGAACGTCAACGCACAACACAGAAACATCAAACACAAAGGACTACACATAAACAAACGAGACCAATGGGCAACAGGTGCCGACTTAGGACGGCCATTTGCCCGCAATTGACAAATGGTGTGGTTATCCTGGGTCTTGTTTGTGCGTGGTCATCTTACAATGAGGAGGTTGTTTTACACCACACTTGTACGTTCTTCGAGACCTCTGGGTAATTGGAGAAGTGAGAGGGTTTTGCGCACGTAATCCAGGATAACCACACCATTTGCTTCTTGCGTGACAAATGGCCGTGTAAAGTCGTCACCAGTTACCCATTGGTCTCGTTGGTTTATGTGTAGTCTTTTTTGCTTCATTGTTATATGTCATGTGTCTCTTTTCCTCCTCTGGTTATGCTCAGCATCGAGTGTTTTCGTGTTTTGCTGTTGGTGCTGCAACAGGGTCTTGTTGGAGATTCCCCTCCCTTCTTTTGTATCTTCCGAAATGGAAGTAGCCGGATGTGATATTCCTGCAGAATTGAAGCAGCGGGTGTTGCATGCAAGCAGGAGATGCTGATTCTTCCTGGGCATATGGTATCACTACTAATTGGGAGTTTGCTTCTTTTAATTTTTGTTTGTTTGATTTGGTTCCTGTTTTATCCTGATTTCGTATGTCTTCTGTTTGTGATTTTCTGAATTATCGATTTTGTACTGTGTATTGGGACACATTTGAAGAAACCTAACTTAAAATTTAAACAATGCTGAAATGTGCATGGTAATAATTGTTTATTAAGTCGGTGTATCCTAATGCGGATTCCTATGATACATACATTAAGGTTTCTTGTTTAATTATTTTGTCGATGGTACAAAATGTTATTTTAAAAAATCATATACGTGTATGTATTTTTCTCAAGCACCAAAGACATGATAACAATTCACTGACAATGACATTCTTTTAGTATTTAACAAAGAGCATTGCATAGTATATGTTGGTTGACCCGTGGTCCTAGTAAGGCTCGAACCAGCAACCTTGCAGTCACTGGCATAACGCCTTTACAGCTAGAATCACAAAAGGTAATCAAAAGAGTAAAGGTTGGAAATCCGTAGCATGTTGTCAATATGTCAATCAAAGCATTGAATATGCATAATTGTATTTAAATAATTAGATATTAGCTATTATATAGTCTTTACCTCCATATTGTATTCATAATATAATTTCCTTCAGGCACAGCTTTATTTAAGTGGTATTTATTTCTTGATTCTTCACAATGGATTTATACATCTACTTTATACGTTTAAAAGGGGAAGTAAAATAAATTTTCTACGTTGTAAAATCCACTTGACCTGGCGGCTTCAATTTCTTTATTCCACGAATCTTATTTTCGATACTCGTGTGAAAATTTCAAAGAGGAAATAGAGAATAAGATCTGAACACAAAATGAGTGTATGACACGTGTATTTTCCTTCATGTATCTATGAAACGGTGTTATTGTCTCCGTTCGTTTGCCAAACTCTTCTCTCGTGAGAAAATTTTGTTTTATATTTTTTCCAAAATTTATTTTTGTTTGTGGGTTTTGAAATTTGTTTCCGGGTTTTGTGATTGACATTCATCCGCTAATAAGATATGCTCTAGCATACCAATATACATGGGGGCTATGCCGCTGTATCGGCACGAAGGTAATCTGCAATCTATGCACGTTTACTCACGATGTACAAAACCTTATCCCTTTTAAGAAGTACAAAATCGTTAATCGAAAAATCATCTGACTAAGGGCATATAAAACAAGGATAAAACCACAACTAATGACACAGAAATAAAGAAAATATACCATATGAAGAGAAGTGAACTTTCTGCGAAGGAGTGAGATCAGGTGCCCATGAAGAGTGAGCATTACCTGCTTGCACGCCACTTAAATTCGTTAGAAAGGTCACAATCGGTAACTCCCATAAAGAAAGACTAACGTATCAATAGGTATGCTCAGTCACAATGTACATCGTTTTGGTGTGTGATGTGTCTGTTACATGTATCAGTAATCGCCAATGTTAATACAAAATGCCATTATTCTCGATAGAATCTACTATTGAAAAATAAACATCAAAGAAGTACCCAATGCGGAATCTTCAACATATGACTTTACATATAAAGCTTGAGGATGGTATACGTAATTATATGGAAGAAATTCCGCATTAATTCCATATGAAATCTGGTATTTTCCGCATGACTTCCATTTGAAGATCCGCACCCTTCCACATCATTGTAGAGGCCGATTGTAATAGGAAATAACTCGTAAAACTTAATTGAACAATGTAATCCTTGCATATATGAAAAGTAGGTCCGTTGTATGAATCCTTACGGAAAAAGGATTCTACAACGATTACTTCTTGGGATTGTTATGCAAGCTTTATTTGAGCATTCTGCGATTGTATAAAAGCTTATTCGAAGGGCTGACACTGGCTCTTATTTATTTTTTTTTTGTCGCAAGTTTGCGCGATGACACAAATTTGTGCTGCGGCACAGTATTGCGCGACGACTAAGTTGCTGAAAAAAATCATTGTTCTCAATAGAGAGAACATACATATTTATCTTGTAAATTAATGACAAACAGTATCATAGATTGACTGGCAGAATAATTTATTAGATTCAACAGAGACAGAGACTGTAATCAGCACTACTACTTTGATAACATACAAAATGCAAAATATACAGTAATTTTGCATTCAGTCACAGTACTGAGTAAGAAAGTCAGTATAAAATGTGTAATTTTGACGAGTTCAATTATACCGACCCAAAGAATTCTCATAGACTTCATTCAATTAAGAAATGAATGTTATAAGATGGTTGTTATGGGGAATTTATATTACCATCTGGATTTTGATAAATTGAATGACGCCCGGTAGGGCGTCATGATAAATTTATCAAATTCCAGATGGTAATATAAATTCCCCATAACAACCATCTGAATAACATTTATTTCTTATATTTACATTTCTCATTTGTCGTTTTTATCAGTAAAATATGTCTTTCAAGTTTGAATTTCCCGCTGTCTTTGAGAGCGTTACTAGGAAGGCGTAACTAAGAAAGCGGCTAACTGTGTCAAGAAGTAGTTCCATAATACGAGACGTAATTTCACTGATGAGTTTTCAGAAATTTCGCATTATATTTTCAAGAAAATGTTTTCTTAATAAACGAGTCTTACGATGTAAACTATTTCCTCATTGGTCTCCAATCTTCAATTGCTTCGCGTGCATGCATATCGAAGGTGTTATGTGATTCGGTTTCAAAAATGGTTCGCCAGGTGATCGTAGTTTACAGGCGCCAGTCTCTCAAAAGTTTAACATATAAGGTTAGTGGCTACATTCCGTGGTGACGAAATCTTGTCATTGAGTTAAAAGTGCCTTCAAATGTTATCCCGACTCTCATCGGCGGGTTCTAAGGCAGATACGAGGAGACGAGAGACGTAAACATCGACAGTTTCACTTGACTTTGTCCCAGATTCCGTCACACGCACATGCATTCGCGGCACTCGTGCACAGGAGCTCAAAGAAAGTTTGTTACAACTTCTTACATAAGTTAAACGCAGGATTAAATGTAACATCTTTGAGTACATTGTTACAGGCGTTTACAGTAAGTACATACAGAAATTGAGTTTATATCTGCACAGTATTGAATCATATGTGGTTGTTTTGAAATTGAGATTGTAATGATCCGTTTGATTTGATGTTTAAAGGACTGTTTTGACCTGGCCTGTGCAGTTAGAATATTCAGCGTCTTAGAATAAAACTTCTCTGCAGGGCTCATGCATAGCTAAAAAGAAGTTCGCCGTTCAGATTTTTCATAACGCAGACAAAGAAAAATTATTTTCGATTTATGTTGTATTTCGATTTAGGAATAAGACCAAAATGAATACTGCATTACAGGTTTTGACTACTATTTGGTATTTCTTTGAAAAATCTTTGTATTACACTTTATTTTATCAATTATCAATGATCAGTTTAAAATTTTGATGCCTTAGCAACCGACATGGGGACTGCCATTTTGTTTATAAATACGATTTTTTTGTATTACGACGCAAGCCATTTGATTGGTCCAGCAGATTGTAATATAAATTTTGCAGATGGTAATATATGGGCAAATATCAACCATCTGCTTAACATTGCAGCCTATAGGGAGTAAAATTCAGAATGTAAATATTTCCTTACATTTAATTATACATTGGAGGCCTTAGAACCTTAAGCTGTCATGCTTATCTTCATCAATTTGCAGTTGAGAACTGCAGCATTGCTTCTAGACCAAGCTATAGTCCTGGAGACCCCCATGGACTTGATCTATGTTATAGCATCATCGAAATGGCTATTGTAGCATGAGAAAGAATTACTCGTGGTACAATTATTTATCAAATCATAAACACTGGCATAAACACAGGGGCTCCATGCATATATATGATATAGAATATAAGAACAACGTCGATGTTCATGCACGGAAATGAAAACAATATATAACGAATACATGCACTGTCTGTGGTTTCGTCTATATAGAAAGTGCTATGGCGACCATGTCAGGGAAAATATTCAAAACACTTAAGCCGGGCTTCCACTTTCGTGAATATAGAGGAGAATGAGGTACGATCAGAGGCGAATGAACAATCGTGTCACATTCTTGTCTGTTCTCATGAAGTATTTCCTGCCGCGATAGGCACACGATAGCGCCGCGAATGCAACAAGAATATACTACGCGTCCGCTATGATAGTGAGGAGAGTGTGATAAAAATAGAGAAGAATGCGACACGATTTTGTCACGATAAAAAGACACTGAGGCGAATGAGAGGCGAATGCAGGAGATTGAGACACGACTTCAAACTGATAGCGCTGCGATGAAGGAGATTGAGACAAGATTTTAACCCGATAGCGCTGCGATCATGACAAGAATGTGACATGAGCAAAATCAAAATCATTAGACATATCCAGGAGAATCAATACCCTTTGTTGACTTTGACCTCTTTCCAGGTTGTTTTACGATTAAACAAAATCTCCTAATTGTAGCTCTATCGCCTCAACAGTCGCAACAGTGGAAGCTATCAACTTTGTATCTCAAATATTCTTCACATAACAAGGACAGCCTGAAATGGTTATTGTTGAGAAAAACAGTCTGGTTAACTAAGGGTGGAAACCCCCTATTTGCGGTTTGTTTTCGTAATCACCATGCCTAGAACTAAAATATTTTTTGTTCCATTCTTCGTCATCGACTCTTTAATTTTCCACGGGATATCGACGTCAATGTCAATGACTCTCAATAAGATGCAAAATACGTCCTTTCTTTACTCAAGAGAAAGCGACGTCGTGCTTATATTCTGTTTTCCCGAATACGAAGATCGCAACTACTCGATTTAGATGTTATTGAGGGCTTATTTTCGGTTGTTTTATTGTCAGAACGTGCAGACGTTTAAAGCCGAACACGGTCAATTTTGCAATTTTGTTTTCCGTTACGGAATCGGAAATTTCTAAGTTACATTTTCCTATTGCAAAATCTGAATTACAGTGGTACATGTTGTTGGGAGAAGCCAAGAATTGAATGAAAAAATTTACAAAATAATGATGACATGCTCGTGATTATCTAAACTTTTCAGTGACATCGA
This sequence comes from Pinctada imbricata, assembly GCA_033119305.1. Taxonomy (NCBI): domain Eukaryota; kingdom Metazoa; phylum Mollusca; class Bivalvia; order Pterioida; family Pteriidae; genus Pinctada; species Pinctada imbricata. The sequence continues at coordinate 12,233,167 of VSWD01000001.1, read as the reverse complement.
AGGATACAAAGTTTGCCGTGTGGCTCTCGTGCTGCTGAGGCTTCCCAATTTCGGAAGACATTCTCATGTAAATTAGATAGCTGCGAATACTCGCAGGAAATTCGCAAAAACGGAAATTTGAATACTCATTATTTTTCTGCAGCATTTACCGTAAATAAAATAATTTCTTGGAAGTATGTGGCAATTGCCCTACTATTGTTACACGCAAATAGTAAGTTGCGATTGTCTTGCGAATATGGAATAAATGTCTTGTGATCGCATACTTTCTGCGAATGTGTGGTGACTGCAAAATTGTTTTTACTCAAGTATGTGGCGACCATACATGTATGTATTAGCCAAATTCTGCTGAATGAACATCAAAGAGATTCCTAGCAGTTTTTCAGTCTCAAAGTCGAGAAGGCATGGCCAAATCGTGAGAATTCCCCGAAGTGAGACCAGGTGCCCGGGGAGAGTCAGCGTCTCTTGATTGCATGCAATAATACGGAAATGATCTAACTCTAAACCTTCATTAACATCCTTTGCAACACCCGTCGCAACAGCTCCATGTAAACCTGTCAAAGTCGGTGATTGTCTCGACGTACATTTTAATGTACAGATCAGGTAAGTATGTCTTGCTTGGTGATGTTTACAACCATTCAATCACAATGTAGAATTTCACTGATCATACTGTAAAGGGGGATCTGATATGTTTTTACATTGTACCGTAGCGACCGAAGAACTTCCTCAATGATGATTTCAGCCGTTGTGTGATATAACCCTGAACAAGTAGCTTACTTGCAAGACGTCTGGCTCTAACAATGAAATCGTCATATTTGGAACATGCCATGGCGTACCGTATCAGTTGAGAAACAAAAACACCATAAGCAGGAGAAGACGGAATGTTGCTACTCATGAAAGGGAAATTAGTTATGTTGAAGCTAAAATTGTCGCGCTTGTGAGGTGTTCAATTGCCCGTTGGCGTCAAAAGATAGAAATTACATCCAGAACCATGCGCATTTTCAAGAATCGCATAAGGCTAGAAATGTGCCAAAATTTCTTAATTAAAATGCTAAGTAGCCACAGAGAGAAGACCAAATGAATGTAATGATCAATAATTATTACGGCTGAGCGGTTTTATCGCGGTACCGGTATATTGCCATACGAGGCTTATTGTCTAATTCGCTCTGCTCAAACGACAATAAAATATTTATCAACTAAACACAACACCAAATGGGAGTCGCCTCTTGCCACGCACGCAGCATGAAGATTTATTCATAGAAATAAATATGTACAAAGACAACGCGAAGTTTTGCGGTCAATATTCTTCAAATCTGAAAGTAAAAAAGACAAGTATAAATCTAGTGTAAATTTATTTCAGTATAGAACAAGTACCGAACTGGTACGTGGCAAAGGCGTGAATGACGAACACTCTGTACACCTGTATGTACCACCCGTGCATATCACTGACCATAGAAACTGACCAATCAGAAAGGCATACACCTGCCTTTACCCCAGTCATACAAGCACTTTACCCCAATCGTAAAATGCAACGTAGATAAATACATTTCGCAATATGTACCACGGTGTTTGTTTTCAAAAACCGGTTTTTCACGATACTTTTTTATCTGTATATTTTTATGTTGTTATGGGTCAGAATATCCCAAAACGCCAGCAAAAATCAGACTAAGACAGAATATAAATTTACAAGTTTAATTATGTACAAAATATATATATTTAAAATGATTTCAACTTACAATACAATGTCCGGATCAAAGTGTCCGTTACGGTCCACAAAGTCTATCGAATGTATGGTTTCCGGTAATCACAAACGTTCTCGAAAGATCCATGTCCAAACGTTGTTAAATGGATTAAAGTCTCAACAAATAAAGTTTCCCAGTATATCAGAATAGATTAATGAATCGTGTCTACGAATGTGTACGAATGCCCCATCAACACAGTTCCTCAGAGGTATTTATACTTAATACCAATGAATTTACCAGAAGCTTCTAGAACAATGACTCTGGTCCACGTTGCCAATTTATTTGTTCTTAAATGATGCTATTCAATTTGAAGACGTTTACATCATTACAAATGATTAACAATAGAGTAAATTCTAGAAATCACAGTCATGTGAAGATAATGATGTAACAAAGAACATACTGGAATATCCTCTATTGAAATAAACATGACATAGTAAAATCTAGAAAGAATTATTATGAAATCATAATATAACATGAATAAGTTCATGTGTACCTACACATAAAGTAAAACTAAAATAATACATGACCCACAACAATTTTGTTTCTTTGAAAACCATAAGGAAACGCGAATTACTACTCAAAATACAATAAAAAGGGTCATTTAAATTGCCAAAGTGCCTAGTAACGGCGACGCTAGCTCGAACGCATAGTCATGCGCGAGCCTTAGCAACGGTTGCCGCACGTGCAAATTGCTCTTGGCCGCCCCACTGAAAGGTGGATTCTTACATGTATCTCTATGGCCTCGTTGTTATATCTCACATCATGCTCATTCCAACTCTTATTTTTTCATGTTGCGTCCGATAACACCAGTGATAAAATTATGATCATGCAGTTCTAATATTTTCTGACTTGCCACTTTTTAAACACGACGAAGTGTCCGTACTATGCTACAGCCTTATAGATTCCCCAAAATAAATAACGCTTGTTCGTCCTTTATTGTATGTCAAAACACTGTACATGTCAATTGCAAGGACAAAAGTAAATAATCATTGTTATACTAAAATTAACGGACGTTCTCCTCAATTTCCTGTCATTTACTTTTTATTCATAAGAGCAATTCAAAAGAAGTTTCCCAGTGACTTGCACTTCTGTCCACGAGTGTTTGACGATTTCCCAGCAGAATTATTACATTAATACTTTAATAGATTTTGATTTCCTTCAACCAGATATCCATGCATGTATGATTGACTTTGAATATTATAGAAGGGCTGTCAAATCTGTCTGCACTTGTGCATCATTATATCATAATGACATTTTCAGACTTAATAAACTTTTGAAGCAAAATTGAGGTAGGAAAATGAAAATCATGAGGAATCACGATGCTATAAAATATTGCAATATTTATATCGCAATATTTTCCCAAATATCGCAATATATCGCAATACAAATTTGATCCGCGATACTCAGCCCTACTGGTAACAGATGTACATGAACAAATGTAAATATACGAAAATGATAGTTATTACAAAATGTATATGAACCCGAGGTCAAAGATTCGGGTTTATATTTTTGTAGGTTTGAGTATGTTTGTGCAAAAACATACAATGTACATCTTTACATCTTTGCATTAGCTTTTGTTTTTGTTTGCATAACGCTGTCTTACATCACATGTGATTTAGTTGTGACTATTATACCTTGTTACCTTTACGCTGGATTCTTTATGAATTGTTAGGGTTGTGACTTTTTAATGACTTGAGATCCCCTCCTTTGTTCTCTAAGAAAATAGATATGTTTACATGTAGAGGAACATCCCCTCGAACTACCGTATTAGGACCAAAAAAAAAAAAATTGCCACTCTGGGTTTTTTCTGCAAACGTCCAGTTTTTGCCTATTTAAACATTTTCATCTTTTTTAAGTTAACATTCTTCTGAAATACATTAAAATAATAAAAAAATGACATATATCTGTAATTTTCTGAATTCTTGTAGCTTGTATACGTACACATTTAAGGCTATTTCGAGAAGTTCTGAAAAAAATAAACAGTTCTTAGGGCAGGATTTTCTTATAAATACGACTTTGACGGTTGCCATGACAACAACTTGTAATTTCTATTAATATCTAGAAGGATACAGTTGTCTTTATCCTAAAGCAGTCAAACCAATATGTACCCGATAAAAGTTTTTAGGCAAAAAGCTATAATAAATAACACTATAATTTAAGCAAAAATCGACGCTTTTTAACCCCATAACACAGACTGTGACTCATTTTTACCAATTTTAAATTATCTCTTTCTTAAAGAGTATGATAAACAATATATTCTAATGTTTGAATCTTTGATAGTAAAACCCATACGACAATGATTTTTCCCTATTTTGTTTTCGTTTTTCTCATTCAAAAACATGCATATTCCCCAACAATACACTGTTAGCAGTACAAATGTAAAGGAGTATTCTTTTTTATGAAATGATGTAAGATGTGTTAAACGTCTTCAAATCCAACAGCATCATTTTGGAGCTGACAAGTTTGCAGCATGCGTGTCCGTTTCGGGTACTTAACCCTCGTCAGTGTTCCTCAATCTAAACAATGTAATATGGCCAAAGAGTGAGAAACCATTGGTAAAAGATCAGAAATATCGGAGGAAAATGTCGAAAGTATAGAAAAAAGCACAGAGTGTATGAGTAAGATATATTACGAATATGGTTACAGATTTATCTGAGACAAAGGATAATTATATACAAGAAAAAGTAAAGAATTAATGGACAACAAGTTACGAAACGTTCAAGCTTTGGTTGACGAAAACGCAGTTGAAATCAACGATATGATGAGAAAAAGTAAAAAGATGAAAGAAAGCGTACTAGATATACAAATGAGAAGTATGTGTGACAACCTTATCTTCTCTGGAATCCAGGAATTTGAGGAAGAAAACACCGAATAACTCCTCAAAGAAGATTAATTAGATATCTGACGATATCAACTTCGACAGGGTTCATAGGCTTGGTAGACATCAAGATAATCAGACAGAGGACAGAAACCACGAGAGATAGTTGCAAAATTCTCTCATTACAAACAAAGGGAGCGTGTTCGTATGATTGGTCCTAGGCTCAAGGGAAAATCATGTGGAATAAATGAGAAGTTCCCAAAGGAGATAATGGAGACAGCTATTTTCTGTGTACAGAAAAGCAAAGCGTGAGAAAAAGAAAGTGAGCCTTTTTGCTAACAAACTGTACGTCAACGACAGGCGTAGAGCGAGGAACCATATTTCGCCGGTGACCATATTTCGCCGTTTCATAGTTTATCGCGTCTCATTGGTTATCGGAAATATCTATCAAGTTTATTTTTCTACATACTATCAAATATTACCGTAGCCGTCATGTTTTGATAAATTGTGACATCTACTTCACGAAATTTCTGCAAAAGACACCACAAAATGTGGAAAATTTACTGAAAACACCAAATTTTAGACGTAAACATCCAAAATGTTGACAAAAACCAAAAAAAAAAGAAAACATTATAGTTGGCATCTTTTCTTAAAAGTAGCAGTGATGAAAGATTTCATGAAAAGAAAATCACAATTTTATCCGTTTTGTGTGCAATTAGGATACTTATCAACAAAAACGGCGAATTATGGTCACCCCCGAAAACATGGAACTTGAGCAATTTCTTTCACAAAATCATTGTGCAGGTGTCACCTTTCCTCCAGATCTGCCACTTGAAAACTGTATTACCTTAATTATACTCCTTTACGCAGATGACACCAACTTGATAGCTGATAATCCTTCTGACCTTCAACTCAATCTCGATGCCTTTTACCATTACTGTAATACTTGGAAACTAACTGTTAACATTACGAAAACAAAAATAGTAGTCTTTGGTAGTAGATGTATATCAAATAATACTTTTAGATTTGGAAACAGCGTTATTGAAATTGTTGCTTGTATTAAATATGATATCTAGGTATTATATTCAAAAAAGGGAATTTTCGACTAGCTATAAATACGATTGTATCACAAGCGAAGAAAGCTATGCATTTACTTTACAGTAGAATTGTCAACTTAGATTTATCGATAAAGTGTCAAATTTTATTATCTAATCAAACTTTTGTACCCATTCTTTTGTACGGATGTGATATTTGAGGCTTTAGTAATATACTACTAGAAAAGGTCCAGTGTGAATTATTGAGAACTATTTTGAGAGTAAAAAGTAGCACACCTTGTAGTATGATATATGGTGAAACTGGAGCCCAACCTTTGATATGTACTGTAAAACAGAGAATTTTGAATTTCTGGGCGAAACTTGTTCATGATAAATTAGAGAAATTGTCTAGCATTTTATATAGAATTCTACTCTATGACAAAACCTTAAATATTGAGCATCAGTGGTTGAACAATGTCGAACATATTTTGAGTGAATTAGGTCTAACTTTTGTTTAGGAAACAAAGTAGGGGATCTCCAACAACACCAGGTTGCAGCGTCCGCAGCAAAACCCCAAAACACTCAATGCAAAAACACAAAGCAGACAAGCACAGAAAGAGACGCATAAGGGACAAGGAACGTAAACACACAACACAGAAACATCAAACACAAAGGACTACACATAAACCAACGAGACCAATGGGCAATCGGTGCCGACTTAGGATGGCCATCTGCCACGGAAATAGCAGAAGGTATGGTTATCCTGGATTACGTGCGCACAACCCTCCCACTATTCCGATAACCCAGAGGTCTCGAAGAACGTACAATTGTGGTGTAATCACAAAACGTATATGATTTAAAATGGTTTTGAATGCAGCCAAACTTAGAATATGCGATCAAGCTAAACTTGACTGGTATAGAAGTATCTAATGATTCACCAAAATGTACTACTTATAGAATTTTTAAACATACTTTTTGTCAAGAGAATTTTCTGTCCATTTTACCAAAAGTGTCACGCATTATTTTTACAAGGTTTAAGAAAACAAACCATATATTGCCAATTGAAACCAGTTGGGTCAACATCGAACGGGCACAGAGAAAATATTCACTCTGAGACGAAAATGATTTAGGTGACGATTATCATTATCTCCTCAAGTGCGAATTCTTCTCGACATAAAGACAAATATATATCGATTCATACTATCATATTCGACCAAATGTTTTGGAATTCAATCAGCTTTCCTGTTCAAACGAATTACGTATTATCCAAACTCTGGAAATGTTTGTCAATTATAATGAACCATTTTTCTGAAACGTTTGTGTAAGTTTTTGTTCTAATTTGTTTTTCCAGCATATCATATACATGTATACGATACCTTAAGTAAATAGACTATGCAAAAATAAGGTACTCGTATATGACAAATATGGATAATGACCATATCCCTGTATACAGTACAAAATCGATAATTCAGAAAATCAGAAACCGAAGGCATACAAAATCAGGATAAAACAGGAACCAAAGCAAACAAAAACAAAAACCTCCACCATATGAAAAGAAGCGAACTCCCGATATGAGAGTGAGACCAGGTGCCCAGGAAGAGTAAGCATCTCCTGCTTGCATGCAACACCCGTCGCTTCAATTCGGTAGAACTGTCACATCCGGTTACTTCCATTTTGGAAGACATAGAGTACAATCTTTGGTTGGATAGTTCAAATGGTCTATTACAGAATATCATCCACCATTCTGGATAGTGGGACATCTTAGTGTATGACGAGTTCCCCATATCGACCGTAGAACTTCCTCAGTGACGATGTTAGTCGGTCACAAACATATCCCTGATTGAGAAGCTTATCTGAAAGACGCCTAGCTCTCAGAACAAAATCCGTATATTTGGTACTTGCTCTGGCATAGCGTATCAACTGAGATATGAACACGCCATAAGCAGGCGATGAAGGGATGTTGCTACTCAGAAAAGGAAAGTTCGTAATGCTGAAATTGAAGTCGTCATGTTTGTCATAGAGTGAGGTGTTCATGTGACCATCAGTGTCGTAGGACAACATTATGTCCAAATAGGATGCTGAATATACTTCAATTATGAAATATAACTTTACACTTTAATACCTTTATGTACCTCTATGTATCTAGTATTTATGATCAATTAATTATTTGTATTTCTATATGTCTTTATATTGTCTAAAATACTGTTGCATCTGAAGTACTTCACAACGACAATGTTTACTGTTGGAACATAATTCTTAAAATTATAATCAAATATCCTGTTACTAGGGCTGTAACGGTTCAGAATTTTTTTGGTTCGGTTCGGTTTGAATTATGAACCTCGTTTTTTAGTTTTCGATTCGGTTTAAAGTAGGATACATTTTATAAGTATTATTACCAGTTTGTTAGGTATTTTTCTCTATTGTGTTGATGTGTTATAATTCAGTTAATGTGAGTCGTGACAATGTAATGTCTAAACGATACAAAATTATATTCTACCATTAGAATTTTCGTGATCAAATAAAGTGCACTGGATTTGCCTTTAAATTACATGTACAGTATTTACGCTATAAATTTCACAAATACACTCAAAATTTGAGACAAGTTAGAAACTAGTGTACTAGTGATATACATGTACGGTAAGATTCCACGAATCATATAATTTAAACATCTTTTCAATCATGTACCTGTTCTGTAATCTGAGACGCCCACTGGCTAACTTGTTAAATTTTGCGGAGTTTCTGAATTTAAGTATATCAGTGCATACTCAGCCTGCTTCTCTTCAGGACGATATCACGCACATGTTTTCAGTTATTATATTTTGCCGACATTGCCGAAGTAGAACAAGTCGAATACTTATATTCAGTTTTGCAAAATCTGTAAACGGTAATGTATTATCGACCACCCTCCGACTTTCAAAACAAAGGAGGGGATCTCCAACAACACCAGGTTGTAGCACCTACAGCAAAACCCCAAAACACCAAATGCAAAAACACAAAGCAGACAAGCACAGAAAGAGACGCTTAAGGGACAAGGAACGTCAACGCACAACACAGAAACATCAAACACAAAGGACTACACATAAACCAACGAGACCAATGGGCAACCGGTGCATACTTAGGACGGCCATCTGCCACGGAAATAGCAGAAGGTATGGTTATCCTGGAGTACGTGCGCACAACCCTCCAACTTTTCCGATTACCCAGAGGTCTCGAAGAACGTACAATTGTAGCGTAAAACAACCTCCTCACTGTCAGATGACCGCACACAAACAAGACGCAAAACGCAGGGGCCCAAGCAACACAGATGAATATTTAAATGGATATAAAAAGAGGGCGTACGTAATACAATCCGTGCTCTGCCGCCGCGAGCTCATGTATGTTATCACCCGAGGAGTCCGACTGACATTCAGAGAGGACAGGTGGTCGGGGCCCTGTCTTCTCTAAAGAGGTTTTGACAGGGCCCGTCATGGGGTCCCGTCGTCACAGTCAGTCAGAGTGCAAGTTTTAAGAATGCGCTTGTACAAGACTGTAGATTGGTCCAGTACCAAGCCTAGTGTCCGTCTGGTGACATTTGGATCATACCCACGGTATAAAAGGCGTTTGATGATTCTGACGCATTTTCGAAAGTGATGTTGTCTATCTTTGATCCTTCTCATCTTGTTAATAATGTCACCATAAAATGCAGGTTGTGAAATACCCAAAGTAATATACTCTGTTGCGTGTATTGGTCCAAACAATCAAAATGATCGCCTGTGACCTCTGTTTTGAAGTCTGGGTCGCCATTACTGATATCTCAAAAGTCTACCAAAGAAGGCGGCCTACGATTGGTCGTTTCGTTAGAGGTGACCAATCAAAACATTCATTATTTGAGAGAAAATCAAGGGATAAAAAAAAGAAAAAACCGAATCGAACCGTGAGATTTTGAACCGCGGTTAACCGACTTTTCTGTTAATCGTTATAACCCTACCTGTTACAGACCATACGAAAGGATACGATACGATGTACGTTACACGATGCACGATACGAAAGGATACACATTCCACGGTGCACGATACGAAAGGATACACGGTGCACGATACGAAAGGAAACACGTTACATTATACAGTACACGATAGAATAAACGTAGAATAATGCACATAAGCTTGCACCCTACGGCCCATAAACACGATAAAGCAAACAATTTAACTTTGCACGATACGATAGGATATGAAATGTGTGAGTTATATACGTTTAATGTTAATATTTGTATGAAAATGACTAGTATTCATATTAGTAAAACAAAAAACTCACAAACTTTTTTTGTTTATCAAATCTGTGACTTGGAATCTATTATTTTCATTTACTCTACCCAAGTCGCCATACAATAAAAATAAAAAAAACCCGGTAACCTGATTGACAGGGCATTTTACCAATCAAGCGAAGCGAATTGACTGCATGTAAGTACATTGTAAAACAAAATAAATGTATGTTAATTGATTTGCATGTATGTATTGTACTGACGTCAATTAGACAGAAGGATAAATCATATGCACATTGACCAGTTTATATTTGAAGGCATCGATCGATCAATTACTTTAACGGCTATTCTACACCTACCTTTGAGTTATTTATCCCTCATTACAGTAAAATTCAGTATAAAGAAGAATATATACGTATATTTATCATTCCTAAACAATGCACCATTTCCATAACGAAATCAAAACAATCAGAATATAAACATGATCAAGGGAAAAGAAATTACGACGATTTGATTGACAACTGATACGATGTATTACACGTTGCACGATACGATAGTATTCACGATACACGATGCACGATAGCATACGATAGGCTAAGATACGATATCATGATACACGTTAAGCTAAATGATAAACGCGCGATACGGTACGATACACGCATGATACGATACGAAAAACGCAGGATTCGAGATGATTAATTGACAAAAATAATGTAGTTTGGACTGTAAGCATGCTATACAAAATGTATATATATTCATAAATCATCATGTCCTTAATATGTCATACGACCTTGAGAGTAATAAAGTTCTGGTCTGTTCTTTTCTATCATGTCCATAAATGTACCGAAAGGCTTACCGGGATGGATGGGATATGATGCTCCAGGACCCACGTTTAAGAGATTTCAGCAAATTTTCATGACAGGAATTTTCGAAAGCTTTGAAGAAACGATCGACCGAAGGTGATCGAACTTGGCTACATATGCCTTTGGGGACCCATGGTCCACAAGCAGTGACACTCACCAAGTGGATCAAATGCTTTTAAATGTCTTCAAATTCAATAGCATCATTTAAGAACTGATAGATTGACAGCATGGACCAGACATGCACGTTTCCTGTGCTTTACCTTCGTCAGTGATCCTCAATTTAAGGTTAGGTTTGCGACTTCAGGTAGATACATGTAACTCTATTGTCATATCACAAAATATTTGAAACCGACATGGACGATAAATTAAATGATATAAGCTCAGTTTGTTGCATTATTTCAGGAAAGAAATAATACTCCTTGAAATTTTCATTGGTGAATGGGTATTTTTGGGAAAATGCATATTTTCAATGACAGATCGACGAAAATGGGAAAAAAATTGTCATTTTCGCACGAGTTCTGCATCTAAAGATTCAAACATCAGAATATATACTTTTCATTAGACTCTTTAATAATGAGAGAAATAGAAATTTGTCATTCGAGTAAATCTCTATGTTTTTGGGTCAAAATTTTGATTTTTTTGGCAAAAATTATTGTGTTATTTATAGAAACAGTCATTTTGCTCAAAAACGAATTCGGGTACATATTGGTTTGAATGCTTTCGGATAAAGCAATACCATAGCTCAATACAAAGAAAAAATTGTGCACCTTCTAACTATTGATAAAAAAACGAGTTGTTGCCATGGCAACCAGCAAAATCGTATTTATAAGAAAATACACTCCTAAGAACTATTTATTTTATCAGAAGTTTTCAAAAAAGGCTTTAATTGATCATACACAAGCTATAAGAATCCAGAAAAATAACGGTATATATGACTTTTCGAAATTCATGCATTGCAGAGGTATGAAAAGCTATGATGTGGTACTCTCTTAAATGACGAAAATGTTGAAATAGGCCAAAAAATGGAAGTTTATAGTCAAAAACCCAGACGGGCAAATTATGATTTTTTGGTCTGAATAGTTCGAGGAGATGTTCCTCTACATATGGACATATCCATCTTTCTTCTACCTCATTTCTATTAAAAGCCGCCACCCTGACCTTAAATATGTCTCAAGTGATAATTCCCATAAGGAAATAAAAAAAAGAAGAAGAAAAAAAAGAAAACCATAGGAGTATGATCAATGCAGAGATTTTAAGAAGCCAAGTTCGATCAACCAATTCTTGAAACGCATTCGTAAATTTCCGTAATTACAATTTTTCGAAATATCTGAAAAGTGGATCCAATAGAATCATATCCCATCCATTTTGCTACGTCTTTCGATATTTTCTGGACATAATAATATAGAAGTGTTCCAACTCTATGCCTTCCGAAGAAAATTTTAAACCAATTTATTATGCACAAGACACGTGTTTCGGATATCAAATCCTCATCAACGATGCTTCCATCGAAAGTGAGTTTTAGAAACAGCAAAGATTCATTTAAGTGGCGTTTCTGGTTATATTTTTTTAATAAAATTTGAGCAATTCACCGTGAGCGCGCGGCTCAAGATTTCCTGAAGGGTCGATTAAGTTGCATATCCAAAATAAATTCTATGATCAAAATAGCATAGAGGGGATGATGCTAAGTTGTTAACCTCCTTTAATTTCGATGATATTTTTGAATGTAGTGAAAAGTTTCCGAAATAGCGAAATAATATTTTTCAAATGGATAAAGTGTCAAAAACAGAGCTTGTTTCAGGCCACAGAGCTGGAAGAAATAATTAATACACTTAAGAAACATCCACGTCACGGGGAACGAATTTAATTAAAATGTTTATCATCTAATAAAAGTTCCGACTCTATACCTTCTTGAAGAAAATTTCAAATATATATATTTATTTTGCACCAGACACGTGTTTTGGATAGTAAATCCTCATCAGTGATTTTTTAGACACAGCCAACGTTCCTTTTAGTAGCACCCTCTATTTATATTTTTTCAAATTAAATTTTTTTTGCAATTTTCAGAGGGAGCTCGGTCCAAAATGTCACGTTTTTAAGTACCCGAAACGTACATCTCTGGTACATCCTGCCACTTTACTTGTTCTTAAATGATGCTATTGAATTTGAAGACGTTTAACAATGGATATATTATGGACATAATCTTTATGCCATTTGTAGAAGGTACAATGATCTTATACCTTGATAGAGATGCTGATATTTTTGTTGTTTTCTTGCAATCATAACTAAAAGCATAGAATTTACTCTTCACTAAGCGGAATTTGCGAATCTTCCCGATCTGCCAATGTTCTTCAGTGTGCAAGTTTAGCCATTTTTATTCATGTGAATTTATTTATATTCAACAATTTTCTAATATATTTATGAAATGACTGTAATAATTTTTTTATCTATCGATGTATAGACAAAAACCGATGCATCGGTTTTTGTCTATACATCGATAGACAGAAAAATTATTACAGTCATTTCTTATAATTAAATTAAATCACTATTTAATCATCTAGTTTATTTTGCAATTGAAGTAATTTTAGTGTGTTTGATTTTCAAGTTCAAAACTTGCGACGTGATATTTGAACAGGCCTAGCGTAGCGGCGCTCGCTGTTAGTGACGTCATAATAGGTGACATTGTCTATACAGCTATAGATTTGTCGCGCCGTACGTTTGTATAGGCGTTATACAGACATTACGGGAACAGTTAAATTATATTTGATAAGTAATTTTCAAAAATCTGCAATACCCAACTGTATGAGAAGTCGAGAACGACATTTTGTATTCTGTGCTATCTATAAACCCTCTCCCCCAAAGTATACTCCCACTATGCTCCCTCTTCCAAGAGATATACAACAATTTGATAATTTCGATATATTGATTAAATGTACTTTGGAGTTATCTTTCTTCATGTCGCATATTTACAATATTAGCAATCGGAATAGAATGGTACGACTCGGCAGTATTCTTTATGTGAAATATTAGAAGATGATATGCCAGTGATAACAAATGCTATCTACACTGAGGAACCCATGATACGATCAACTATTTATTGATGCAGTCAGAAAATGTCGTTAACGCGTTTTGACATACTTTAGTTGTAATCCAACAAATTGTATCTCTTTTTATCGAGCATCCATTTTGCTTTCATATAAATCTGCATAACCACATGGTTTGTTTCTTACGTTGCAGTTGGCCGTCCCAAGTACCAGTTACCCATCGGCCACATCGGCTAAATCTAAGGTTGAGACAACTTGAAGCCCAATCTTATTCAATTTCATTGAATAAAATATGTTTAAATCTAAATCGGTCTCATTGGTTTACGTGCAGTCTTTTGTCGGTCTCATTGGTTTACGTGCAGTCTTTTGTCGGTCTCATTGGTTTACGTGCAGTCTTTTGTTTGTGGTGTGTAGTCTACTTTGCTCATCTGATTTTCTTTGTTTACTTGTCTTCTCTGTGTTTCGCATAAGTGTTGTTGTTTCGGTGATATGCTGCGGGCCCAGTATGAGATTTTTTCCTTTCTTTTATACATTGAATTACAGAAATGTACACCCATTATATTACCAATATAGAAAATATAACAGACACCTGTAGGAGGCGATGCCATATTGGTACATGACAACTGGTACTTTTAAAATATATGGATTTATCGCCCTTCCAGGTTGCTCGATGGTACTAATTTTAAGTCCGACCTAGAAAAGCGGCGCGATAGGGGGTATATATCGGCTTTGTAGGCAGAAGCTAGTTTATCATAGAATATGAATTACCCTATCGAAATATACCAAAGAAAAGGTGTTTTGATACTCAAGTTCGATCAATTTTTTAAAGTTGGTATACTTCCGTATCATTTGATTGATAGTTTCTTCAACGCATTCGAACATTTCTGTTATCAAAATTTCTTGAAATTTCTAAAACGTGGGTCCGGTAGCATCTCCCATCGGGATGTCTTTCGGTACACTTTTGGACATAATATCTCTCACACTCTTCGGTCATATTACATTGTTTAGATTGAGGATGATTCTACAGAAAACGTTCATGTCTGGTCCATACTGAAAATTGATATGTTCTGAAATGATTGACCTTTAAGACGTTTAACATTGATATTAATTAACCTACTTCTAAACCATATGACTAAAACTACGACTTTTTTTTATTTTATTAATTTTTATTTTATAAACGCCGAAGAAGATCCCTTTACATAACCAATAGAATTATTAGTGAACGAGGAGGCGCGATAAATCTCTGTGCGTAATACCTACCTAATTCCCACTGAGCGAAAATTCCCGCGTGACTGAATGACCTCGAAACATCACTGATTTGTTATGATAATAGTACGGATTAAAGTGAAGTACGAAATGATGTACATATCTTGGATTCAAACTATGGCTTATATAAGCGTCTAAGAAGTACCCATAAGTTATTCAGTCTCAAAGTCGAGAAGGTACTTTTAGGCAAAATCATGAGCGAGAACCCACAATGAATTACTGCCCGACCAGCATCCTCGGGGACAAAGTGTCCACCAGCAGAGATACATGGACAGTGGTAAAAAAAGAAGTACCCTTCAGTTATTGAGTCTTTGCAGAATACAGAGTTATTCCCCCTTACAGACGGTATCTGACGTAGAACCATTGTGACGTCATGAAAATGGTATGGTAACGTCGATTTTATACCGTCATTTCCCAGACTTTTAGGAATGTTTCCATAGAATTTTATGACGTCATAATCAGTCTACGTCAGATAGCGTCTCAAATTGGAAGTAACTCTGGTTTTCGAAAATAGCGAATACAGTCTTAAAGTCAATAAGGAAAGGAAAAAGTATGACGACATAAAGAATAAGTAAGTCAATATGAATATCTGAGGATATTTATTTGAGTGTTATAAAATATTCATAGACCATTTGAACCATCCAACCAAATATTGTACTCTATATCTTCCAAAATGGAAGTAACCGGATGAGACAGTTCTACCGAATTGAAGCGACGGGTGTTGCATGCAAGCAGGAGATGCTTACTCTTCCTGGGCACCTGGTCTCACTCTCATATCGGGAGTTCGCTTCTTTTCATATGGTGGAGGTTTTTGTTTGTTTGCATTGGTTCCTGTTTTATCCTGATTTTGTATGCCTTCGGTTTCTGATTTTTGAATTATCGATTTTGTGCTGTAAACAGGGATATGGTCATTATCCATATTTGTCATTCAACGTTTCCATTGTAAGCCTTTTGTTTGTGATTTTTGGAATCTGATATCTGGTTTTTAGTTTTTCACGGAATGATAAGTATTTTTGTTAACATTAAAAATCAACTTTCCTTAAATTCTATAGGTATTCCTGTATTCTGAATATTATAAAACTTCTCCGATGACTACGTTCTCGTACAAGAATATTAGAATTTAAAAAAACCCGTTTTCTCTGTATTGAAAGGGGATACAAACTGATATTTTCACACGAAACATGTACTGGTATCAATAAAGTGCCCATCACTTATTCAGTCTCAAAGCTGAGAAGGCAGGGCAAAATCATTCGAATTGGAAATCATTGTAAATACAATTCGGAAAAAGAGCGATAACTCTTGAAATTGGTTGAAGTCGATGAGACAGCAACTTGTTATAATACAATTTCCACATGATTACGTTTTTACCCCCCCCCCCCCGATCCGATGGTATGTCGTTTTTGAAATGTATATCTGTTTGTTTGTCTGTCTGTTTATTTCATTATCCGTGGCAAAACCTTGAACATCGGGCGTGAAATTTGATCAATATGTTATCATGGTTGAAGAGCTGTCATATTTCGCATGTATATTGTCAATATTGAAATATATGTTCTATAGTACCAATTTTATTGTATTAGACACGTGTTTCGGTTATTGAATCCTCGTCAGTAGTACTTCATGTCCAACAGTTTAAATAAAGCCAAAGTGAATTTTCCTGGCGCCATCTACAATACAGACTTTTATAATTTCCTCTTGCCAAAATGAGCGACTCTAAATTTTGTGTAAGGTTTATTCAGAAGCGTATTTCAGTGAAACATATTGCCAAAAATCGTTGGAAGGTAGGCACAGGGAGCTTAATTCTAAACATAACCGAAAAAAAAACTAAAAGTATGCCGAAACCCCAGGTAAGGACAGAGCTATGCAATGAGGGAGATACCCCTTAGTTTTAGAAATTTAGGTCTAATTTGATGACAGGAAATTAAGAATATATTTCAATGCAGTGCGTAAACACTAAAAACTAGGTGAGCGATATCCTCGGGGACTTACAGTCCACCACCAGCGATACCAGCCTAGTAGTTGAAATTGTCAATATTGAAATATATGTTCTATAATACCAATTTAAACAATAACTTTCAACTGATACCAACATTTATGATCTCATTATATTGACCTTGACAGCTGACTTACATTACAGCTGTGTTATTGACGAAACATCAGCGATGCCAACGGGGGCATTTGTGTTTAACATATACGTTATAGGTAATATCGATTCCAGACAAGGTATATCAGACCATATTACCTTCTGGAACCGTAATAACATTTTTGTCATACTTTTAAATTTAAACCTTATTTATTTTACAACGTTTAACAAACAAGTTACACAACTTATATAAATGTCTCTGATTTTTTGTCATACTTCAAATCACTTCTAAATTGTCATTTCAAAATGGCGTCAACAGTAAAATTTCGAACTTTTTTATTTGTTGATGGATCGTAAAAATTTCTTCACCATTCAGTACCCGTACTGAATTTTTACGACTGAACATGAAATTCAATGAAAGTAGGGAATCTTCAACAAAACTCGGTTGCAGCACCCACAGCAAAACATTAAAACACCTCAATTGAATACACATATAAGACGCAAAAGGGACAAAGAACATCAAATACGACATCACAGCACCATACACACCATACACATAAATTAACGAGACCAATGGGCAATCGGTGCCACTTGCTGTGTCACTTGCTGTTAGATTACCAAATGGTTTAAATGTTAAACGTCTTCAAATTCAAAAGCATCATTTAAGATCAGATAAATTTGCAGCATGGAACAGACATGCAGCATGGAACAGACATGCACGTTTCGGGTACTTAACCCTCGTCAGTGATCCTCAATCTAAACGATGTAATATGGCCAAAAAGTGTGAAAATTATTATGTCAAAAATGTACCGAAAGTCGTAGCAGAAAGTTGACATTTCACCGTATACTTTGCTCTGAAATATGAAGATAGAACATCAATTTCAGAGCAAAATATATATAATAATTATATATATTCAATAATTGCTAACCTTTCTTTTTATACTAAGAATGATGACTGCTGCATCTAAGATATTTAGATTATGATGAACAGGGAAACTTTAGACAATATAAGTAATGGTGCCACTTGCTAATTCTACATGCTTGCCAGCTTCTAAACAAAAGGAATTCCATTTATTACTCCTGCATTTCTCAGATGTATGTGGTATAACTATTAAGCACCGCACTCAATATTTCACTCGTCAACGCGAAGAAATATTTACTGATAGGCATTGTTTTTACCAAACCAGCCGTCTTTGATCCTACGAAAAATGCACCGGAGCTGTCCAAATGAACTATATCACTTGTTTCTGATTTTTACTCATCTCTCGGCACATGACCGATAATATTTACCTACGTTTGATGCGCACCCTTTCTAAAAGAGATAACATCAAAGGCAGTGCCGATCTGTTATTGACCAATAAATAATTCTTTGATAAGGTACAGCAGTCCTGCGAATGCAAGATAAGAGCAGCACATATATCAAAATACTAACAGAGACATCAAGGATTTAAATAAAGAAGATTTGACATTTAGATCAAAGGAATAACATAATTTCTCCCCAAAAAATCTTTACGTTGTATGATTATCAAGCTGCCTGTAGAATACGAATGTTCTTTCCCTTCCAGTTATTTATGTATCTATTTCTCAGAATAATTCATTTTTCGTACTCAAAGTCAATTTGAGTATGAAAATATAGGATCGTGACGAAGAAAATATAGGATCATGACGAAAGTATACGATCATGATCATGAAAATATAGGATCATGACGGAAATATAGGATCATGATCATGAAAATGTAGGATCACAATCATTAAAATATAGGATAATAATCATGAAAATAAAGAATAATAATCATGAAAGTATAGTGTCATGACGAAAATATAGGATCATGACGGAAATATAGGATCATAATCATGAAAATGTAGGAATATAATCATGAAAAAATAGGGTCATGACGAACATATAGAATCATTATCATGAAAATATAGGATCATAACGAATGCTACCTGTAAATTAAGCATTTTCGGATCAAGACGGTCTTTTCATGAAAGTTTTATTTGAAAATATCCAAATATGTAACGTTGTTTATAATTGAGGTAATCCAAATGCTGAATACTCGTAGAACGTTGTCTAAAGCCTAAAAATATATTAAAAAAGGAAATATGTAAAAAAAAATTAAATGTAATTATGCGTAAGGGGGATACACAGAGCAGACATGCACAGAAAGAGACACAAAATGTACAAGGAACGCAAAATCACATTGAAAAATCAAACACAAACGACTACACATAAACCAACGAGACCATTGGACAATCGGTGCCGACTTAGGACATCTGCCACGTTAGTAGCAGACGGTGTGGTTATCCTCCCAATTTTCGATTACCCAGAGGAAGTGTCCGTCTGGTGACAGAAGGATCATATCCATGGAATGAAAGGCAGTTGATGATTCTTAAACAATTTCGTTGGTAATTCTGTCCATCTTTGATCCTTCTTATTTTGTGAATTATGTCACCATAAAATGCAGGTTTTGAAATACCCAAAATAATATACTCTGTTGCTTGTATGGATCCGAATTGAAAAGAAGTTGACAATAATTTCTGCAAGATTTTCAGAAAGTCTTCACTACTTTGTGAATGCGAAAATCGTGACCTTAACATTTCTTCGCTATTTGTACATTCCTACTATGAAAAGTACATGCTCTAGCACAACGGATGAGATATTTCTGTCATATACACTTGTATGAATCTCTCCATTAACAATTTTGATATTTGGGTCCAAAAATGTTTTTGTGTTTTCAACGTTTCCTTTGCTTAGAGTCAATTCTTGAGGATAGATAACATTTTTATACTTTACAAAAACAGGATTGTCTATAGTAAGAATATCATCCAGGTACCTCGAGGTACCAAGGAAACATTTTAAATCATCATGCTTTCTTTGCATTTGAAGATTTTAGATAAATTCTTTTTCATACGTGTATCAAAATAAATCTGCCAAATTAGTACCCATGGGATAACTACAACCTGCTTGTAGAGATTATCACCAAATCTTACATAAATGTTGTCCACGAGGAAGGACAAGGCAATACATAGGTCACTACTTGTCCATGATGTGTATGATTTGTATTCTGTAGCGGAAAAGAAACCCTTTGGTTCAGATGTACAAATATAAGATTTCCCCTCTCGATCAAAGCACTATTTAATAAGTTTGGACAATCGCTCACTAATTTAGTCGTGGGGAAGCGTGGTGTACATATTTGAAAAGTCATATGAACAAATCGTATTGGCTTGAAAATTTCTAGATTTTTTATTTTTTCAATCACATCCCCTGAACTTTAATAGATCAAAATAAGTTTAAATCATTCCTGTGTAGAACAGTTTCACAATATTTTTGCTACGTGTTGCTTTATCGCTGTGAGTGCTGACATCACATTTCTAGACAAACTTTAGTTGAGGTTATCGTTGAATTAGATAAGTATCGAAATTTGTAAGGAGACTTTTCCCGTTTTGATATGTAGTATATTGTAGGAATATCCAATTTAGAAATAGGGATGTTGAATTAAGAAATTTCACTGATATGTTTGCTCAAAATGTTAGGGGACATTTTCATTGCTTTTGATATAAGGCACGGTCCATTCGATATTTGGGGGAGGGGGCTTGGGGTTTTTGTCGTAGCAAGAGTATTTTTCGCCCCGGACCTAGGCAAAATTATTTTTTTCTTGCAAAGTTGGAGCAAGGATTTTTTTTTCCAAACAATTGCTGTGCATACATGTATGAAGAACGTTTGTGCTTTATCAACAGAAATTTATTATTTTTACTCAAATTACTCTAAACATTTTATTCACTTCTAAACTGAGAGAGATATAAGATTTTTACAATATATTAATATATAATTTTCAGTAAACAAAATGTATATAAGGTCATGGCGTAACACGTAAGAGGGTCTGAGGGGGAGGGTTCTAGACAAATTTTTTATTTAGAATTGTAAACTGGTGAAAAACTTAATTAAATTCTCCTTCCAAGCTTGTTTATAAAATTAGACTCTATGGTGGTACATGCATCAATTAATAGTAATAAATTATATTGATAATGACATTTTCAAATATGAACTTTGCCATTAAAGAAATAATGTTTTGATAGAAAAGTATGGTGAGCGAAGCGAGCCAATTTTTTTTCATATTAAGTGAAAATTGCGGCGAGCGAAGTGAGCCGGAAAATTTTCTGGAATTTTAAGCAAACTTTATGGTAATTCTTCAAATTCAGGTTACTTGTAAGAGCAAGATTATTTTGTTCTGTTGCACCATGAGAAAATTAATTTTTTTTCATCAAAATTAAGAGCAAAATAATTTTTTTCGAAAATAAAAAATAATAATAGAAAAGAAAAAAAAAAAAAAACCCAAACCAAAACACCCCCCACTCCAGAATATCAAATGCCTCAGTATTTGTAAACGAAAAAACTAAAATTGATATGATATCCTAGCCATTTTTGCTACATCTTTCGGTATATTTTGGACATAATTTCACGGATTTTAGCCATATCCCATTGTTTAGATTTATAGGATCACTGACGAGGGTTAAGTACCCGAAACGTGCATGTCTATATATGCTGTAAATGTATCAGTTTTTAAATGATGCCAATGAATTTGAAGACGTTTAACATGTAGTAACATTTTCAAATAATTATGGTGTTTTGGCAGCTTTATCTGCAGGAGCGAAGACATGTTTTTCATATAAATTACGTAATTTGGATTTAAAACATCTTTCAGATTAAGAACTTGCATTTTCAAAAAGATGAGCATTTTTGTGGAGGTTATCTATTCGAATATCAGATATATCAAAAAGGAGGTTTTTCCTGTCATTCAGAAAATGTGATCGACTTCTTCCTATTTACACCATCGTTTTGGTATACATGTAGTTACCTAATGCTTCCTTGAACACTTTCGCGACATTTAATAAAATCTATCTTGGATGGGATTCCATACTTACTGTCCAACTTGCACTCAAGGATATAAGCCGTATCAATATATCCTCGCAGGGATTCAAACCGGAAGTACTTCTAGATGCTTACTGTCCTGTTCACTAAACCCAGAGCACCCTGTTTTGGCGATTTTCTCAGCCGTCTTAAGGGAATTTCCAAATATTCATTGTCTCCGTAGATTGCCCTCCTTTAGTCGTAAAAGAAAATGTGCACGAACTCACCTTCTCAACTGTATTTAACCTGCCATACGAAAAATAAAATGTCTACGGGAATTTCCCATGTTAATTTCAGCCTGCCGCCATCATGTTCTCCGTATCAACAATGGTAAACAGTGACGTCATGGTGTCCGACGTCACGCATTTTAGTCATTTTTACTATAGAAAATCCCCACAGACATTTTATTTTGCGTCGTATTTTTGAACTAAGCTTCGCACAAACAAAAAGGGGGGCATTTTCTGTTACGACTAAAACAGTTCTATAGACTGGATATCAATTTATAAGATGACAACTGTATATTTCGGAGAAAATCACCAAAACAGGGTGCTCTGGATTTAGTGAACAGGACAGCAGGTCCTTTTCTAGAAGACTGTGGAGCTGCCTGTCCTGGATAATTGAAAAGTCAAGTTCCGTTAAAGAGAAATATACATGCATTATTTAAAAGTCAATGTGCAAACACTGTGAAACTAGGCGAAAGATGTTCTCCGGGACTAACAGGCCACCAGCAAATTAAACAACCAAGTGACGGAATAAGATTTTGAAAGTCATGGATTGTTAAGTCCCCGAGGACATCGTTCGCCTAGTTTCACAGCGTTTCGACAGTTGACTTGAAATATTATTGTAAATTCTATGCCAATTATATTCTAAAACTAATTTTCTAACCCCATGATGGCATAGCTCTAACCTTAGCAGGTTCTTCGCAGAAATTTTATGTCAAGTTTCTTTTATTTAGATTTCCTCTTTTTCGGCATCGAGCATCACTGATGAGACACCACTTGTTGAAATGCTCATATGGTGTTCTGATATTTAACAATAAAACATATAAAATTCAATATTGACAATCGATTCTATCAAAAATAGAGATTTTGACGCACATATGTGCATGGCAACAAAACCAGTGTCGTCGATGATAATCAGAAATGTTGTCTGAATATCCCCTCACTACTCTTTTTTTTTTTTTTACTATCGACTACTTTTACATGTTTGGTCCATGCTGCAGATTTATCTGTTCTTAAATTATGCTATTGAATTTGTAAACGTTTAACATTTATTATAAGTACATAAAACATTTGCTGAGCATAATCCTCGGTTTCAGTTATGTTCGAGATAGATTTATTGGGAACCAAATTTAAAACATTGCTTTTAATAGATTTTTATAATCTATACTTTATCATTTCTATCCAAAAGAAAGGAGATAATTTCCAACTGGAATCGACTGCAGCATTCACAGCAAAACACCATAACACCCACAGCACCCACAGCACCCACAGCATCCACAGCACCCACCGCACCCAATGCACAACACCATAACACCCACAGCACAAAACCATAACACCCACAGCATCACACCATAACACCCACAGCAACACACCATAACACCCACAGCAACACACCATAACACCCACAGCACAAAACCATAACACCCACAGCAACACACCATAACACCCACAGCAACACACCATAACACCCACAGCACAAACCATAACACCCACAGCACAAAACCATAACACTCACAGCAAAACACCATAACATCCACAGCAAAACACCATAACACCCACAGCAACACACCATAACATCCACAGCAACACACCATAACACCCACAGCAACACACCATAACACCCACAGCACAAACCATAACACCCACAGCACAAAACCATAACACTCACAGCAAAACACCATAACATCCACAGCAAAACACCATAACACCCACAGCAACACACCATAACATCCACAGCAAAACACCATAACACCCACAGCAACACACCATAACACCCACAGCAAAACACCATAACACCCACAGCAAATCACCATAATACCCATAGCAACACATCATAATACCCACAGCAAAACAACATAATTCCCACAGTAACACACCATAACACCCACAGCAAAACACCATAACACCCAAAGCAAATCACCATAACACCCACAGCATAAAATCATAACATTAACAGCAAAACACCATAACACCCACAGCAAAACATCATAACATCCACAGCAACACACCATAATACCCACAGCAAAACACCATACAACCCACAGCACTCACAGCAACACGCCATAACACCCACAGGAAAACACCATTAACACCAAAATATGAGTAGGTAAGCACAACAAGAGATCCAAATGGGACACAACGCCAAACATCAAAAGATGATGTCAATTAACACAATAGGTTTTACTCATTTGTTTATCGACTTTATTCTTAAATTTAGTCTTCATTTATAAAAAAACCCCCTAAATTTCATAATTTTGACCTTTACTAAACTGAATTATTCATATTTATCATACGATCTCTTTTTTTAAATCCTTCTTTCTTTGCAGTACAAAAAGAAAAGCTTTTTATTTGAAAAATAAAAGGATATCACGAACCTGTATTTAGATGCAGTACGCTGATAATGTAATGAGTTTGAACTATGCGACCCGGACAACTGTCTAATTGATCCGCTGAATTGTGTTGATGTTATTTGTGTAATTTACCATCACTTTCTCTGAAATGCGCTCCAATCAGCTTCAAAGAGCTCAAATGTTATCAAACTTTAATAGTTTCACCTGAATCTAAGGAAAGGTGATAGAAGCTGTGAATAATAAAGTAGCCGTGAAAGTTAATTTGGTATGTATTTATTGATTTCATAGCTTCCATTGGGAACTATCAATTAGTACATGTAAAAGTGCGTTAAGAACGTACTCTGTATGATAACATATATGAAGCGTGATGGAATCTTGTATTTCTTCATGTTTGCATCACGTTATTTTTCATTTTCAGTGCAACTTAGAAGACACAACAACAAAATTTCGTAATTGGTCGGGCATGGGAATTTGGTTATATCTCCGGGCATAACCGAATATAAACTTTCAAACCAAAGTTACAGAAATTTTTTTTCAATTTGAATAAGGAAAGATATGAATTCAATGTGAATTACAATATCCAAAATTTGCATCATTTGCCCAGTTGTCTCTATGGTTTATGTGTAGTATTTAGAGTTTGGTGGTTTGGTGTCGTCTTCATTTTCTTCTCAAGTTTT
The DNA here is from genome assembly GCA_033119305.1 of Pinctada imbricata. Classification (NCBI taxonomy): domain Eukaryota; kingdom Metazoa; phylum Mollusca; class Bivalvia; order Pterioida; family Pteriidae; genus Pinctada; species Pinctada imbricata. The sequence goes on along the minus strand of VSWD01000001.1, from coordinate 12,207,931 downwards.
GCTCGTACCCTGTTAGACAGCCTATGCGAGACACATAAGTTGTCTCAAATACGGAAGATCGCAAATACTTCTGACCAAGACTATACGAATGTTCTCGCGCACTTTTCGATTGTTCTCCATTGTTATGACGTCATCAATTTATTTGGCAGAAAAGGTGCCCAAGTTTTGAACAATGGTTTAGGTAGGTGACTAAATGAAAAATCAGAACGGACACGCCGCACGCGCTGTATTTGCGATCTTGCGTATTGACCAATGATAAGAGAGAATCTTATTGTGACGTCACAGTAACGTCGTCAGAAAACATGGCGTAAGATGGCATGAAACGTTGTTTTAAATTACTTTTTACTTCTGTTTCGTGGAAGAAGAAATAGATTATTTCACTTTCTACTGAGTGAGACACTCGTGACGGAAATTTTTCATCTTTTCAAGATAAAAGATGAAATTTCCGTCATTCGTGTAAATTTTTATGTCTCATTCAGTAGATCGTGATAGAAACTGCTTGTACCAGGTACTTTCAATATTTTTCAAAAGCCATTTACATATCCATCTATGTGTTCCTTGGGCCCTACGTCATGTTGTCTATTTGTATGGTCATCTTACAGTGACAAGGTTATCTCGTGCGTTCTTCGAGACCTCTGGGTATGTGGGGGGAGGGGGTGCCAACGTAATCCGGATAGTTTCACCGTCTGCTACTGACGTAGCAGATGGCCGTCCTAAGTCGGCACCGACTGTCCATTGGTCTCGTTGGTTTATGAGTAGAAATTTGTGTTTGATGTTTCTATGGTGTGAGTTGGTGTTCATTGTACCATTTGCGTCTCTTTCTATGCGCGTCTGCTCTGTTTTTTTGCATTGGATGTTTTGGTGTTTTGCTGTGGGTGCTGCAACAGAGTGTTGTTGGAGATCCCCTCCTTTACTTCAACTTTCAATGAGACGATAAGAAACTCTTTGTTTTAAATTGTAATCATAAAAGCAGATTTTGACTGCTTAAATGGGCTGAATATTCATCATCCTATTGTGCTAACACAAATTGAACCAAAGGACTCGTAACAAATTCTTCTGTAATCGAATGTGATGTCCTATCTCTTCTGTCGGAAAGCAATTTTCTAGTCTCTAGACAAACATTTTCTTCAAACTGGTGTATTATTCAGTCATTTTCGTTAGCTTAAATATTTACCATTATTTTCTGTATTGAATATGTACATGAATGATGACTTGTTCCAAGTTGAAGCAATAAATTATTTGTATTTGTATATTGTGCATAAGACATGTGAGTGAATAAAAATTTGATAAATTATTGGGGCCATTTGAAAAGTCTCACCGACTTTCAGATTTATTCATGACAAGATGTTGAAAATTCACACAACTCTTGTGACAAATCTTGACAGATCTTGGACGGAGACGTGTGTGTACGTGGTACCCCATTGTACGTGACGAAATATATATACAGGCAGTGTGTGAGAAAATAGAGCATTTACGATGTCTTAGTGACAGGGTGCTGGGCCGGAATTGTCATCTTATTGTCAGGGAACAAGCCATTTGTCTTAGTTTTGTTAATTCATACAAACATTGTAAAAGCCTGTGTAGGGGTTTTTCTAATTGGGCAGTACCCACAACACACTCTAACTCACTCACAACAAAGGTTTGTATTTACGGTAAGTCTAATAATATGATATACATGTACATCTAGTTGGTGCATTTATAACTCGGCTCCTGACGTAAAAGATGAAGCAAGAGTGGGACGAGATATGAAAATAAACATATGACTAAGGAAAGCTTATATCAATTGGAAAGATGAATGAATTACAGTGCCATGTCGGACTGTATAGAGGAGTGCAGATCGTTTGTCTTTCCAAGTTTTGATACACTTCTCTGACAAAGTCCCTTAATGCTTTCATATGATTATGTAAGATCACTTTTGCACTGAAGCACATGACCACCTGACTGCTAACCTGTGAATATTATTACATTTTGCATAGTTACTTAACTGAAGAAAAAATCTGGACAACTGATTACTCTGGGATTGTTTTGCCCTTGTATCTCTTTGGCTCACCGAAACTATCCTCCAGTTTATGTTTTGGGCTGTCTGACTTTGTGTTTTGATCTCTGTGAATCTGTATATGTGGTAGGGTTCTGAACATGTAATCCGGACACCCAGACTATCGTCTAGATGTTCTTACTTTGCCACGGACTAGTTTGAACCAATCAGAGAACGTAAATCGCGTCACGTGCACGCCGTCTAAATTTCTATAGACCGTCAGCAATTCCTCCATTGCCGTATAAATGAATTCGCAAGTAAAAGGAGTCGTGAAGCACCAATTTTCTGCATCAAAAAAACGGAGGTTTTGGTCCTCGACAAAATAAAACAGTTATTAGGTTGGTTACTGATCGTCTACAGAGATTTTTCGGGTTGATCAACCCGACAAATCTCTGTAGACGGTCAGTAACTAACCTTATAACTAATATTAGTCGGCTACAGATATACTTTTGTCTGGTTCATGGTGGGTAACCATGCATGTTTTACAAAAACTGACGGGGTATCGGAGAAACCTGGGTTTTACCGCCAGGCGTCAGCCGAGGAGAATTAGTTACTATAAATCGCGGGCAAAGAGAATAAAGAAGAGAATAAAAAAAATTATGGACGCATGCGCAGAAATATAAGATGACCATTAGCAGTCAGTGAAGAACTACATATATTATGATGCCTCGCATTCATCATGTCCATACACTCTCGATCAGAGCTATTCCTATTAGTATGAGTTATCTATCTGAATATTATAAAAGTGCAAATTACTGTATAGTAAATCCGTGACTAACAAATGAATTTGGACGACGTAATGAAAATATGAATGTAAACATTATGACATCTTGTTGTCCTCCATGTTGGATGATAAAAATAATTTCAGATTAGAAACATCCAAAACACAGAATTTGAAATCTACCGCACATAACTTTTTTCCGCACGACTGACGTGACAGATGTTGCCAGCAAACAGGAGATGCTTACTCTCCCAGGGCACCTCATCTTATCTGCAGTGGGGATTCATTTTTGCCTCTTAGGCAGAACGTTTACTGGTCGAGCAAATATTTCCGAACTGAAGATATTTCCGAACGATTCGCTAACATGATACATAAGCGCAGAAAGGCGCTTTAAAACTAGCTTTGGTAATTTTTTTTATGTTTTATGGTGACATAGAATTCTTCATTAAGGTCATAGGTAAATATTACAAAGTTTTACAACATCTGATCCATATTTGACCGCAGGAGAGGCGAAAATGCAAATCGTTCGGAAATACCGTTAGTAACTTGCGTGAAATTGCCTTTAAAAGGGTGGGGGTGGGGTATTAAAAATAATAATAAAAATGCTCGGTTAGTAAGTTATTTTCATTCTTTGTTGCTGGAGTATTCTCTATGTTTTGGGTGTTTTTTACTGTTTGTTATAGAGTTATTCTCCAGTATTCATCGTGTTTCTATTTCGAAGAAGAAGTTCGGTAAGAAATGATCGTTTCGCAGAGAATTAAATGTAAAACGTCTTCAAATTCAATAGCATCATTTAAGAACAGATAAATTTTCAGCATGGACCAGACATGCACGTTTCGTGTATTTAACCCTCGTCAGTGATCCTCAATCTAAACAATGTCATATGGCCAAAGTCAAAGACAAAAGCTAAAGTTATTATCCAAAATCATAATCAGTAAGCAATCTGTACACATTTTTGAAAAATATAAACTTACTTTTCTCACGGGAAATGAAAACGAGGATAAACGGTCGGAGACAATCACATCACCATAGAAACACGAAGATCATCGCTAACATGAAAAAACAGTCGGAGAAAATCACATCACCATAGAAACACAAGAACAACACTATATTGAACAATGGTCGGAGATAATCACATCACCATAGAATCACGAGAACAACACTATAATGAACAAACAGTCGGAGATAATCACATCACCATAGAAACACGAAGATCAACACTATAATGAACAATGGTCGGAGATAATCACATCACCATAGAAACACAAGAACAACACTATAATGAACAAACAGTCGGAGATAATCACATCACCATAGAAACACAAGAACAACACTATAATGAACAACGGTCGGAGACAATCACATCACCATAGAAACACGAAGATCAACACTATAATGAACAAACAGTCGGAGATAATCACATCACCATAGAAACACAAGAACAACACTATAATGAACAACAGTCGGAGATAATCACATCACAATAGAAACACAAGAGCAACACTATAATGAACAAACAGTCGGAGATAATCACATCACCATAGAAACACAAGAACAACACTATAATGAACAAACAGTCGGAGATAATCACATCACCATAGAAACACAAGAACAACACTATAATGAACAATGAACGGAGACAATCATATCACCATAGAAACACGAAGATCAACACTATAATAAACAACGGTCGGAGACAATCACATCACCATAGAAACACAAGAACAACACTATAATGAACAATGGTCGGAAATAATCACATCACCATAGAAACACGAAGATCAACACTATAATGAACAACGGTCAGAGACAATCACATCACCATAGAAACACAAGAACAACAATATAATGAACAACGGTCATAGACAATCACATCACCATAGAAACACGAAGATCGATACTATATAATGAACAAACAGTCGGAGATAATCACATCACCATAGAAACACGAATATCAACACTATAATGAACAAACAGTCGGAGACAATCACATCACCATAGAAACAAGAATATCAACACTATAATGAACAACGGTCAGAGACAATCACATCACCATAGAAACACAAGAACAACACTATAATGAACAATGGTCGGAGACAATAACATCACCATAGAAACACGAAGATCAAAACCATATTGAACAAACAGTCGGAGACAATCACATCACCATAGAAACACGAAGATCAACACTATAATGAACAAACAGTCGGAGAAAATCACATCACCATAGAAATACAAGAACAACAATATAATGAACAATGGTCGGAGATAATCACATCACCATAGAAACACAAGAACAACAATATAATGAACAACGGTCATAGACAATCACATCACCATAGAAACACGAAGATCGATACTATAATGAACAAACAGTCGGAGATAATCACATCACCATAGAAACACGAATATCAACACTATTATGAACAAACAGTCGGAGACAATCACATCACCATAGAAACACAAGAACAACACTATAATGAACAACAGTCAGAGACAATCACATCACCATAGAAACACAAGAACAGCACTATAATGAACAACGGTCAGAGACAATCACATCACCATAGAAATACAAGAACAACACTACAATGAACAAACAGTCGGAGATAATCATACCACCATAGAAACACGAAGAACAACACTATAATGAACAATGGTAGGAGACAATCACATCACCATAGAAACACGAGAACAACACCATAATGAACAAACAGTCGGAGACAATCACATCACCATAGAAACACAAGAACAACACTATCATGAACAACGGTCAGAGATAATCACATCACCATAGAAACACGAATATCAACACTATAATGAACAACGGTCAGAGACAATCACATCACCATAGAAACACGAAGATCAACACTATATTGAACAAACAGTCGGAGACAATCACATCACCATAGAAACACGAAGATCAACACTATAATGAACAAATAGTCGGAGACAATCACATCACCATAGAAACACGAAGATCAACACTATAATGAACAACGGTCGGAGACAATCACATCACCATAGAAACACGAAGATCGATACTATAATGAACAAACAATCGGAGATAATCTCATCACCATAGAAACACGAAGATCAACACTATAATGAACAAACAGTTGGAGACAATAACATCACCATAGAAACACGAGAACAACACTATAATGAACAAACAGTCGGAGACAATCACATCACCATAGAAACACGAAGATCAACACTATAATGAACGACGGTCACAGACAATCACATCACCATAGAGATACGAAGATCGATACTATAATAAACAAACAGTCGGAGACAGTCACAACACCATAGAAACACGAAGATCAACACTATAATGAACAAACAGTCGGAGGCAATCACATCACCATAGAAATAAAAGAACAACACTATTATGAATAACGGTCGGAGATAATCACATCACCATAGAAACACGAAGATCAACACTATAATGAACAATGGTCGGAGAGAATCGCAACGCCATAGAACACGGAGAACAATACTATAATGAACAATGGTCGGAGACAATCACATCACCATAGAAACACGAAGATCAACACTATAATAAACAAATAGTCGGAGACAATCACATCACCATAGAAACACGAAGATCAACACTATAATGAACAAACAGTCGGAGACAATCACATCACCATAGAAACACGAAGATCGATACTATAATGAACAAACAATCGGAGATAATCTCATCACCATAGAAACACGAATATCAACACTTTAATGAATAACGGTCGGAGACAATCACATCACCATAGAAACACGAAGATCAAGACCATAATGAACAAACAGTCGGAGACAATCACATCAACATAGAAACACGAAGATCAACACTTTAATGAATAACGGTCGGAGACAATCACATCACCATAGAAACACGAAGATTGATACTATAATGAACAAACAGTCGGAGACAATCACATCACCATAGAAACACGAATATCAACACTAGAATGAACAAACAGTCGGAGACAATCACATCACCATAGAAACACGAAGATCAACACTATAATGAACGACGGTCACAGACAATCACATCACCATAGAAACACGAAGATCGATACTATAGTAAACAAACAGTCGGAGACAATCACATCACCATAGAAACACGAAGATCAACACTATAATGAACAACGGTCGGAGACAATCACATCAACATAGAAAAACGAAGATCAACACTATAATGAACGACGGTCAGAGACAATCACATCACCATAGAAACACGAATATCAATACTACAATGAACAACGGTCGGAGATAATCACATCACCATAGAAACACGAATATCAATACTATAATGAACAACGGTCAAAGATAATCACATCACCATAGAAACACGAATATCAATACTATAATGAACAACGGTCGGAGACAATCACATCACCATAGAAACACGAAGATCAACACTATAATGAACAAACAGTCGGAGACAATCACATCACCATAGAAACACGAATATGAACACTATAATGAACAACGGTCGGAGACAATCACATCACCATAGAAACACGAATATCAATACTGTAATGAACAAACAGTCGGAGACAATCACATCACCATAGAAACACGAAGATCAACACTATAATGAACAACAGTCGGAGATAATCACATCACCATAGAAACACGAAGATCAACACTATAATGAACAAACAGTCGGAGATAATCACATCACCATAGAAACACAAGAACAACACTATAATGAACAACGGTCAGAGACAATCACATCACCATAGAAACACGAAGATCAACACTATAATGAACAACGGTCAGAGACAATCACATCACCATAGAAACACAAGAACAACAATATAATGAACAACGGTCAGAGACAATCACATCACCATAGAAACACAAGAACAACACTATAATGAACAACGGTCAGAGACAATCACATCACCAGAGAAACACAAGAACAACACTACAATGAACAAACAGTCGGAGATAATCACATCACCATAGAAACACAAGAACAACACTATAATGAACAACGGTCAGAGACAATCACATCACCATAGAAACACGAAGATCGATACTATAATGAACAAACAGTCGGAGATAATCACATCACCATAGAAACACGAAGATCAACACTATAATGAACAAACAGTCGGAGACAATCACATCACCATAGAAATACAAGAACAACACTATAATGAACAACGGTCGGAGACAATCACATCAACATAGAAACACGAAGATCAACACTATAATGAACAACGGTCAGAGACAATTACATCACCATAGAAACACGAAGATCAACACTATAATGAACAAACAGTCGGAGACAATCACATCACCATAAAAACACGAAGATCAACACTATAATGAAGAACGGTCGGAGACAATTACATCACCATAGAAACACGAAAATCACAACTATAATGAACAAACAGTCGGAGACAATCACATCACCATAGAAACACGAAGATCAACACTATACTGAACAAGGGTCGGAGACAATCACATCACCATAGAAACACGAAGATCGATACTATAATAAACAAACAATCGGAGATAATCTCATCACCATAGAAACACGAAGATCAACACTATAATGAACAAAAAGTTGGAGACAATAACATCACCATAGAAACACGAGAACAAGACTATAATGAACAAACAGTCGGAGACAATCACATCACCATAGAAACACGAAGATCAACACTTTAATGAATAACGGTCGGAGACAATCACATCACCATAGAAACACGAAGATCGATACTATAATAAACAAACAATCGGAGATAATCTCATCACCATAGAAACACGAAGATCAACACTATAATGAACAAACAGTTGGAGACAATAACATCACCATAGAAACACGAGAACAAGACTATAATGAACAAACAGTCGGAGACAATCACATCACCATAGAAACACGAAGATCAATACTATAATGAACAACGGTCAGAGACAATCACTTCACCATAGAAACACAAGAACAACACTATAATGAACAACGGTCGGAGACAATCACATCACCATAGAAACACGAGAACAACACTATAATGAACAAACAGTGGGAGACAATCACATCACCATAGAAACACGGAGCTCAACACTATAATGAACAACGGTTGGAGATAATCACATCACCATAGAAACACGAAGATCAACACTGTTATGAAGAACGGTCACAGACAATCACATCACCATAGAAACACGAATATCAACACTATAATGAACAAACAGTCGGAGACAATCACATCACCATAGAAACACAAGAACAACACTACAATGAACAAACAGTCTGAGATAATCACATCACCATAGAAACACGAAGATCAACACTATAATGAACAAACAGTCGGAGACAATCACATCACCATAGAAACACGAAGATCGATACTATAATGAACAAACAGTCGGAGATAATCACATCACCATAGAAACACGAAGATCAACACTATAATGAACAAACAGTCGGAGACAATCACATCACCATAGAAATACAAGAACAACACTATAATGAACAACGGTCGAAGACAATCAAATCACCATAGAAACACGAAGATCGATACTATAATAAACAAACAGTCGGAGACAGTCACATCACCATAGAAACACGAAGATCAACACTATAATGAACAACGGTCGGAGACAATCACATCAACATAGAAACACGAAGATCAACACTATAATGAACAACGGTCAGAGACAATTACATCACCATAGAAACACGAAGATCAACACTATAATGAACAAACAGTCGGAGACAATCACATCACCATAGAAACACGAAGATCAACACTATAATGAACAACGGTCGGAGACAATTACATCACCATAGAAACACGAAGATCAACACTATAATGAACAAACAGTCGGAGACAATCACATCACCATAGAAACACAAGAACAACACTATAATGAACAACGGTCGGAGACAATCACATCACCATAGAAACACGAAGATCGATACTATAATGAACAAACAATCGGAGATAATCTCATCACCATAGAAACACGAAGATCAACACTATAATGAACAAACAGTTGGAGACAATAACATCACCATAGAAACACGAGAACAAGACTATAATGAACAAACAGTCGGAGACAATCACATCACCATAGAAACACGAAGATCAACACTTTAATGAATAACGGTCGGAGAAAATCACATCACCATAGAAACACGAAGATCGATACTATAATAAACAAACAATTGGAGATAATCTCATCACCATAGAAACACGAAGATCAACACTATAATGAACAAACAGTTGGAGACAATAACATCACCATAGAAACACGGAAACAAGACTATAATGAACAAACAGTAGGAGACAATCACATCACCATAGAAACACGAAGATCAATACAATAATGAACAACGGTCAGAGACAATCACATCACCATAGAAACACAAGAACAACACTATAATGAACAACGGTCGGAGACAATCACATCACCATAGAAACACGAGAACAACACTATAATGAACAAACAGTGGGAGACAATCACATCAACATAGAAACACGAATATCAACTCTATAATGAACAAACAGTCGGAGACAATCACATCACCATAGAAACACGAAGATCAACACTATAATGAACAACGGTCGGAGATAATCACATCACCATAGAAACACGAAGATCAACACTGTAATGAAGAACGGTCACAGACAATCACGTCATCATAGAAACACGAATATCAACTCTATAATGAACAAACAGTCGGAGACAATCACATCACCATAGAAACACGAATATCAACACTATAATGAATAAACAGTCGGAGACAATCACATCACCATAGAAACACGAATATCAACACTATAATGAACAAACAGTCGGAGACAATCACATCACCATAGAAACACGAAGATCAACACTATAATGAACGACGGTCACAGACAATCACATCACCATAGAAACACGAAGATCGATACTATAATAAACAAACAGTCGGAGACAATCACATCACCATAGAAACACGAAGATCAACACTATAATGAACAACGGTCGGAGACAATCACATCAACATAGAAAAACGAAGATCAACACTATAATGAACGACGGTCAGAGACAATCACATCACCATAGAAACACGAATATCAATACTACAATGAACAACGGTCGGAGATAATCACATCACCATAGAAACACGAAGATCAACACTATAATGAACAAACAGTCGGAGACAATCACATCACCATAGAAACACAAGAACAACACTATAATGAACAACGGTCGGAGACAATCACATCACCATAGAAACACGAAGATCGATACTATAATAAACAAACAATCGGAGATAATCTCATCACCACAGAAACACGAAGATCAACACTATAATGAACAAACAGTTGGAGACAATAACATCACCATAGAAACACGAGAACAAGACTATAATGAACAAACAGTCGGAGACAATCACATCACCATAGAAACACGAAGATCAACACTTTAATGAATAACGGTCAGAGAAAATCACATCACCATAGAAACACGAAGATCGATACTATAATAAACAAACAATTGGAGATAATCTCATCACCATAGAAACACGAAGATCAACACTATAATGAACAAACAGTTGGAGACAATCACATCACCATAGAAACACGAAGATCAATACTATAATGAACAACGGTCAGAGACAATCACATCACCATAGAAACACAAGAACAACACTATAATGAAAAATGGTCGGAGACAATCACATCACCATAGAAACACGAGAACAACACTATAATGAACAAACAGTGGGAGACAATCACATCAACATAGAAACACGAAGATCAACACTATAATGAAAAACGGTCAGAGACAATCACATCACCATAGAAACACGAAGATCAACACTATAATGAACAACGGTCGGAGATAATCACATCACCATAGAAACACGAAGATCAACACTGTAATGAAGAACGGTCACAGACAATCACGTCATCATAGAAACACGAATATCAACTCTATAATGAACAAACAGTCGGAGACAATCACATCACCATAGAAACACGAATATCAACACTATAATGAATAAACTGTCGGAGACAATCACATCACCATAGAAACACGAATATCAACACTATAATGAACAAACAGTCGGAGACAATCACATCACCATAGAAACACGAAGATCAACACTATAATGAACGACGGTCACAGACAATCACATCACCATAGAAACACGAAGATCGATACCATAATAAACAAACAGTCGGAGACAATCACATCACCATAGAAACACGAAGATCAACACTATAATGAACAAACAGTTGGAGACAATAACATCACCATAGAAACACGAGAACAAGACTATAATGAACAAACAGTCGGAGACAATCACATCACCATAGAAACACGAAGATCAATACTATAATGAACAACGGTCAGAGACAATCACATCACCATAGAAACACAAGAACAACACTATAATGAAAAACGGTCGGAGACAATCACATCACCATAGAAACACGAGAACAACACTATAATGAACAAACAGTGGGAGACAATCACATCAACATAGAAACACGAAGATCAACACTATAATGAAAAACGGTCAGAGACAATCACATCACCATAGAAACACGAAGATCAACACTATAATGAACAACGGTCGGAGATAATCACATCACCATAGAAACACGAAGATAAACACTGTAATGAAGAACGGTCACAGACAATCACGTCATCATAGAAACACGAATATCAACTCTATAATGAACAAACAGTCGGAGACAATCACATCACCATAGAAACACGAATATCAACACTATAATGAATAAACTGTCGGAGACAATCACATCACCATAGAAACACGAATATCAACACTATAATGAACAAACAGTCGGAGACAATCACATCACCATAGAAACACGAAGATCAACACTATAATGAACGACGGTCACAGACAATCACATCACCATAGAAACACGAAGATCGATACTATAATAAACAAACAGTCGGAGACAATCACATCACCATAGAAACACGAAGATCAACACTATAATGAACAAACAGTTGGAGACAATAACATCACCATAGAAACACGAGAACAAGACTATAATGAACAATGTCAGAGACAATCACATCACCATAGAAACACAAGAACAACACTATAATGAAAAACGGTCGGAGACAATCACATCACCATAGAAACACGAGAACAACACTATAATGAACAAACAGTCGGAGACAATCACATCAACATAGAAACACGAAGATCAACACTATAATGAAAAACGGTCAGAGACAATCACATCACCATAGAAACACGAATATCAACTCTATAATGAACAAACAGTCGGAGACAATCACATCACCATAGAAACACGAATATCAACACTATATTGAATAAACTGTCGGAGACAATCACATCACCATAGAAACACGAATATCAACACTATAATGAACAAACAGTCGGAGACAATCACATCACCATAGAAACACGAAGATCAACACTATAATGAACGACGGTCACAGACAATCACATCACCATAGAAACACGAAGATCGATACTATAATAAACAAACAGTCGGAGACAATCACATCACCATAGAAACACGAAGATCAACACTATAATGAACAACGGTCGGAGACAATCACATCAACATAGAAAAACGAAGATCAACACTATAATGAACGACGGTCAGAGACAATCACATCACCATAGAAACACGAATATCAATACTACAATGAACAACGGTCGGAGATAATCAAATCACCATAGAAACACGAATATCAATACTATAATGAACAACGGTCGAAGATAATCACATCACCATAGAAACACGAATATCAATACTATAATGAACAACGGTCGGAGACAATCACATCACCATAGAAACACGAAGACCAACACTATAATGAACAAACAGTCGGAGACAATCACATCACCATAGAAACACGAATATGAACACTATAATGAACAACGGTCGGAGACAATCACATCACCATAGAAACACGAATATCAATACTATAATGAACAAACAGTCGGAGACAATCACATCACCATAGAAACACGAAGATCAATACTGTAATGAACAAACAGTCGGAGACAATCACATCACCATAGAAACACGAAGATCAACACTATACTGAACAACGGTCGGAGACAATCACATCACCATAGAAACACGAAGATCAACACTTTAATGAACAACAGTCGGAGACATTCACATCACCATAGAAACACGAATATCAATACTATAATGAACAAACAGTCGGAGACAATCACATCACCATAGAAACACGAATATCAATACTATAATGAAAAACGGTCGGAGACAATCACATCACCATAGAAATACGAATATCAATACTATAATGAGCAAACAGTCGGAGACAATCACATCACCATAGAAACACGAATATCAACACTATAATGAACAACGGTCGGAGATAATCACATCACCATAGAAACACGAGAACAACACTATAATGAACAAACAGTCGGAGATAATCACATCACCATAGAAACACGAGAACAACACTATAATGAACAAACAGTCGGAGACAATCACATCACCATAGAAACACAAGAACAACACTATAATTGACAACGGTCACAGACAATCACATCACCATAGAAACACGAAGATCGATACTATAATAAACAAACAGTCGGAGACAATCACATCACCATAGAAACACTAAGATCAACACTATAATGAACAACGGTCGGGATAATCACATCACCATAGAAACACGAATATCAATACTACAATGAACAACGGTCGGAGATAATCACATCACCATAGAAACACGAAGATCAACACTATAATGAACAACGGTCAGAGACAATCACATCACCATAGAAACACGAATATCAATACTACAATGAACAACGGTCGGAGATAATCACATCACCATAGAAACACAAATATCAATACTATAATGAACAACGGTCGAAGATAATCACATCACCATAGAAACACGAATATCAATACTATAATGAACAACGGTCGGAGACAATCACATCACCATAGAAACACGAATATCAATACTATAATGAACAACGGTCGGAGACAATCACGTCACCATAGAAACACGAATATCAACACTATAATGAACAACGGTCGGAGACAATCACATCACCATAGAAACACGAAGATCGATACTATAATAAACAAACAATCGGAGATAATCTCATCACCACAGAAACACGAAGATCAACACTATAATGAACAAACAGTTGGAGACAATAACATCACCATAGAAACACGAGAACAAGACTATAATGAACAAACAGTCGGAGACAATCACATCACCATAGAAACACGAAGATCAACACTTTAATGAATAATGGTCAGAGAAAATCACATCACCATAGAAACACGAAGATCGATACTATAATAAACAAACAATTGGAGATAATCTCATCACCATAGAAACACGAAGATCAACACTATAATGAACAAACAGTTGGAGACAATCACATCACCATAGAAACACGAAGATCAATACTATAATGAACAACGGTCAGAGACAATCACATCACCATAGAAACACAAGAACAACACTATAATGAAAAACGGTCGGAGACAATCACATCACCATAGAAACACGAGAACAACACTATAATGAACAAACAGTGGGAGACAATCACATCAACATAGAAACACGAAGATCAACACTATAATGAAAAACGGTCAGAGACAATCACATCACCATAGAAACACGAAGATCAACACTATAATGAACAACGGTCGGAGATAATCACATCACCATAGAAACACGAAGATCAACACTGTAATGAAGAACGGTCACAGACAATCACGTCATCATAGAAACACGAATATCAACTCTATAATGAACAAACAATCGGAGACAATCACATCACCATAGAAACACGAATATCAACACTATAATGAATAAACTGTCGGAGACAATCACATCACCATAGAAACACGAATATCAACACTATAATGAACAAACAGTCGGAGACAATCACATCACCATAGAAACACGAAGATCAACACTCTAATGAACGACGGTCACAGACAATCACATCACCATAGAAACACGAAGATCGATACCATAATAAACAAACAGTCGGAGACAATCACATCACCATAGAAACACGAAGATCAACACTATAATGAACTAACAGTTGAAGACAATAACATCACCATAGAAACACGAGAACAAGACTATAATGAACAAACAGTCGGAGACAATCACATCACCATAGAAACACGAAGATCAATACTATAATGAACAACGGTCAGAGACAATCACATCACCATAGAAACACAAGAACAACACTATAATGAAAAACGGTCGGAGACAATCACATCACCATAGAAACACGAGAACAACACTATAATGAACAAACAGTGGGAGACAATCACATCAACATAGAAACACGAAGATCAACACTATAATGAAAAACGGTCAGAGACAATCACATCACCATAGAAAAACGAAGATCAACACTATAATGAACAACGGTCGGAGATAATCACATCACCATAGAAACACGAAGATCAACACTGTAATGAAGAACGGTCACAGACAATCACGTCATCATAGAAACACGAATATCAACTCTATAATGAACAAACAGTCGGAGACAATCACATCACCATAGAAACACGAATATCAACACTATAATGAATAAACTGTCGGAGACAATCACATCACCATAGAAACACGAATATCAACACTATAATGAACAAACAGTCGGAGACAATCACATCACCATAGAAACACGAAGATCAACACTATAATGAACGACGGTCACAGACAATCACATCACCATAGAAACACGAAGATCGATACTATAATAAACAAACAGTCGGAGACAATCACATCACCATAGAAACACGAAGATCAACACTATAATGAACAAACAGTTGGAGACAATAACATCACCATAGAAACACGAGAACAAGACTATAATGAACAAACAGTCGGAGACAATCACATCACCATGGAAACACGAAGATCAATACTATAATGAACAACGGTCAGAGACAATCACATCGCCATAGAAACACAAGAACAACACTATAATGAAAAACGGTCGGAGACAATCACATCACCATAGAAACACGAGAACAACACTATAATGAACAAACAGTGGGAGACAATCACATCAACATAGAAACACGAAGATCAACACTATAATGAAAAACGGTCAGAGACAATCACATCACCATAGAAACACGAATATCAACTCTATAATGAACAAACAGTCGGAGACAATCACATCACCATAGAAACACGAATATCAACACTATAATGAATAAACTGTCGGAGACAATCACATCACCATAGAAACACGAATATCAACACTATAATGAACAAACAGTCGGAGACAATCACATCACCATAGAAACACGAAGATCAACACTATAATGAACGACGGTCACAGACAATCACATCACCATAGAAACACGAAGATCGATACTATAATAAACAAACAGTCGGAGACAATCACATCACCATAGAAACACGAAGATCAACACTATAATGAACAACGGTCGGAGACAATCACATCAACATAGAAAAACGAAGATCAACACTATAATGAACGACGGTCAGAGACAATCACATCACCATAGAAACACGAATATCAATACTACAATGAACAACGGTCGGAGATAATCACATCACCATAGAAACACGAATATCAATACTATAATGAACAACGGTCGAAGATAATCACATCACCATAGAAACACGAATATCAATACTATAATGAACAACGGTCGGAGACAATCACATCACCATAGAAACACGAAGACCAACACTATAATGAACAAACAGTCGGAGACAATCACATCACCATAGAAACACGAATATGAACACTATAATGAACAACGGTCGGAGACAATCACATCACCATAGAAACACGAATATCAATACTATAATGAACAAACAGTCGGAGACAATCACATCACCATAGAAACACGAAGATCAATACTGTAATGAACAAACAGTCGGAGACAATCACATCACCATAGAAACACGAAGATCAACACTATACTGAACAACGGTCGGAGACAATCACATCACCATAGAAACACGAAGATCAACACTTTAATGAACAACAGTCGGAGACATTCACATCACCATAGAAACACGAATATCAATACTATAATGAACAAACAGTCGGAGACAATCACATCACCATAGAAACACGAATATCAATACTATAATGAAAAACGGTCGGAGACAATCACATCACCATAGAAATACGAATATCAATACTATAATGAGCAAACAGTCGGAGACAATCACATCACCATAGAAACACGAATATCAACACTATAATGAACAACGGTCGGAGATAATCACATCACCATAGAAACACGAGAACAACACTATAATGAACAAACAGTCGGAGATAATCACATCACCATAGAAACACGAGAACAACACTATAATGAACAAACAGTCGGAGACAATCACATCACCATAGAAACACAAGAACAACACTATAATTGACAACGGTCACAGACAATCACATCACCATAGAAACACGAAGATCGATACTATAATAAACAAACAGTCGGAGACAATCACATCACCATAGAAACACTAAGATCAACACTATAATGAACAACGGTCGGGATAATCACATCACCATAGAAACACGAATATCAATACTACAATGAACAACGGTCGGAGATAATCACATCACCATAGAAACACGAAGATCAACACTATAATGAACAACGGTCGGAGACAATCACATCACCATAGAAAAACGAAGATCAACACTACAATGAACGACGGTCAGAGACAATCACATCACCATAGAAACACGAATATCAATACTACAATGAACAACGGTCGGAGATAATCACATCACCATAGAAACACAAATATCAATACTATAATGAACAACGGTCGAAGATAATCACATCACCATAGAAACACGAATATCAATACTATAATGAACAACGGTCGGAGACAATCACATCACCATAGAAACACGAATATCAATACTATAATGAACAACGGTCGGAGACAATCACATCACCATAGAAACACGAATATCAACACTATAATGAACAACGGTCGGAGACAATCACATCACCATAGAAACACGAAGATCGATACTATAATAAACAAACAATCGGAGATAATCTCATCACCACAAAAACACGAAGATCAACACTATAATGAACAAACAGTTGGAGACAATAACATCACCATAGAAACACGAGAACAAGACTATAATGAACAAACAGTCGGAGACAATCACATCACCATAGAAACACGAAGATCAACACTTTAATGAATAACGGTCAGAGAAAATCACATCACCATAGAAACACGAAGATCGATTCTATAATAAACAAACAATTGGAGATAATCTCATCACCATAGAAACACGAAGATCAACACTATAATGAACAAACAGTTGGAGACAATCACATCACCATAGAAACACGAAGATCAATACTATAATGAACAACGGTCAGAGACAATCACATCACCATAGAAACACAAGAACAACACTATAATGAAAAACGGTCGGAGACAATCACATCACCATAGAAACACGAGAACAACACTATAATGAACAAACAGTGGGAGACAATCACATCAACATAGAAACACGAAGATCAACACTATAATGAAAAACGGTCAGAGACAATCACATCACCATAGAAACACGAAGATCAACACTATAATGAACAACGGTCGGAGATAATCACATCACCATAGAAACACGAAGATCAACACTGTAATGAAGAACGGTCACAGACAATCACGTCATCATAGAAACACAAATATCAACTCTATAATGAACAAACAGTCGGAGACAATCACATCACCATAGAAACACGAATATCAACACTATAATGAATAAACTGTCGGAGACAATCACATCACCATAGAAACACGAATATCAACACTATAATGAACAAACAGTCGGAGACAATCACATCACCATAGAAACACGAAGATCAACACTATAATGAACGACGGTCACAGACAATCACATCACCATAGAAACACGAAGATCGATACCATAATAAACAAACAGTCGGAGACAATCACATCACCATAGAAACACGAAGATCAACACTATAATAAACAAACAGTTGGAGACAATAACATCACCATAGAAACACGAGAACAAGACTATAATGAACATACAGTCGGAGACAATCACATCACCACAGAAACACGAAGATCAATACTATAATGAACAACGGTCAGAGACAATCACATCACCATAGAAACACAAGAACAACACTATAATGAAAAACGGTCGGAGACAATCACATCACCATAGAAACACGAGAACAACACTATAATGAACAAACAGTGGGAGACAATCACATCAACATAGAAACACGAAGATCAACACTATAATGAAAAACGGTCAGAGACAATCACATCACCATAGAAACACGAAGATCAACACTATAATGAACAACGGTCGGAGATAATCACATCACCATAGAAACACGAAGATCAACACTGTAATGAAGAACGGTCACAGACAATCACGTCATCATAGAAACACGAATATCAACTCTATAATGAACAAACAGTCGGAGACAATCACATCACCATAGAAACACGAATATCAACACTATAATGAATAAACTGTCGGAGACAATCACATCACCATAGAAACACGAATATCAACACTATAATGAACAAACAGTCGGAGACAATCACATCACCATAGAAACACGAAGATCAACACTATAATGAACGACGGTCACAGACAATCACATCACCATAGAAACACGAAGATCGATACTATAATAAACAAACAGTCGGAGACAATCACATCACCATAGAAACACGAAGATCAACACTATAATGAACAAACAGTTGGAGACAATAACATCACCATAGAAACACGAGAACAAGACTATAATGAACAAACAGTCGGAGACAATCACATCACCATAGAAACACGAAGATCAATACTATAATGAACAACGGTCAGAGACAATCACATCGCCATAGAAACACAAGAACAACACTATAATGAAAAACGGTCGGAGACAATCACATCACCATAGAAACACGAGAACAACACTATAATGAACAAACAGTGGGAGACAATCACATCAACATAGAAACACGAAGATCAACACTATAATGAAAAACGGTCAGAGACAATCACATCACCATAGAAACACGAATATCAACTCTATAATGAACAAACAGTCGGAGACAATCACATCACCATAGAAACACGAATATCAACACTATAATGAATAAACTGTCGGAGACAATCACATCACCATAGAAACACGAATATCAACACTATAATGAACAAACAGTCGGAGACAATCACATCACCATAGAAACACGAAGATCAACACTATAATGAACGACGGTCACAGACAATCACATCACCATAGAAACACGAAGATCGATACTATAATAAACAAACAGTCGGAGACAATCACATCACCATAGAAACACGAAGATCAACACTATAATGAACAACGGTCGGAGACAATCACATCAACATAGAAAAACGAAGATCAACACTATAATGAACGACGGTCAGAGACAATCACATCACCATAGAAACACGAATATCAATACTACAATGAACAACGGTCGGAGATAATCACATCACCATAGAAACACGAATATCAATACTATAATGAACAACGGTCGAAGATAATCACATCACCATAGTAACACGAATATCAATACTATAATGAACAACGGTCGGAGACAATCACATCACCATAGAAACACGAAGACCAACACTATAATGAACAAACAGTCGGAGACAATCACATCACCATAGAAACACGAATATGAACACTATAATGAACAACGGTCGGAGACAATCACATCACCATAGAAACACGAATATCAATACTATAATGAACAAACAGTCGGAGACAATCACATCACCATAGAAACACGAAGATCAATACTGTAATGAACAAACAGTCGGAGACAATCACATCACCATAGAAACACGAAGATCAACACTATACTGAACAACGGTCGGAGACAATCACATCACCATAGAAACACGAAGATCAACACTTTAATGAACAACAGTCGGAGACATTCACATCACCATAGAAACACGAATATCAATACTATAATGAACAAACAGTCGGAGACAATCACATCACCATAGAAACACGAATATCAATACTATAATGAAAAACGGTCGGAGACAATCACATCACCATAGAAATACGAATATCAATACTATAATGAGCAAACAGTCGGAGACAATCACATCACCATAGAAACACGAGAACAACACTATAATGAACAAACAGTCGGAGATAATCACATCACCATAGAAACACGAGAACAACACTATAATGAACAAACAGTCGGAGACAATCACATCACCATAGAAACACAAGAACAACACTATAATTGACAACGGTCACAGACAATCACATCACCATAGAAACACGAAGATCGATACTATAATAAACAAACAGTCGGAGATAATCACATCACCATAGAAACACGAAGATCAACACTATAATGAACAACGGTCGGAGACAATCACATCACCATAGAAACACAAGAACAACACTATAATGAAAAACGGTCGGAGACAATCACATCACCATAGAAACACGAGAACAACACTATAATGAACAAACAGTGGGAGACAATCACATCAACATAGAAACACGAAGATCAACACTATAATGAAAAACGGTCAGAGACAATCACATCACCATAGAAACACGAAGATCAACACTATAATGAACAACGGTCGGAGATAATCACATCACCATAGAAACACGAAGATCAACACTGTAATGAAGAACGGTCACAGACAATCACGTCATCATAGAAACACGAATATCAACTCTATAATGAACAAACAGTCGGAGACAATCACATCACCATAGAAACACGAATATCAACACTATAATGAATAAACTGTCGGAGACAATCACATCACCATAGAAACACGAATATCAACACTATAATGAACAAACAGTCGGAGACAATCACATCACCATAGAAACACGAAGATCAACACTATAATGAACGACGGTCACAGACAATCACATCACCATAGAAACACGAAGATCGATACTATAATAAACAAACAGTCGGAGACAATCACATCACCATAGAAACACGAAGATCAACACTATAATGAACAACGGTCGGAGACAATCACATCAACATAGAAAAACGAAGATCAACACTATAATGAACGACGGTCAGAGACAATCACATCACCATAGAAACACGAATATCAATACTACAATGAACAACGGTCGGAGATAATCACATCACCATAGAAACACGAATATCAATACTATAATGAACAACGGTCGAAGATAATCACATCACCATAGTAACACGAATATCAATACTATAATGAACAACGGTCGGAGACAATCACATCACCATAGAAACACGAAGACCAACACTATAATGAACAAACAGTCGGAGACAATCACATCACCATAGAAACACGAATATGAACACTATAATGAACAACGGTCGGAGACAATCACATCACCATAGAAACACGAATATCAATACTATAATGAACAAACAGTCGGAGACAATCACATCACCATAGAAACACGAAGATCAATACTGTAATGAACAAACAGTCGGAGACAATCACATCACCATAGAAACACGAAGATCAACACTATACTGAACAACGGTCGGAGACAATCACATCACCATAGAAACACGAAGATCAACACTTTAATGAACAACAGTCGGAGACATTCACATCACCATAGAAACACGAATATCAATACTATAATGAAAAACGGTCGGAGACAATCACATCACCATAGAAATACGAATATCAATACTATAATGAGCAAACAGTCGGAGACAATCACATCACCATAGAAACACGAGAACAACACTATAATGAACAAACAGTCGGAGATAATCACATCACCATAGAAACACGAGAACAACACTATAATGAACAAACAGTCGGAGACAATCACATCACCATAGAAACACAAGAACAACACTATAATTGACAACGGTCACAGACAATCACATCACCATAGAAACACGAAGATCGATACTATAATAAACAAACAGTCGGAGACAATCACATCACCATAGAAACACTAAGATCAACACTATAATGAACAACGGTCGGGATAATCACATCACCATAGAAACACGAATATCAATACTACAATGAACAACGGTCGGAGATAATCACATCACCATAGAAACACGAAGATCAACACTATAATGAACAACGGTCGGAGACAATCACATCACTATAGAAAAACGAAGATCAACACTACAATGAACGACGGTCAGAGACAATCACATCACCATAGAAACACGAATATCAATACTACAATGAACAACGGTCGGAGATAATCACATCACCATAGAAACACAAATATCAATACTATAATGAACAACGGTCGAAGATAATCACATCACCATAGAAACACGAATATCAATACTATAATGAACAACGGTCGGAGACAATCACATCACCATAGAAACACGAATATCAATACTATAATGAACAACGGTCGGAGACAATCACATCACCATAGAAACACGAATATCAACACTATAATGAACAACGGTCGGAGACAATCACATCACCATAGAAACACGAAGATCAACACTATAATGAACAAACAGTCGGAGACAATCACATCACCATAGAAATACAAATATCAATAATATAATGAACAACGGTCGAAGATAATCACATCACCATAGAAACACAAATATCAATACTATAATGAACAACGGTCGGAGACAATCACATCACCATAGAAACACGAAGATCAACACTATAATGAACAAACAGTCGGAGACAATCACATCACCATAGAAATACAAATATCAATACTATAATGAACAACGGTCGAAGATAATCACATCACCATAGAAACACGAATATCAATACTATAATGAACAACGGTCGGAGATAATCACATCACCATAGAAACACGAAGATCAACACTGTAATGATGAACGGTCACAGACAATCACGTCATCATAGAAACACGAATATCAACTCTATAATGAACAAACAGTCGGAGACAATCACATCACCATAGAAACACGAATATCAACACTATAATGAATAAACTGTCGGAGACAATCACATCACCATAGAAACACGAATATCAACACTATAATGAACAAACAGTCGGAGACAATCACATCACCATAGAAACACGAAGATCAACACTATAATGAACGACGGTCACAGACAATCACATCACCATAGAAACACGAAGATCGATACCATAATAAACAAACAGTCGGAGACAATCACATCACCATAGAAACACGAAGATCAACACTATAATGAACAAACAGTTGGAGACAATAACATCACCATAGAAACACGAGAACAAGACTATAATGAACAAACAGTCGGAGACAATCACATCACCATAGAAACACGAAGATCAATACTATAATGAACAACGGTCAGAGACAATCACATCACCATAGAAACACAAGAACAACACTATAATGAAAAACGGTCGGAGACAATCACATCACCATAGAAACACGAGAACAACACTATAATGAACAAACAGTGGGAGACAATCACATCAACATAGAAACACGAAGATCAACACTATAATGAAAAACGGTCAGAGACAATCACATCACCATAGAAACACGAAGATCAACACTATAATGAACAACGGTCGGAGATAATCACATCACCATAGAAACACGAAGATCAACACTGTAATGAAGAACGGTCACAGACAATCACGTCATCATAGAAACACGAATATCAACTCTATAATGAACAAACAGTCGGAGACAATCACATCACCATAGAAACACGAATATCAACACTATAATGAATAAACTGTCGGAGACAATCACATCACCATAGAAACACGAATATCAACACTATAATAAACAAACAGTCGGAGACAATCACATCACCATAGAAACACGAAGATCAACACTATAATGAACGACGGTCACAGACAATCACATCACCATAGAAACACGAAGATCGATACTATAATAAACAAACAGTCGGAGACAATCACATCACCATAGAAACACGAAGATCAACACTATAATGAACAAACAGTTGGAGACAATAACATCACCATAGAAACACGAGAACAAGACTATAATGAACAAACAGTCGGAGACAATCACATCACCATAGAAACACGAAGATCAATACTATAATGAACAACGGTCAGAGACAATCACATCACCATAGAAACACAAGAACAACACTATAATGAAAAACGGTCGGAGACAATCACATCACCATAGAAACACGAGAACAACACTATAATGAACAAACAGTGGGAGACAATCACATCAACATAGAAACACGAAGATCAAAACTATAATGAAAAACGGTCAGAGACAATCACATCACCATAGAAACACGAATATCAACTCTATAATGAACAAACAGTCGGAGACAATCACATCACCATAGAAACACGAATATCAACACTATAATGAATAAACTGTCGGAGACAATCACATCACCATAGAAACACGAATATCAACACTATAATGAACAAACAGTCGGAGACAATCACATCACCATAGAAACACGAAGATCAACACTATAATGAACGACGGTCACAGACAATCACATCACCATAGAAACACGAAGATCGATACTATAATAAACAAACAGTCGGAGACAATCACATCACCATAGAAACACGAAGATCAACACTATAATGAACAACGGTCGGAGACAATCACATCAACATAGAAAAAAGAAGATCAACACTATAATGAACGACGGTCAGAGACAATCACATCACCATAGAAACACGAATATCAATACTACAATGAACAACGGTCGGAGATAATCACATCACCATAGAAACACGAATATCAATACTATAATGAACAACGGTCGAAGATAATCACATCACCATAGAAACACGAATATCAATACTATAATGAACAACGGTCGGAGACAATCACATCACCATAGAAACACGAAGACCAACACTATAATGAACAAACAGTCGGAGACAATCACATCACCATAGAAACACGAATATGAACACTATAATGAACAACGGTCGGAGACAATCATATCACCATAGAAACACGAATATCAATACTATAATGAACAAACAGTCGGAGACAATCACATCACCATAGAAACACGAAGATCAATACTGTAATGAACAAACAGTCGGAGACAATCACATCACCATAGAAACATGAAGATCAACACTATACTGAACAACGGTCGGAGACAATCACATCACCATAGAAACACGAAGATCAACACTTTAATGAACAACAGTCGGAGACATTCACATCACCATAGAAACACGAATATCAATACTATAATGAACAAACAGTCGGAGACAATCACATCACCATAGAAACACGAATATCAATACTATAATGAAAAACGGTCGAAGACAATCACATCACCATAGAAATACGAATATCAATACTATAATGAGCAAACAGTCGGAGACAATCACATCACCATAGAAACACGAATATCAACACTATAATGAACAACGGTCGGAGATAATCACATCACCATAGAAACACGAGAACAACACTATAATGAACAAACAGTCGGAGATAATCACATCACCATAGAAACACGAGAACAACACTATAATGAACAAACAGTCGGAGACAATCACATCACCATAGAAACACGAAGATCAACACTATAATGAACGACGGTCACAGACAATCACATCACCATAGAAACACGAAGATCGATACTATAATAAACAAACAGTCGGAGACAATCACATCACCATAGAAACACGAAGATCAACACTATAATGAACAAACAGTTGGAGACAATAACATCACCATAGAAACACGAGAACAAGACTATAATGAACAAACAGTCGGAGACAATCACATCACCATAGAAACACGAAGATCAATACTATAATGAACAACGGTCAGAGACAATCACATCACCATAGAAACACAAGAACAACACTATAATGAAAAACGGTCGGAGACAATCACATCACCATAGAAACACGAGAACAACACTATAATGAACAAACAGTGGGAGACAATCACATCAACATAGAAACACGAAGATCAACACTATAATGAAAAACGGTCAGAGACAATCACATCACCATAGAAACACGAATATCAACTCTATAATGAACAAACAGTCGGAGACAATCACATCACCATAGAAACACGAATATCAACACTATAATGAATAAACTGTCGGAGACAATCACATCACCATAGAAACACGAATATCAACACTATAATGAACAAACAGTCGGAGACAATCACATCACCATAGAAACACGAAGATCAACACTATAATGAACGACGGTCACAGACAATCACATCACCATAGAAACACGAAGATCGATACTATAATAAACAAACTGTCGGAGACAATCACATCACCATAGAAACACGAAGATCAACACTATAATGAACAACGGTCGGAGACAATCACATCAACATAGAAAAACGAAGATCAACACTATAATGAACGACGGTCAGAGACAATCACATCACCATAGAAACACGAATATCAATACTACAATGAACAACGGTCGGAGATAATCACATCACCATAGAAACACGAATATCAATACTATAATGAACAACGGTCGAAGATAATCACATCACCATAGAAACACGAATATCAATACTATAATGAACAACGGTCGGAGACAATCACATCACCATAGAAAGACGAAGACCAACACTATAATGAACAAACAGTCGGAGACAATCACATCACCATAGAAACACGAATATGAACACTATAATGAACAACGGTCGGAGACAATCACATCACCATAGAAACACGAATATCAATACTATAATGAACAAACAGTCGGAGACAATCACATCACCATAGAAACACGAAGATCAATACTGTAATGAACAAACAGTCGGAGACAATCACATCACCATAGAAACACGAAGATCAACACTATACTGAACAACGGTCGGAGACAATCACATCACCATAGAAATACGAATATCAATACTATAATGAGCAAACAGTCGGAGACAATCACATCACCATAGAAACACGAATATCAACACTATAATGAACAACGGTCGGAGATAATCACATCACCATAGAAACACGAGAACAACACTATAATGAACAAACAGTCGGAGATAATCACATCACCATAGAAACACGAGAACAACACTATAATGAACAAACAGTCGGAGACAATCACATCACCATAGAAACACAAGAACAACACTATAATTGACAACGGTCACAGACAATCACATCACCATAGAAACACGAAGATCGATACTATAATAAACAAACAGTCGGAGACAATCACATCACCATAGAAACACTAAGATCAACACTATAATGAACAACGGTCGGGATAATCACATCACCATAGAAACACGAATATCAATACTACAATGAACAACGGTCGGAGATAATCACATCACCATAGAAACACGAAGATCAACACTATAATGAACAACGGTCGGAGACAATCACATCACCATAGAAAAACGAAGATCAACACTACAATGAACGACGGTCAGAGACAATCACATCACCATAGAAACACGAATATCAATACTACAATGAACAACGGTCGGAGATAATCACATCACCATAGAAACACAAATATCAATACTATAATGAACAACGGTCGAAGATAATCACATCACCATAGAAACACGAATATCAATACTATAATGAACAACGGTCGAAGACAATCACATCACCATAGAAACACGAATATCAACACTATAATGAACAACGGTCGGAGACAATCACATCACCATAGAAACACGAAGATCAACACTATAATGAACAAACAGTCGGAGACAATCACATCACCATAGAAATACAAATATCAATACTATAATGAACAACGGTCGAAGATAATCACATCACCATAGAAACACAAATATCAATACTATAATGAACAACGGTCGGAGACAATCACATCACCATAGAAACACGAAGATCAACACTATAATGAACAAACAGTCGGAGACAATCACATCACCATAGAAATACAAATATCAATACTATAATGAACAACGGTCGAAGATAATCACATCACCATAGAAACACGAATATCAATACTATAATGAACAACGGTCGGAGACAATCACATCACCAGAGAAACGAGAATATCAATACTATAATGTACAACGGTCGGAGACAATCACATCACCATAGAAACACGAATATCAATACTATAATGAACAAACAGTCGGAGACAATCACATCACCATAGAAACACGAAGATCAACACTATAATGAACAACGGTCGGAGACAATCACATCACCATAGAAACACGAATATCAACACTATAATGAACAACGGTCGGAGACAATCACATCATCATAGAAACACGAATATCAACACTATAATGAACAAAAAGTCGGAGACAATCACATCACCATAGAAACACGAAGATCAACACTATAATGAACAACGGTCGGAGACAATCACATCACCATAGAAACACGAATATCATTGTACTATAATGAACAATGGTCGGAGATAATCACATCACCATAGAAACACGAATATAATTATACTATAATGAACAATGTTCGGAGATAATCACATCACCATAGAAACACGAAGATCAATACTATAATGAACAACGGTCGTAGATAATCACATCACCATAGGAACACGAAGAACAATACTATAATGAACAACGGTCGGAGAGAATCACATCACCATAGAAACACGAAGATCAACACTATAATGAACAACGGTCGGAGATAATCACATCACCATAGAAACACGAATATCAATACTATAATGAACAACGGTCGGAGATAATCACATCACCATAGAAACACGAAGATCAACACTATAATGAACAACGGTCGGAGACAATCACATCACCATAGAAAAACGAAGATCAACACTACAATGAACGACGGTCAGAGACAATCACATCACCATAGAAACACGAATATCAATACTACAATGAACAACGGTCGGAGATAATCACATCACCATAGAAACACAAATATCAATACTATAATCAACAACGGTCGAAGATAATCACATCACCATAGAAACACGAATATCAATACTATAATGAACAACGGTCGGAGACAATCACATCACCATAGAAACACGAATATCAATACTATAATGAACAACGGTCGGAGACAATCACATCACCATAGAAACACGAATATCAATACTATAATGAACAAACAGTCGGAGACAATCACATCACCATAGAAACACGAAGATCAACACTATAATGAACAACGGTCGGAGACAATCACATCACCATAGAAACACGAATATCAACACTATAATGAACAACGGTCGTAGACAATCACATCACCATAGAAACACGAAGATCAACACTATAATGAACAAACAGTCGGAGACAATCACATCACCATAAAAATACAAATATCAATACTATAATGAACAACGGTCGAAGATAATCACATCACCATAGAAACACGAATATCAATACTATAATGAACAACGGTCGGAGACAATCACATCACCATAGAAACACGAATATCAATACTATAATGTACAACGGTCGGAGACAATCACATCACCATAGAAACACGAATATCAATACTATAATGAACAAACAGTCGGAGACAATCACATCACCATAGAAACACGAAGATCAACACTATAATGAACAACGGTCAGAGACAATCACATCACCATAGAAACACGAATATCAACACTATAATGAACAACGGTCGGAGACAATCACATCATCATAGAAACACGAATATCAACACTATAATGAACAAACTGTCGGAGACAATCACATCACCATAGAAACACGAAGATCAACACTATAATGAACAACGGTCGGAGACAATCACATCACCATAGAAACACGAATATCATTGTACTATAATGAACAACGGTCGGAGATAATCACATCACCATAGAAACACGAATATAATTATACTATAATGAACAATGGTCGGAGATAATCACATCACCATAGAAACACGAAGATCAATACTATAATGAACAACGGTCGTAGATAATCACATCACCATAGGAACACGAAGAACAATACTATAATGAACAACGGTCGGAGAGAATCACATCACTATAGAAACACGGAGAACAATACTATAATGAACAACGGTCGGAGACAATCACATCACCATAGAAACACGAAGAACAACACTATAATGAACAACGGTTAGAGACAATCACATCACCATAGAAACACGGAGAACAATACTATAATGAACAACGGTCGGAGAGAATTACATCACCATAGAAACACGAAGAACAATACTATAATGAACAACGGTCGGAGATAATCACATCACCATAGAAACATGAATATCAACACTATAATGAACAATGGTCGGAGACAATCACATCACCATAGAAACACGAAGATCAACACTTTAATGAACAACAGTCCGAGACATTCACATCACCATAGAAACACGAATATCAATACTATAATGAACAAACAGTCGGAGACAATCACATCACCATAGAAACACGAATATCAATACTATAATGAACAACGGTCGGAGACAATCACATCACCATAGAAATACGAATATCAATACTATAATGAGCAAACAGTCGGAGACAATCACATCACCATAGAAACACGAATATCAACACTATAATGAACAACGGTCGGAGATAATCACATCACCATAGAAACACGAGAACAACACTATAATGAACAAACAGTCGGAGATAATCACATCACCATAGAAACACGAGAACAACACTATAATGAACAAACAGTCGGAGACAATCACATCACCATAGAAACACAAGAACAACACTATAATTGACAACGGTCACAGACAATCACATCACCATAGAAACACGAAGATCGATACTATAATAAACAAACAGTCGGAGACAAT
This sequence comes from Pinctada imbricata, assembly GCA_033119305.1. Taxonomy (NCBI): domain Eukaryota; kingdom Metazoa; phylum Mollusca; class Bivalvia; order Pterioida; family Pteriidae; genus Pinctada; species Pinctada imbricata. Next base: position 12,175,408 of record VSWD01000001.1, on the reverse strand, counting down.
CACATCACCATAGAAACACTAAGATCAACACTATAATGAACAACGGTCGGGATAATCACATCACCATAGAAACACGAATATCAATACTACAATGAACAACGGTCGGAGATAATCACATCACCATAGAAACACGAAGATCAACACTATAATGAACAACGGTCGGAGACAATCACATCACCATAGAAACACGAAGATCAACACTATAATGAACAACGGTCAGAGACAATCACATCACCATAGAAACACGAATATCAACACTATAATGAACAACGGTCGGAGACAATCACATCATCATAGAAACACGAATATCAACACTATAATGAACAAACAGTCGGAGACAATCACATCACCATAGAAACACGAAGATCAACACTATAATGAACAACGGTCGGAGACAATCACATCACCATAGAAACACGAATATCAATACTATAATGAACAAACAGTCGGAGACAATCACATCACCATAGCAACACGAATATCATTGTACTATAATGAACAACGGTCGGAGATAATCACATCACCATAGAAACACGAATATAATTATACTATAATGAACAATGGTCGGAGATAATCACATCACCATAGAAACACGAAGATCAATACTATAATGAACAACGGTCGTAGATAATCACATCACCATAGAAACACGAATATCATTGTACTATAATGAACAACGGTCGGAGATAATCACATCACCATAGAAACACGAATATAATTATACTATAATGAACAAGGGTCGGAGACAATCACATCACCATAGGAGCACGAAGAACAATTCTATAATGAACAACGGTCGGAGAGAATCACATCACTATAGAAACACGGAGAACAATACTATAATGAACAACGGTCGGAGACAATCACATCACCATAGAAACACGAAGAACAACACTATAATGAACAACGGTCAGAGACAATCACATCTTCATAGAAACACGGAGAACAATACTATAATGAACAACGGTCGGAGAGAATTACATCACCATAGAAACACGAAGAACAATACTATAATGAACAACGGTCGGAGATAATCACATCACCATAGAAACATGAATATCAACACTATAATGAACAATGGTCGGAGACAATCACATCACCATAGAAACACGAAGATCAACACTTTAATGAACAACAGTCGGAGACATTCACATCACCAGAGAAACACGAATATCAATACTATAATGAACAAACAGTCGGAGACAATCACATCACCATAGAAACACGAATATCAATACTATAATGAACAACGGTCGGAGACAATCACATCACCATAGAAATACGAATATCAATACTATAATGAGCAAACAGTCGGAGACAATCACATCACCATAGAAACACGAATATCAACACTATAATGAACAACGGTCGGAGATAATCACATCACCATAGAAACACGAGAACAACACTATAATGAACAAACAGTCGGAGATAATCACATCACCATAGAAACACGAGAACAACACTATAATGAACAAACAGTCGGAGACAATCACATCACCATAGAAACACAAGAACAACACTATAATTGACAACGGTCACAGACAATCACATCACCATAGAAACAAGAAGATCGATACTATAATAAACAAACAGTCGGAGACAATCACATCACCATAGAAACACTAAGATCAACACTATAATGAACAACGGTCGGGATAATCACATCACCATAGAAACACGAATATCAATACTACAATGAACAACGGTCGGAGATAATCACATCACCATAGAAACACGAAGATCAACACTATAATGAACAACGGTCGGAGACAATCACATCACCATAGAAAAACGAAGATCAACACTACAATGAACGACGGTCAGAGACAATCACATCACCATAGAAACACGAATATCAATACTACAATGAACAACGGTCGGAGATAATCACATCACCATAGAAACACAAATATCAATACTATAATGAACAACGGTCGAAGATAATCACATCACCATAGAAACACGAATATCAATACTATAATGAACAACGGTCGGAGACAATCACATCACCATAGAAACACGAATATCAATACTATAATGAACAACGGTCGGAGACAATCACATCACCATAGAAACACGAATATCAATACTATAATGAATAAACAGTCGGAGACAATCACATCACCATAGAAACACGAAGATCAACACTATAATGAACAACGGTCGGAGAAAATCACATCACCATAGAAACACGAATATCAACACTATAATGAACAACGGTCGGAGACAATCACATCACCATAGAAACACGAAGATCAACACTATAATGAACAAACAGTCGGACACAATCACATCACCATAGAAATACAAATATCAATACTATAATGAACAACGGTCGAAGATAATCACATCACCATAGAAACACGAATATCAATACTATAATGAGCAACGGTCGGAGACAATCACATCACCATAGAAACACGAATATCAATACTATAATGTACAACGGTCGGAGACAATCACATCACCATAGAAACACGAATATCAATACTATAATGAACAAACAGTCGGAGACAATCACATCACCATAGAAACAAGAAGATCGATACTATAATAAACAAACAGTCGGAGACAATCACATCACCATAGAAACACTAAGATCAACACTATAATGAACAACGGTCGGGATAATCACATCACCATAGAAACACGAATATCAATACTACAATGAACAACGGTCGGAGATAATCACATCACCATAGAAACACGAAGATCAACACTATAATGAACAACGGTCGGAGACAATCACATCACCATAGAAACACGAATATCAACACTATAATGAACAACGGTCGGAGACAATCACATCACCATAGAAACACGAATATCAATACTATAATGAACAACGGTCGGAGACAATCACATCACCATAGAAACACGAATATCAATACTATAATGAACAACGGTCGGAGACAATCACATCACCATAGAAACACGAATATCAATACTATAATGAACAACGGTCGGAGACAATCACATCACCATAGAAACACGAATATCAATACTATAATGAATAAACAGTCGGAGACAATCACATCACCATAGAAACACGAAGATCAACACTATAATGAACAACGGTCGGAGACAATCACATCACCATAGAAACACGAATATCAACACTATAATGAACAACGGTCGGAGACAATCACATCAACATAGAAACACGAAGATCAACACTATAATGAACAAACAGTCGGAGACAATCACATCACCATAGAAATACAAATATCAATACTATAATGAACAACGGTCGAAGATAATCACATCACCATAGAAACACAAATATCAATACTATAATGAACAACGGTCGGAGACAATCACATCACCATAGAAACACGAATATCAATACTATAATGTACAACGGTCGGAGACAATCACATCACCATAGAAACACGAATATCAATACTATAATGAACAACGGTCGGAGACAATCACATCACCATAGAAACGAGAATATCAATACTATAATGTACAACGGTCGGAGACAATCAAATCACCATAGAAACACGAATATCAATACTATAATGAACAAACAGTCGGAGACAATCACATCACCATAGAAACACGAAGATCAACACTATAATGAACAACGGTCGGAGACAATCACATCACCATAGAAACACGAATATCAACACTATAATGAACAACGGTCGGAGACAATCACATCATCATAGAAACACGAATATCAACACTATAATGAACAAAAAGTCGGAGACAATCACATCACCATAGAAACACGAAGATCAACACTATAATGAACAACGGTCGGAGACAATCACATCACCATAGAAACACGAATATCATTGTACTATAATGAACAATGGTCGGAGAGAATCACATCACCATAGGAACACGAAGAACAACACTATAATGAACAACGGTCGGAGACAATCACATCACCATAGAAACACGAATATCATTGTACTATAATGAACAATGGTCGGAGAGAATCACATCACCATAGAAACACGAAGATCAACACTATAATGAACAACGGTCGGAGATAATCACATCACCATAGAAACACGAATATCAATACTACAATGAACAACGGTCGGAGATAATCACATCACCATAGAAACACGAAGATCAACACTATAATGAACAACGGTCGGAGACAATCACATCACCATAGAAAAACGAAGATCAACACTACAATGAACGACGGTCAGAGACAATCACATCACCATAGAAACACGAATATCAATACTACAATGAACAACGGTCGGAGATAATCACATCACCATAGAAACACAAATATCAATACTATAATGAACAACGGTCGAAGATAATCACATCACCATAGAAACACGAATATCAATACTATAATGAACAACGGTCGGAGACAATCACATCACCATAGAAACACGAATATCAATACTATAATGAACAACGGTCGGAGACAATCACATCACCATAGAAACACGAATATCAATACTATAATGAACAAACAGTCGGAGACAATCACATCACCATAGAAACACGAAGATCAACACTATAATGAACAACGGTCGGAGACAATCACATCACCATAGAAACACGAATATCAACACTATAATGAACAACGGTCGGAGACAATCACATCACCATAGAAACACGAAGATCAACACTATAATAAACAAACAGTCGGAGACAATCACATCACCATAGAAATACAAATATCAATACTATAATGAACAACGGTCGAAGATAATCACATCACCATAGAAACACGAATATCAATACTATAATGAACAACGGTCGGAGACAATCACATCACCATAGAAACACGATGATCAACACTATAATGAACAAACAGTCGGAGACAATTACATCACCATAGAAATACAAATATCAATACTATAATGAACAACGGTCGGAGATAATCACATAACCATAGAAACACGAATATCAATACTATAATGAGCAACGGTCGGAGACAATCACATCACCATAGAAACACGAATATCAATACTATAATGTACAACGGTCGGAGACAATCACATCACCATAGAAACACGAATATCAATACTATAATGAACAAACCGTCGGAGACAATCACATCACCATAGAAACACGAAGATCAACACTATAATGAACAACGGTCAGAGACAATCACATCACCATAGAAACACGAATATCAACACTATAATGAACAACGGTCGGAGACAATCACATCATCATAGAAACACGAATATCAACACTATAATGAACAAACAGTCGGAGACAATCACATCACCATAGAAACACGAAGATCAACACTATAATGAACAACGGTCGGAGACAATCACATCACCATAGAAACACGAATATCAATACTATAATGAACAAACAGTCGGAGACAATCACATCACCATAGAAACACGAATATCATTGTACTATAATGAACAACGGTCGGAGATAATCACATCACCATAGAAACACGAATATAATTATACTATAATGAACAATGGTCGGAGATAATCACATCACCATAGAAACACGAAGATCAATACTATAATGAACAACAGTCGGAGAGAATCACATCACTATAGAAACACGGAGAACAATACTATAATGAACAACAGTCGGAGAGAATCACATCACTATAGAAACACGGAGAACAATACTATAATGAACAACGGTCGGAGACAATCACATCACCATAGAAACACGAAGAACAACACTATAATGAACAACGGTCAGAGACAATCACATCACCATAGAAACACGGAGAACAATACTATAATGAACAACGGTCGGAGAGAATTACATCACCATAGAAACACGAAGAACAATACTATAATGAACAATGGTCGGAGATAATCACATCACCATAGAAACATGAATATCAACACTATAATGAACAATGGTCGGAGACAATCACATCACCATAGAAACACGAAGAACAATACTATAATGAACACAGTCGGAGAGAATCCATCACCAGAGAATCACATCACCATAGAAACACGAGAACAACACTATAATGAACAACAGTCTGAGAGAATCACATCACCATAGAAACACGAGAACAACACTATAATGAACAACGGTCGGAGACAATCACATCACCATAGAAACACGGAGAACAACACTATAATGAACAAGGGTCGGAGAGAATCACATCACCATAGAAACACAAGAACAACACTATAATGAAGAACGGTCGGAGACAATCACATCACCATAGAAACACGAATATCAATACTACAATGAACAATGGTCGGAGATAATCACATCACCATAGAAACACGAAGAACAATACTATAATGAACAACGGTCAGAGATAATCACATCACCATAGAAACACGAATATCAACACTATAATGAACAACGGTCGGAGATAATCACATCACCATAGAAACACGGAGAACAATACTATAATGAACAACGGTCGGAGAGAATTACATCACCATAGAAACACGAATATCATTGTACTATAATGAACAATGGTCGGAGAGAATCACATCACCATAGGAACACGAAGAACAACACTATAATGAACAACGGTCGGAGACAATCACATCACCATAGAAACACGAATATCATTGTACTATAATGAACAATGGTCGGAGAGAATCACATCACCATAGAAACACGAAGATCAACACTATAATGAACAACGGTCGGAGATAATCACATCACCATAGAAACACGAATATCAATACTACAATGAACAACGGTCGGAGATAATCACATCACCATAGAAACACGAAGATCAACACTATAATGAACAACGGTCGGAGACAATCACATCACCATAGAAAAACGAAGATCAACACTACAATGAACGACGGTCAGAGACAATCACATCACCATAGAAACACGAATATCAATACTACAATGAACAACGGTCGGAGATAATCACATCACCATAGAAACACAAATATCAATACTATAATGAACAACGGTCGAAGATAATCACATCACCATAGAAACACGAAGGTCAATACTATAATGAACAAACAGTCGGAGACAATCACATCACCATAGAAACACGAATATCATTATACTATAATGAACAACGGTCGGAGACAATCACATCACCATAGAAACACGAAGATCAATACTATAATGAACAAACAGTCGGAGACAATCACATCACCATAGAAACACGAAGATCAACACTATAATGAACAACGGTCGGAGACAATCACATCACCATAGAAACACGAATATCAACACTATAATGAACAACGGTCGGAGACAATCACATCACCATAGAAACACGAAGATCAACACTATAATAAACAAACAGTCGGAGACAATCACATCACCATAGAAATACAAATATCAATACTATAATGAACAACGGTCGAAGATAATCACATCACCATAGAAACACGAATATCAATACTATAATGAACAACGGTCGGAGACAATCACATCACCATAGAAACACGATGATCAACACTATAATGAACAAACAGTCGGAGACAATTACATCACCATAGAAATACAAATATCAATACTATAATGAACAACGGTCGGAGATAATCACATAACCATAGAAACACGAATATCAATACTATAATGAGCAACGGTCGGAGACAATCACATCACCATAGAAACACGAATATCAATACTATAATGTACAACGGTCGGAGACAATCACATCACCATAGAAACACGAATATCAATACTATAATGAACAAACCGTCGGAGACAATCACATCACCATAGAAACACGAAGATCAACACTATAATGAACAACGGTCAGAGACAATCACATCACCATAGAAACACGAATATCAACACTATAATGAACAACGGTCGGAGACAATCACATCATCATAGAAACACGAATATCAACACTATAATGAACAAACAGTCGGAGACAATCACATCACCATAGAAACACGAAGATCAACACTATAATGAACAACGGTCGGAGACAATCACATCACCATAGAAACACGAATATCAATACTATAATGAACAAACAGTCGGAGACAATCACATCACCATAGAAACACGAATATCATTGTACTATAATGAACAACGGTCGGAGATAATCACATCACCATAGAAACACGAATATAATTATACTATAATGAACAATGGTCGGAGATAATCACATCACCATAGAAACACGAAGATCAATACTATAATGAACAACAGTCGGAGAGAATCACATCACTATAGAAACACGGAGAACAATACTATAATGAACAACAGTCGGAGAGAATCACATCACTATAGAAACACGGAGAACAATACTATAATGAACAACGGTCGGAGACAATCACATCACCATAGAAACACGAAGAACAACACTATAATGAACAACGGTCAGAGACAATCACATCACCATAGAAACACGGAGAACAATACTATAATGAACAACGGTCGGAGAGAATTACATCACCATAGAAACACGAAGAACAATACTATAATGAACAATGGTCGGAGATAATCACATCACCATAGAAACATGAATATCAACACTATAATGAACAATGGTCGGAGACAATCACATCACCATAGAAACACGAAGAACAATACTATAATGAACAACAGTCGGAGAGAATCACATCACCATAGAAACACGAGAACAACACTATAATGAACAACAGTCTGAGAGAATCACATCACCATAGAAACACGAGAACAACACTATAATGAACAACGGTCGGAGACAATCACATCACCATAGAAACACGGAGAACAACACTATAATGAACAAGGGTCGGAGAGAATCACATCACCATAGAAACACAAGAACAACACTATAATGAAGAACGGTCGGAGACAATCACATCACCATAGAAACACGAATATCAATACTACAATGAACAATGGTCGGAGATAATCACATCACCATAGAAACACGAAGAACAATACTATAATGAACAACGGTCAGAGATAATCACATCACCATAGAAACACGAATATCAACACTATAATGAACAACGGTCGGAGATAATCACATCACCATAGAAACACGGAGAACAATACTATAATGAACAACGGTCGGAGAGAATTACATCACCATAGAAACACGAAGATCATCACTATAATGAACAACGGTCGGAGAGAATCACATCACCATAGAAACACGGAGAACAATACTATAATGAACAAACAGTCGGAGACAATCACATCACCATAGAAACACGAAGATCAACACTATAATGAACAATGGTCGGAGACAATCACATCACCATAGAAACACGAAGATCAACACTATAATGAACAAACAGTCGGAGATAATCACATCACCATAGAAACACGAAGATCAACACTATAATGAACAACGGTCGGAGACAATCATATCACCATAGAAACACAAGAACAACACTATAATGAACAACGGTCGGAGACAATCACATCACCATAGAAACACGAAGAACAACACTATAATGAACAACGGTCGGAGACAATCATATCACCATAGAAACACGAAGATCAACACTATAATGAACAACGGTCGGAGACAATCATATCACCATAGAAACACGAAGAACAACACTATAATGAACAACGGTCGGAGACAATCACATCACCATAGAAACACGAAGAACAACACTATAATGAACAACGGTCGGAGACAATCACATCACCATAGAAACACGAAGATCAACACTATAATGAACAACGGTCGGAGACAATCATATCACCATAGAAACACGAAGATCAACACTATAATGAACAACGGTCGGAGACAATCACATCACCATAGAAACACGAAGTTCATCACTATAATGAACAATGTACAGGAACATAATGTGTTGTAGTTGGTGCGCACGATTCGTGCTGTGCTGTATTACATCCTCTCGGTAACCCCCCCCCCCCCCACCCCCCCCCCCCCCCACCCCCCACCTTACTTATATCTACAGGATCAAATTATATGATTGTTAAATTCATCAATGTAATTTGAATTAGTTTTTCTCAATATCTTTTCGAATCAGTGTTGGGGAAGGATCAAAGACATACAAAGAAACAAAACAAATGATGTAAAGAGGATTTGATTTGATTAGAAGATAATTATGTATTCCATGTTCAACAAATTGCTTATTGACTCAAACGTAGGGGTTGTGTGTTGATTAAATACTAATCATTTCGAATATATCAGATATTTTAAGGATTGATTACGTTGTATCTTAAATCAGGCAGTACAAGGGAAAAAAAATCGCTGCACTGATAGAACAATCACCTGAGTACTTAAAGCAAGTCAGAAGTCTACATACCTGTATAGATCTAAGGAAGACCGCCTGTGCGGCCTCCTTTGAAGATTGCAATACACAAACAAGCGCTGAACTAGAGGGGGTCAGGGGAGTGAGTTATCCTCCTGTCTCCAAAATTAGCCAAAGATGCTGATTTTACTCTTTTTGCATATACCTTTTATTAAACCATGGAATGACCCTCCCCCCAACACACACTAACGCCCCCCCCCCGAGAAATTATCTGGATCTGCCCATGTTGAATCATATAAAAATAGCGGCGATCTTAGGCCCTAGCCCTATCCTCTATGCTAGGTTTTACATGCGGCTAGATCAAAGCAAAATTGATCCATGAGTTTCACTTTTAACACTTTATAGTTAAGTCCACTTTGCCAATTCCTTCTTAATCCATTAAAGGATCTTTGCCTTTGATTTTCTACAACAAAAACAAGTTAAGCTGTTTTGATTCAAATCGTTCTATTCTAACAATGCTCACAGCATTTAACATGCTCCTATCTATTCCGTACAGGTATACCAGATAATCGACTTTCAATGGAAAGCTCTGCCTTAAAAAATTATAGTAACCCATCTATCCATATAGTAATCAATCAAATGCGGCGTGTAGTAATATATGTTTTCTCTTATTCTTTTTTTTTTTTTTTGGAAAAAGGGGGGGGGGGTATCTGTTTACATCTCCTTATATAATTATTTCCTTTTTTCTACGCTTTTTATACGAACATAATTCTAGTAGTTCCACGAACAATACATGTAAATAACACCGTATGTACCTGATGGATACGATACGCAGTCTACAGAGTTTTGAAAGAAATGTCTTTACTAACAAAAAATCTTTATTTTTATACATTAAATCTTCTACCATAAATCTATATGAATCATTATTCCTTCTGTATGTGTCGCTTTATGTACTATCATACACTACATTAAACCTTTGACCAATGAAAGTAAAGCTAGCCGAAATCCTGAAATCTGATTGGTTAATCATTTTACTCGATAAGTTCACTCAGGTTGCATTTTTCGAGTAGTATATAATTTGCACTTTGACGGGCGGGTGGCTATGAATTTAAATGTTCTTAGCGGACCGATGTATGGGAAATGATACGATTAAACCTCTAGATTTATCAATGAAACTGGGAGAGAGCTGGCTTTAGTGTAAGACTAATAATTCAACAGTTTACTCAGGTGTTTTGAAGAGCGGTATTGCTATTTGACGCTTAGAGTAAGTTCAGAGGAAAATACTATATACAATGATTTTACATCTGGATAGAACAAGTAAAATGACGATATGACTGAAAGAATATCATTAAAAGGCTGAGAATTAGAGTGCATTTGTCTCATTTTACTGTAAACTTTGCGACGCGGAGCGATATTTAAGAAGAAAAGAAATGGATATTGGAACTTGATTTTTGTATTAGAATAGGATGTTGAAATATAACTGAATTACATTCACGGACTAGTAGATAAAGAAAGACATTCGTCAAGCTTTTTAATGAATGAAATAATATACGACCTTCAGAATGTGGTGGCATAGAGAACACATTTTATCAATTTTACTTGGATTTGTACAAATTTTAATCGTGTCAGCCGTGGTTCCCTTCATTACGGACAATAGTTCGGAACGGCTCAGTCTAGAAGAAGGAAGCTGGGTCGGCACGGAGACATCTAGGGAGGTGCAATGGGCGGAAACCGCTTTCCGGCACGTCATGAGCTTAGACTGCAAAAACGTATTTTTCACCACTGCAAAAGAGTGTGAAGCCCTACAAACAATTCCTAAATCATCTTTTATCGTTCATGTAGCCCCTTTCACGGGGTCTTCAGAGTATATTGTCATGTTACCTGATGAAAAACTAACCCGTAAAGACACCCACCAAGGGGTGGTAGTGTTAGACCCATATCCCTCAGCAAACTTTGGTCATCTTGTTGTCGTGTTCTATGTGGATAATAAAAGGAGAGAGAAATGTTTAAATAAAAATGGAATTTATATAGGTAAGGAAAGATAAATTTTATACATATATATACAATTGCTTTTCTTATATTTTCATAGACTTTTTCCATTATTAGTAAGTTTGAAGACTAGCATTTTCCGTTTACAGTTTACGAGTTTAAAATTAAGATCGTTGCGGTCATTTTTAGAATATACTATTTTCTCTTTTAATTAAGAACTACATGTTGTATGTATATGATGTGTGTATTTATCGAGTGTCTTTAACAGTTAGGGTCACCTCCTATCTTCTATGCCAAGGAAACCTTTTTTAAGCTTAATTAAGCCAGCGTTTTAGGCGGATGTTAGTATTTGTAACAAAACAAACAGGGCGAATGTTTAATCGTTTGTGTGAGCCTTGTTTGATAGTTAGATTCACCCTTAGCGTAAAACTGCTTTTCCCGATTGAAAAATCAAGATTGCAAATGCAATTTCTGTATAGGCGCGGATTTAGTGTTGGGGAGATGGAATTAAGGGTCTCTATGGAATATGCAAAAAGGCTGATTTTCCTCTTTTCTACATGTATATTTTTCTCAAAACCATATGCGGGACAACCCCCCCCCCTTTTCTCCGACTACCTGACCCTCCCCCCTTGCAAAATTTGCATGTATCGGGATCCGTCCATGACATGCATGCAACTAGAATAATAGAGTAAGTGGAATGCCACAAACACCAAACACACACTATAGAATTCCAGATGGAGGGGAGGGAATTCATCCCATTCAGAAATAGTAACTTCGAGCTAATTGTGAAAATTGAAAAAGTGTGCTTCGATTTTACGTTAAGGTACGATAGAGATTAGAGATAAATTCTTCGCTTGTTATATCATTACTTATGGTGTACCTATACAGAGGAATGTAATCACGTTAATGCAATTATGCTATTTGTAGATTACAATTTGAAATAGAAGTTACAATTTGTAAAATAGAGAGAAAGAACTCGACTTCAGAATTGTTTCTTTTATCTAAGCAACGAAACACAAACGTGCATGTGCCTGAAATATCTCGATTTAGTGAGTAAATCCCTTCAACGAATATGGATTTTTTAGTATATTATTTTTTTAAAGATAATTGTTTATGTAAATTATTTATTATTTAATCGATTGATTAATATATTTATTCAATTATTTACTTACACATTTATTTATATATGTATAATTTTATAAAAAGAGCACAAAAATGGTGCGAGATACTTTTATAATTTTATAAATATATACATTAATTTTGATATTTGTCGTTCCTTTTTTGACGCCTTCGTTGTCGATAATGCAAAAAAAAAATTTCAATTCTGATTCGATTCGACTTCGACAATCGACTTTCAAGTTATGGATATACATACATTTAGAGTGTATGTTAAAACTAGAAGCAAAATGATTGACGAACGAGTTGTTTGACGATCGAGTTGACCTCTGGTAGTTTGATCTCTCACTAGTTAAGATCTCCTTTGCAATATAACTTTCTTGTATACTTTAATCATAGAAAATAATATATCTCGGTGGTTTTGTTCATACACTTTTATTGTAGCAACCCTAATATGGGCTATTAGAAACAAGTGCTCTCAAAAATCCCTTTCATCTTTATTAGATAAAAAGCTTAATTTTCGAGTGAAGTATTTCATATAAACAAAGTAGGAAACTACAGGGATTTGCAATCAATATATGAAGTACAACGCATTTTCTGCTTGATAAAAGTCTATTGAAATTCTCCCCCACGATCTAAAGAGGGGACAATCAAACTGTTTCTATCTTGTTTCCCGTAGGAAACTCGAGACGAATCCGCAAATATCCGATCGTTCTCATTTTAGCTTTCGTATCGTTTCCTAGCGGGGGAGTATTTACCCTCGGTCCCTGTCTCTATTGATGACTTTGATGATAATGAAGACGTCTTCAGACTGATGACGAAACCTCTCTTTTTCAGACTTCCTCGTGGGGGAGTAACAAAACGATTGTATACATAATGCCCACATCAGCTCTTTATGCGAAAACAAATACCATTTAAACAAAGATCGATTAAAAAAGGAATTTATTTTTGGAAACCATCAAGCGCGAACATGGATGGAGGAGGAGGTCATGAACCCACAACTACCCTCCCTTCCTTTCGGAATTTGTCAAAAATCTTTTTTCACGATGTCCAGTCTTCACGTATAAATCTTTTTCAAAATCATTGGTATGACGTCACTTCCCCCCCCCCCACCCCAGATGTGAGGGGTTACACCCCCCTCTATTTGAACACATTTCTAGATCCGCCTATGTCTATTTTGCATCATAAAAGCCCCTGCTTAACAGAGAGGCTTATGTATGAGTGTAACCTATGATAATCTCTTTGAACTGACATTAAGTTGGCAAATTAGCTCGATGCAGTGATACAAGGTCTTTCTAATTTACACTATGAGGGGTAATGGAGGTGGGAATGCCAGAGAGATGTAATAAAAGAATAGAAATTGCCATTATCAATAAATCAATCATTTATCATGTTCGCTAAAGTACATACGCCTGTTTGAATTATCCTTTATTATCTTGATTTATTTATTATTCGAGGTCTATTTTGATCTTGTCTTTTCCTAGAATTCAGTTCTAAGCTTAATAATAAATGCATGCCGACAATAGTTCGATATAATTTGAGAGGACGTAATAGGGAATCTTTGTAGAATTGAAATTTCATAAATCGACAGATAATTACCCAGTGACGATTGTTACCAAAAATGAAGGTGTAAATTACCTCATATATCATTCAATTCGATAATCGTTCATCTGCACACACTTCGGTAAACTTCGGCTTTTATCGTGCGACGGAAAGACACGGGAATGTGCGATTGAGATGCATATTTCAGATATTCTGTCCTTTTATGCGGTGGCGACCTCTACGAATATTGTCAAATGTAAATCATGCGGTCTAGTATGATGCCCTATAGCTCTACTGGCATTTATCAGAAAGTTAGAATTAACGTTTGCAAGGTCCTTTATTTTGAAAGAAAAAAAAAAATGAAAAGTAAATTGAGATACAACTGATATATTGTGTAATTTGTCGTTTATTGTTTAGATTATCGGGTGTAACTTGACAAAGATAGTAAGTAATAGCATACCAAGGATTTTGCCCTCAACAGCTTGGCGAGATTTCAAATCAAAAACATCAAAAGAGACCGCTGGGTTAAAAGGATAGGAACAAGCCGTACTTTGGTTTTCTGCTAGTTTTCACTAATCGGCATGTAATTTATGACTCAAAAAGTAGAAAGCAGTTTATCCACGGTTTTGCAATGCCGCTATCTTCAAAGGTAAACTTATGGCATGATGCTCTAGGTAATGGTTCTTTAACAGGTTGAGAGATCAGGCACGTAAACAATATAATCTTTCGTAATGTACCAATCGGCTGGCGATCCCAAACACGCAGGAGTTATTTCCCTTTGTTTGTATATTGTCATCTTCCCGGTATGACAGTGGTTTGATACCGTTGTCATCCCTCAGGACTCATTTCCCGTGTTACTCTATAGCGCTGATGCCAGTAGTTTGATGTAAGGTTCAAAGTAAACAGATACGTGTGAATTATGCCATTATGACGTGTTTATCATTGTATATGTACGATGACGTAGAAATTTACTTATTTTATAAATGGGATATTCAAATTTTCGTGCATATGATTAATTCCTGCTTATGATAAGAATTCGTAAATCCACACCTCTTAAGAATATAAGTTCTACGCCTTGTAATATCAAAGTTTGAATAAGAATAAGGAACTTGGTAATGCAAGTATTAAGTTTGATTCTCAATCTTTAGTTCTTTCACTGATGTTGGAACGTTGTACTACAACTCACTGTGAAATGAAAATCCATGATGTTCATTGATTTGTATAGCTACATTTTATAAATTTTAAAACGGGGAAACACTCGACTCTTTTCATTGTAGTGTTTTATACACAAGAAATACATAAGAATTATCCAGCTTTTTTACACAAGATTTCCGTGTCTGTTCTTGTACAAGCTCTATCTACATTCCAGGTAGAATCTCGAATGTACTCTGTCACATAGTCTGCGAACGTCTTTTAAATAGCGTCATGTACCTGCAAATAATTCATCGTAATTTTTTTGTTTCAGATTCATCGAGTGATTGTTTAACATTCGCACTAAAAAGACGCTGCAAAAATGCAATAAAAAGAAATACAAAGCGAAAGCACTGGGCGAGGAGGTGCGAGATTAACTTCCTGCCTGTTGTCAACTTAAAACACCGAAAAAGGTCGAGTGTATCCGATAAACGATACAACTATCTAAAGTGCTGGAAAGATCTGAAGGGGTACGGAAACTGTCCGGATTTGAGACCGGAGATTGATGCAAAAGACTTAATTTGTAACCCGATTCGTGATAACACAAAACGCTGTTCCACAACTCATGAAATGGTTCACACAAATTGTAAAATTTTCGAGATTTGTGACCAAGCGGTTCTAATATCCGGAGGTTGGAACCGGGAAACAAGTGGTGTGAGATTCAAGCACAATTTGGCAGCTTTTTATCGAATGCTGCGACAGTATAACTTCAAGAAGAGCAACATCAAAATATTCTACGCAAACGGGGCATCGGGACTTAACAGTAAGTAATATTTTGAGTTATACCTTACCTTTATCTGTGTATTCTGTCATGATGTATGAAAGTATCCTCTCGTCTTGCACAACACCGTCATCAGTAAGTTTCATTTTTTCTATCCCAACACGTTTGGTAATGAAATAGCGGAATGAAATGGATATTTTTTCCAAAAAGACACCCCTGTACTGAACACAGCAGAACACACCCACCGGAGGATTGTAACAAACTGAACACAGCGGAACATCCACAGGATTGTAACAAATTGACCACAGCGAAACACACCAACAGGATTGTAACAAACTGACCACAGCGGAACACAACCGGAGGATTGTAGCGAACTGACCACAGCGGAACCTACCTGCCGGAGAATTGCAACAAACTGACAACAGTGGAACACACCAGGAGAATTGTATGAAACTGACTACAGTGGAACACACCCGGAGGATTGTATCAAAGCGACACAGTGGAACACATCCGGAGGATTGTAATCAACTGACCGCAGTGGAACACACCCGCCAGAGGATTGTAACAAACTGACTACAGCGGAACTTACCCACCAGATGATTGTAACAAACTGACCGCAGCAAAACACACCCACAGGATTGTAATAAACTTACTACTGTGGAACACACTCGGAAGATTGTAATGAACTGACCACAGTGAAGCACATCAACAAGATTGTAACAAACTGTCCACAGTGGAACACACCAACAGGATGTAACAAACTGTCCACAGTGGAACACACCAACACAATGTAACAAACTGTCCACAGTGGAACACACCAACACAATGTAACAAACTGACCACAGGGGAACACTTCCACAAGATAGTAACAAACTTAACACAGTTGAACAAACTTATAGGTAGTAACAAACTGACCACAGTGGAACACACCAATAGGTTGTAACAAACTGACCACAGTGGAACACAACAACACAATGTAACAAACTGTCCACAGTGGAACACATCAACAAAATGTAACAAACTGTCCACAGTGGAACACACCAACACAATGTAACAAACTGTCCACAGTGGAACACACCAATACAATGTAACAAACTGTCAACAATGGAACACACCAACACAATGTAACAAACTGACCACAGTGGAACACATCAACACAATGTAACAAACTGTCAACAATGGAACACACCAACACAATGTAACAAACTGTCCACAGTGGAACACACCAACACAATGTAACAAACTGTCAACAATGGAACACACCAACACAATGTAACAAACTGACGACAGTGGAACACACCAACACAATGTAACAAACTGACGACAGTGGAACACACCAACACAATGTAACAAACTGACGACAGTGGAACACACCAACACAATGTAACAAACTGTCCACAGTGGAACACACCAACACAATGTAACAAACTGTCCACAGTGGAACACACCAACACAATATAACAAACTGTCCACAGTGGAACACATCAACACAATGTAACAAACTGACCACAGTGGAACACACCAACACAATGTAACAAACTGACCACAGTGGAACACACCAACACAATGTAACAAACTGACCACAGTGGAACACACCAACACAATGTAACAAACTGTCCACGGTGGAACACACCAACACAATGTAACAAACTGACCACAGTGGAACACACCAACACAATGTAACAAACTGTCCACAGTGGAACACACCAACACAATGTAACAAACTGTCCACAGTGGAACACATCAACACAATGTAACAAACTGTCCACAGCGGAACACACCAACACAATGTAACAAACTGTCCACAGTGGAACACACCAACACAATATAACAAACTGTCCACAGTGGGACACATTAACACAATGTAACAAACTGACCACAGTGGAACACATCAACACAATGTAACAAACTGTCCACAGTAGAACACACCAACACAATGTAACAAACTGTCCACCGTGGAACACACCAACACAATGTAACAAACTGTCCACAGTGGAACACACCAACACAATGTAACAAACTGTCCACAAGGGAACACACCAACATAATGTAACAAACTGACCACAGTAGAACACATCAACACAATGTAACAAACTGTCCACAGTGGAACACATCAACACAATGTAACAAACTGTCACAGTGGAACACACCAATACAATGTAACAAACTGTCCACAGTGGAACACACAAACACAATTTAACAAACTGTCAACAATGGAACACACCAACACAATGTAACAAACTGACCACAGGGGAACACATCAACACAATGTAACAAACTGACCACAGTGGAACACACCATTAGGATGTAACAAACTGACCACAGCGGAACACACCGACAGGATGTAACAAACTGTCCACAGCGGAACACACCCACAGGATGTAACAAACTGACCACAGCAGAACACATCAACACAATGTAACAAACTGTCCACAATGGAACACATCAACACAATGTAAGAAACTGACCACAGTGGAACACACCAACAGGATGTAACAAACTGACCACAGCGGAACACACCGACAGGATGTAACAAACTGTCCACAGCGGAACACACCCACAGGATGTAACAAACTGACCACAGCGGAACACACCCACAGGATATAACAAACTGACCACAGCAGAACACACCCACAGGATGTAACAAATTGTCCACAGTGAAACACACCAACACACACAGCGGAACACTTCCTAAAGATTGTAACAAACTCAACACAGTGGAACATGATGTAACAAACTATCCACAACGGAACACACCAACACAATGTAACAAACTGACCACAGGGGAACGCACCCACAGGATTGTAACAAACTGACCACAGTGGAACACACCCACAGGATTTTAACAAACTGACCACAGTGGAACACACCAACAGGATTTTAACAAACTGACCACAGTGGAAAACACCAATATGATATAACAAACTGACCACAGTGGAACACAACAATAGGTTGTAACAAACTGACCACAGCGGAAGACACCCACAGGATTGTAACAAACTAACAACAGTGGAACATACCTGGAGGATTGTAAATAACTGACCACAGCGGAACAAAGCCACAGGATGTTTTTAAGTGACCCCAGTGAAACACACCCGTAGGACTGTAACAAACTGTGTCTGCGGAACACACCCACGTGATGTCTGAAACTGCTCACAGCGGAACACACCTACAGTATGTCATTAACTGACCACATTGGAACACAACCACATGATTGTAACAAACTGACCATAGCGGAACACACCCACAGGATGTAACATTCTGTCCACAATGGAACACACCAAAACGGTGTAATAAACTGACCACAGTGGAACACACCCACAAGATTGTAACAAACTGACCACAGTGAAACACACATGGAGGATTGTAACAAACTGATCACAGCGGAACGCACCCACGGAAGGATTGTATCAAATTGACAACAGTGGAACAAACCCGGAGGATTGTAACAAACTGACAACAGTGGAACACACCTGGAGGATTGAAAAAAATTACCACAGCGGAACACACCCACAAACTGACCAATGCGGAACACATCTGGAGGATTGTAACAAACAACAAACATAAGACAATAGTTCAATATTATATAATGGCTGTACCAATTTTTTTTTTCAAAAGTACACTTGCTATACCAAATGGATCCATGTGAGCGAGATAGACCCAATTGGGCCTCTTATTTAGTTTAAAGATATGAATCGTCGATTTATCAAAATTTAGATTTTCCTTCAGATTTAGGTGCACATAAATTTTAAACCGCCTTTCACTGTCACTGATGTGCATAATTCTGTATTTTGATCTCATGAAATGCTTTGCCACATGTTGCGTGTTAAAATCAATGCATCCGTGCAAATTCCTAGTATTTCACGGGTTAAGTGAACTCATCTAAATTACAGCGTATTCAGAAAGGCGGGCTGATGCTTTGATGAATTTTACTTCAAATATTGGTAACGTGAGAGATCTGATTCGCTGATATTTGGCGCATGAGTGGTGAAGCACAATCGAGAACGACGAAAGAATCCGGAAATAAACGATATCACACGACTATCGCCGTAACCATCTGATCGTGTTGATATTCCCCGAGGATTTATCGCCTTCTGAACATTCCCACACTTCATACTGATGAAAGTCGTTAAAATTTCTTGATAGCTCCTGAATAAAGGGGACATTAATTCCAGGAGAGGCAATTCATCTTAAATTTCTGATTTAATTTCTTTATGCAATATGGAATGGACATAGGTGTTTTATGAAGTTGAATTAGAATTTTACACAAGAGACAAGGAAAGATAAAAAAAGCGATTCTAGAATGAAAGAAGAGCTTACAATAAAAAAAAGGACAAGGGAAAATGGAACGGATTAACAAACCACTTATTCATTTGAAAGTATAAAATGTTAAACACTATTTTGGAAACAAGAAAATGATAAGATTTCTCACACATAACATCAATAAAACAAATAAAACAACGACACAAACTGAAAAAAAGAATTAAAGTAATATTATTAAACTTCTTTGATATTCCAATCATTCTTCATATGTAAGAAAATTCTAAGTTTTTGATTTATACTTCTTCCTTTTTGTTCGTTTGTTGTTGTTGTTGTTGTTGTTTTTTTTTTTCTTTGGCGTTTTCTTTTGTTTTGTTTTGTTGTTTTGTTTTTTTTGTTTTTTGTTTTTTTTTTCGGTTTCATATTCAGAATTCAGATCATTCTAGACCAGACTTATCAATTTAGATTGTATGAAACAAAAACATGTATTATATAAACGATTTCACGGGCAACTTGAATTGTCCTTTCCTGTAACGCTGGAGTCAGGGGATCAAATTCATATCATTTCAAAGGAAAGGAAATGTTTGGTTGGGTTAATGAGTGAATTCCGTGCGAGCACTACCCCGATTGCATGGGCGTAGGTTCGTAAAATTGTCTTTGATTCTCACGTGTGTGAAATGCGAATCGAGCGCGTACCCAATAGTACCAGGGTAATACAAGGCATGGTGTAAAGCCCCCGCTGTCACGCCCCTCTCAGGGGAGGAGGCTTGGTAACGCTATATGAGTGAAGATAAACCCGTCCACTCTACAACCTTGTGTTATTCGATTCACTTTCAGATAAGTTAATAACCTTTCAAAGTACGGAAATTTTGGCTATTTTAAAATGATTAGACGGACGAGAAGAAAGGAGGGAAATTTTTATCTCTGATAAGAAAATTAGGAGTAATTTGGCTTTGATTTTGCAACAAGAACATTCATTTCTTGATCAATTTAAAATCGAGGCCCGATATCTCGAAAGGTTACATACATCAATGGTTTTCACGTAAACAATTCGAATTAAAAGTTATTTGATTTAAGTTGATAAGCTTTTTATATTTTAGGGGCGTAAAAAGGTTGGAAAATAAATACTGTATTTTCTAAATTAGGATCTGAAATTAAGAAAAAGATATTAACACTTGATATGGAAATGAAAGAGTTATTTCTGATATGTAACAGGTATTTGAAATATTGCTCTCCTAAAATATATATACAATGCTACTCCTTTTCGAATTGTGCATTTTTAAAAGAAGAAAAAAGCATGAATAACAACATATAGTTTTCAATCATATTCTAATATGATTGTACAATTCAAATGTGTTAGTTGAATATAAATTTTGGACAACTCGCATTTTATATATTTCAGTTCCAGGCGAGCATGCGCATCAGGTACATCCGGCCGCCATGAAGCTTGCGTTACGTTACCACATCCAGACTCTCTGTCGATCTCCACATTGTGTGAATTCCCTCGTCATCTATATGAACAGTCCATCAAAGAACGACGGGAGTAGTTTACTATGGGATGTTGACAAGGACGGACTCGTGAGTATATTTTATCTTGACTTATGGTACCACTGATGCACGGAAGCTCGATGCTGGACCAACGACTCGCAAGTCGCAATGACATCCGACTGAACATATTGAATTTTGACTTGAAAGAGATGTACATGTAGGAGAAGGAAAATGTAATTAAGGGTCGTTTGCGTCGAGCTCCTGTGCACTGAGGAGGATTCCTTTACCGAAACATGCTTTTCTGGTGCACGGAATTTGAAAATTCAGTGTTAGGAAGGCTGCATGTTCTCTGATAGTAGAGATGGACATTTCTTTTTCTTTACTATATGCATCAAATATTTTTGAGACGTCTCCCACCTCCTCCATTTTCTTAATTACCAAATTAACGATATCAGGAAACTGGTAGGCTCCAACTCTCTAGGTATCAATTGTCTGAGAAGATATGTTTGTTGATACAAAAATTACTAAGTCTAAATTTCATTTGCACATGTGTTCAAATAAAAAATGAAAACACGAAAAACCTAAAAACAAAGAAACAAACAAACAAACAAAACAAAACAAAAACAAAACAACAAAACAAAAACAAAACCACCAAATTTTAACAAGAACGTCATTATACATGTACACGGAATGAGTGAGCATCTCCTGCAGGCTAACTTGACATTTTTGCTTTTCCCTTCAGAAAAACCTGAAATTATGAAGAATCATTCTGAAAACGATCTTTTATTCAATCAGATTATCTCTATCTATTAATCATTTGAATCAGATTCCGCTCACATATGTATAATAAAATAATAAAATCTCATTTTTTCCAAAGGCGTCTAACTCCGAGGTATACACCGTTAAAGAATTCAAAGAGGACCTTAGTCACTGCACTGCCAATTATGTCCACGTAGTTGTTGATCAGAGCTTTGCGGGACAACTCGCCGACTCTTTCCGAAATTCGCCGAACCATCGGAATGTGATAGTTTTTGCCGGAAGTAAAGACAACGAATATGCGTACGACGATGAGTACACACGTCATTGGGTGACGTCAAACCACACTCAGGATTGCACGTGGCATATACATCAGGTATGGCGTAATTTTTATGTTCTGCTGCATGTGTGTCTGTCTGTCTGTCTGTCTGTCAGTTTTTTTTTCTTTAATTTTCTTCTTTCACATTGACTATAAGAGTATGTTTCCTCCCGCTTTCTCAAAATCTTTGGTTCCTGGTTCTTTGTTTTTCTTTTCCTTGTTCCTAATCTATTTCTTGGTTGGTGCTACCGGATCACAGAATTCCAAAACGGGACAATTTTTCAGATGATAATATTTAGCCTATTCACTAAGTAAATTCATTCATATTTTATAGAAAATATTTTCTTTCAAAATTACTGTTAATTGTTTTTAGACTTAATGTTCATGTACATCATAATTTTTGTTACTATAACAGAAAAAATATGACCAAGGATGTTTTGAGTTACTCGTGGGAGGCTTAAATTTATCTAACAAAAGACTTAAAAATTAAAAGTCAATCGTGATTATATCTAAAATATGTGTGGTGTTTTGTGAATGAAAAATTTTGAATGCTCTTTGGTCCGGGTAATCAAACAACTATTATAGAGGCATTATGGGGGAATCCTTTTTGATTTATTGGCGATAGACGTTTTTCTTACATCGTGAGAAGTCACCCGGTGCATTGATGAATGGAACACGTCGGGAAAGAAAGACGAAAATTAATGGGGTTTCAGAAATTTGAACTTTGAGGCGAGATTTATTTAAAATCTTAAATCGGGTGAGAGTAAGTACACAAAAGACATCTCTATTACGATCCGATGTGAACAGATATTAATGTGGAGGGTCGGACCAGGCTTTATTAGGGGTAATGGTGCCAAACGATCATCCATTCAGAAGCATTTGCTACAAATATGTGGTCCATAAATTAAACCATAAACCAATACAAATTTTGGGGGTTTTGTGCAGATAAGAAGGAATAGGAAAACATAGATCATCATCATAAATTCATTTTTTTAAAAGATTTTCGAAATTCTTTTTTTTTTTTTTTAATTTTGTCATTTTATTGCATAAAAAATTTAATTAAAATGTATTCTTTACTTCCCTTTTTTTTTCTTTTATTTATGGTAAACCATCAGTCAATTATAAATATTAAACAATCGCTAATGAGATGATAGATTTAGTTCTAAATTGTGACAGACATATTTGTTTTTTATACGCCCGTCATTTGACGGGACGTATTATGGTATTGCGAAGTCCGTCCGTCTGTCCGTCTGTCCGTCCGCCTATGGAACGCAATAACTTGAATACGCGTCAACGGATTTTTATGAAATTCATACATAGTGATCAGACTGTGGAGAGGAAGCCGCTTTTCGATTTTCAGGTTCATCCGATTTGTCGTTACAGAGTTATGGGACTTAGATTTTTAAAATACAGTGAAAATATACTAAAATATTTAAAAATTATTTAAAAATCTATTTCTGGTCGAAATGTTTTGAAATTTTGTATACTTCATGTAGGAAGGATGTTCTTTGACATATGTAACGGGTTTTTAATTTTTTGGTCGCATAACCGAGATATTGTGTGTAATAGGAAGGGGGAGGGGTGGGTTTTATGCACATACATGTTAAGCTAAGGGCAAAATATAGGCGCATGGAACGCAATAACTTGAATATGCGTCAACGGATTTTCATGATATTCATAGAGAGCGCAGCTCGAACGGCCGCGAAGCGGCCGTTCGCGAAGCGAACTCATAGATAGAAATGTCTCCGAAAAGGATAAACAAATGAAAACCCCGTATCTACCCCTTTTACCTATCGCCATTTCTACACACTATGGTACATAAATTCTTTCTCGCACGGAAGAAGGAAGTGCGCATGTGCGTAGAAGAGGAAGCGGAAGTAAATGGATAACACATAACATACCCGTCATTTTTTTTTATTTATTTAATGAAAGAAGATAATCGATATCTCTTTTCTAAAGCGTATTATATCATTTAAAAAGAATTATGTGATTGAACTCACAAATATAATTTCAGTATATATATATATCTAGATTTATTTATTTGTAAATAAAAGTATTTGTTTTTAAAATTCGAATGACGTAACTTGCAACGTAAGTGCGCGTGAAGTTTTGTGTTCTGCTCTTTAAACGAGCGAAAAACAGAAAGATCCCCCCCCCTTTTTTTTAACGATGATTTTAACATTAAATGAAATTATTTCATCATCGCGAGGTTAGATCTAGATTGCTGAATTGACACAAAAATCGTAGTGCCACAACAGCACGCAGCAGATCAATTTCAAACGAAACTACAGAATATTCAGTAGGCCTAGCTTTGATAATCAAGTCAGAAGTCAGAAGACTTACCTCAAACTGGGCAAATGGTAGCGTGCCATAAGATTGCACTGTGAAGATGAATGACAAAAGTAGATCATACCTTCATCCTAAATTTTGAATAAGTCTGATCCACTAATACCCGAACTAACATCCTAAATTAGGCTAAAAGCTAAGAACAGTTGAGAGTGTACACACTGCATGTGCACAGTCCTTGAACTTCGTCTGCCACATGTCATAGTGCGTCATTGACTACGTCACATTGTAAATCTAAGCCACTCTCACAGCGCACACGTGCACATAATCTTGTACATTGTAGATAAGTGACATGCAACTACATAGAGGAGCGGGAGGATCACAAAATACATAGTACTGACTAAACATAGTAGATAATTTGATGATCATATGGATAATATTTAGTCCTTGGTGGATCTAGCTTTTTCAAACTCAAAGACAAGCAACGGGGATCTAGAGGGGATTGGTGGTTTGTTGGGGGAGGAAAGACCACAGTGGTCTGGTGGCTCAATTATATCGCTGTAAATTTCTTCATCTAAAGATATTGATTGAAAATACTTTTTGAATGACAAGTCGTAATCCATTTTAGGCTGATTTTTTTTTGGGGGGGGGGGGGGGGGGGGTGGTCTTTTGGAAAGTTGAGGGATATTTCTGAGCCCTTTGGTATGGATTTTTTTTCTATTTTGGAAAGAAATGTTAAGCCATGCAGCCAAATTTTTGCCCCGTGACTCACCCCCTCCGCTCTCCCCTGTTAAAATCTTCCTCACAATAATTCAATGCGCTACACTGAACTTAATGTCTTATACATAAGATTTTCATGAAAACTTTGCTCACTGTTTTTGTAAATTCTTCAACCTTTTTATTAATTCAAGCCAGTTATTGTTTATTTTCTCAATATACGAGGTTATGAAATTAATAACTTGATCAATATGAGCAACAGTCAATCAGTTTCGATATATACAGCGATGATTCGTTAGTCCGGACAAATTGGTCCCCGAGGAAATTTTTAGCGCAAAATTCCAAAGGGGGGGGGGGGTCGGATTTTTATGTTTGCTTGTGTCGTTATATTGTAAACATATCTCAATTTGATCAAATGTTTATTTCTTGAAAATGATAATTTTCTATATCTTTAGATTTTTCTTTAAAACATGAGAGCTACAAGAAAGGTGGAGGCACTGATGTCGGAATTTGTCTCCGCTCTATTGTATTGGTAAATCGTCTAGAATGCAATAATTTTCTCATCATTGAAAATGAAGGTAGTTTCATTTCTTTGTAAATCTAATTGAATTAATAGAAATGAATAAAAAAAAAAATAAAAATAAAGATTAAACGAAAGTTGCAAGGGAGGGGTGTTCCGTTTTATTTGTCTCACTGAATCAGTGATTTTCTATATAAAATGTACGTTACTTCACTGTTTAAAATAGTAATGAAATTTTATCTTAATAGAGAACTTTATAAGTTTAGATAAATATTTGAATTTCGAATGAATGTAAGACGTACAAAGAATATACTTCAGCTGCGCTCTCCTATAGGCTTTGCCTATGTTCATATTACATTTTGATTGGACTGTGGAGAGGAAGCTGCCTTTCGATTTTCAGGTTCATTCGATATGTCGTTACAGAGTTATGGGACTTAGACATTTTAAAATACAGTGAAAATATACTAAAATAGTTTAAAATTATTTAAAAATCTATTTCTGGTCGAAATGTTTTGAAATTTTGTATACTTCATGTAGGAAGGATGCTCTTTGACATATGTAACGGGTTTTTAATTTTTTGGTCGCATAAGCGAGATATTGTGTGTAATAGGAAGGGGGGGGGGTTATATGCACACGCATGTTAAGCTAAGGGCAAAATATAGGCACATGGAACGCAATAACTTGAATATGCGTCAACAGATTTTCATGATATTCATACATTTTGATTGGACTGTGGAGAGGAAGCCGCCTTTCGATTTTCAGGTTCATTCGATATGTCGTTACAGAGTTATGGGACTTAGATATTTTAAAATACAATGAAAATATTCTAAAATAGTTAAAAATTATTTAAAAATCTATTTCTGGTTGAAATGTTTTGAAATTTTGTATACTTCAAGTAGAAAGGATGTTTTTTCACATATATAACGGGTTCTTGAATTTTTTGTCACATAATCCAGAAATTATGTGTAATGGGGGGGGGGGGGGGGTTATATGCACGTACATGTTAAGCTAAGGGCAAAATATAGGTGCATGGAACGCAATAACTTGAATATGTGTCAACAGATTTTCATGATATTTGTACATTTTGATCAGACTTTGAAGAGGAAGCCGCCTTTCGATTTAAAGGTTCATCCAATTTGTCCTTATGGAGTTATGGGACTTAGATAATTTGGTGTTGTGAAAAAAATCCCAACGGGCGTATCTTGCTGCGTGAGCGTAGGCTTTATTTTTTAACTATTTTATTCTAATTTTCAGTTTTGCAAGGAAGGGGTATATAAAACAAAACAAATCAAAAAAGAAAAAAAAAATCCCCAAATCAGACAGAAAAGGAAACAAAAATAAAAGAAAAATTTTATTCATTAAACGACATTCATGACTGTAACGCAAACTTTTGTTTCGGACCAGTCCTTTGCAACAAAGCACGCGCCAAAGCGCGTGCGGCCACAGATGTGTTAAGCGGCATTTATCTCCTTTGATTGGAAAACAAAAGTCAGACAAAAGTATAAAACTCACACGTCGTGACTTGAGAGCTTAGATGTTTAGATAAACGCCGATAAGATAGGCCGAGAAAGATAATATTTATGTTTATTCAAATATTTCCTCGATAAAAATTAGACCTACATGGGTGCCCTGTAACTTTAATGCCTTGTCCTTCATTCAAGTATAAAGGAATTCAAGCATCTGCTCTGGGTGCGAGTTCTCAGCAGACACAAAAAGTATAAGGACACGTGTAAATGTGTTGCCACAGAACAAAGAGAAGTTGAATGTTACACTACAAACAATTTTTTTCTTCTAATTTCAATCGTGTAAATCGGTGCAGACAAAACATATGGCTCGGTAAACAATTTTATGCCATTAGTTTGATTAAGTAAATATAAAACTTATCTTACGTTAAGTTTTTGTTGCACACCCAGATGAAGTTTAAGGTATCCGATGTACAATTGGGCATTTTTCTATGCCTGGTAAGGTACCATAAACTTTATATTTTCTGAAAGGTTACAATGCCCACTGTTCAGAAATAATAATTTTGGGGCCAGAAAAACAAAGGGGAATAACTGATGAAGCATTTAAATTGTCTATATTCTCTATATAACATATGCAAAATAAAAAGTTGTACAAGAGTTTTTCCCCTTTGATCTTTAAGACCAGGGGGTCTTATATCTGTACTCAGGGCATCATTACCTTTCAGAAAATATATAGTTTATAGTACCTTACCAGGCATAGAATTTACCATAGTTTACAATGGAGATGATTAAAACACTATGTAAAATGACTCTATTGTACAACGGATACCTTAAAATGGAATGTTTTGGCCTCCTATTTCTAATAAAGGGACCCACTACTATGTATCTAGCTTCATAAATATCGCCCTACCCACACTTGTTTTTATTCGGTTGTTGTTGTGTGTGGGGAGGGCTTCATGATGGCTCCGTTACTCGCACTGACGGAGTTCGCCGCTTGTGAATCGCAAGCGGCAATATTCAATTTGAGACCTAAAAAATACCATAGACGAATTGATTTTACCCCAAAACAAGTCATTCTAACTTTTTATCCCGCTCAAATCAATGCTTTCTTGTGTAATTGCTCGCCGAAATCGTCAAGCGGTTTGAAATTCAAAAACTGACCGCCATTGTTGCCAAAGGTCACGAAAACGTTACACTTAGCTCGTCACGTGATGGAACATGGAATTTCGTTCTACAATGTGTATTCCATGTGCAAAACTTTTGTGTATTGATCAGCTGATTGAATGACTACTGTAAAAATGGAGACCGGGGACATAATTACCCAAATTTTAAGCATTTTTAGATTAAATATTACAATAAAGCAAGAGCAAAAATCTATTATTGATTACATTTTGAATAAAAATGATGTATTTGCTGTTTTGACTACAGGATTCGGGAAATCTCTGATTTATACCCTTATTCCGAAAATACAAGATAAGGTACTAGTAAGCTCTTTTTCTTGCAATAATCAAAGGCAGTCTGATTTCTGATAACAACAATATAGTTAAAATCACTCATAATGCATTTTGAAATAAAATATAAGCAGTTTAGTTAAAGAAGGGTGATTAACTTAAGAGGGGTGGTGGACCTCCCCCCTTAACCCCCCCCCCCTTCCGTCCCACCCTATCTCCCCATTTCGTCCAGACCTTTTCTTCTCCCGTCCCTTTCACCCTGTGTCCATTGTAGAACGAAATTCCATGTTCGATCACGTGACGAGCTAAGTGTAACGTTTTCGTGACCTTTGGCAACAATGGCGGTCAGTTTTTGAATTTCAAACCGCTTGACGATTTCGGCGAGCAATTACACAAGAAAGCATTGATTTGAGCGGGATAAAAAGTTAGAATGACTTGTTTTGGGGTAAAATCAGTTCGTCTATGGTATTTTTTAGGTCTCAAATTGAATATTGCCGCTTGCGATTCACAAGCGGCGAACTCCGTCAGTGCGAGTAACGGAGCCATGATGAAGCCCTCCCCACACACAGCAGCAACCGAATAAAAACAAGTGTGGGTAGGGCGATATTTATGAAGCTACTATGTATCTGACATCATCTCCTACTGTTCACTGCTTTGACAGTTCGTGTCTGAATTGATACATCAGAATGATTTTTCCGAGTGTACGACTGGACGGCCCGAGAATTGCGAATAAAACACAGAAATATTCCTGAAATTCAAGTGATTTTTCCGTATTTATAAATAATAATTGATTTTTTTTTCTGTTCTAGCAAAGTAAGAATAACTTAAAACATTCATCACCAGAGGCACAAGAAGGAGAGAAAGGAGAAGTCCGGACGACGATTTTTGGGGCACCTTGCAATGTCATTCCTCCCTTCACGCACCGTGAACTTCGACGGGACTATCTTGGATGTCAGCCATTACCGACCGCTGTCTGGATCAAAAAGCTGCTTGCATCTGCAAAAGGAATTGACTTCATGAAAACATCTTGGTCAGGCTGATCTACATTCACTTTGTGTCAGAATTTCATGTGTCTTGCTTCATTCAAAGCATGGAGAAAACTCTGTCCACCCAGCTTTGCATGCGGTTTTAGAAATATGAATAAAACAAGTAGACTCATTTTGATTTGAGCGAGGACAGAAAGAGGAGGAAAAATTTCCTTCGAAAAACTTTTTTCAAGATTTTGAATATAAATGTGACGGAAAAAAGGGATGGACAAACGAGAAGAGAATCTCATCGTTACATGTAAATGTACTATTAAATTGCTGTGATGAAAGCATGGCATTCCATGTTATGATGATGGGCAGAGATAATTTTTGTTGTCTTTAGACATTTGAAGGGCTTTAACAAAGCTTTCTTATTTATATTTATGTCAAATTTATATGTGCAAACCATGCATTATCATTGTCTATATGTAAATATTAGGTTCCAGTGCAATTCATGCTCATTGATGTCGTATGTTGCCTTGGCAACGAGCCATTTCAGGTTTCTTATGCGACCCGGAAGTTAAATTTTTTCACAATTTTGTTCCTTTCAGGTTGGAATGTGTCTTAATATAAAACTGGAAGTTTCAACCCTTTTCTTTATCATTTTACGTTTGTACGATGTTTGATAGAACTCAAATTGTTGTTAGATCAAAAATGTTGGTAGCCATGGAACAATGATGGTAGCCAGGCATAGATTCAGACTACAGGAAAAGTGTCCTCAATAACTAAAGCGCAAAACTGGAGATATTTTGAGACCCGACATCATATTTGTGTAAAAAAAATATTGATATCATGAAGATTTTATCATGGTGTTATTTAAAAAGCCATGTTACATGTACGTGTGACTTGTACTCGTTCGCCATTTTTGAGCATAAAATGTCAGTCATGTACTTTGTTGAGCTTATCACAGACCGAATTAAAGGCATTGCTGGTTCAAACAAATTTTCCTATCTCCGCGCTGTAGAGATCTTCAGTTTTTATATCAAAGAGAGATAACTCCAAAATTCAAACAGAATGTATTAGAAAAATGAAAGGAGAATTAGTAAAGTGTAAGGAGCTACCTTAAATCTGTAAATTCCGTCTGTGACTCGTTCCATGTTAATTTGAAATAATAAAAAGACTTTTCTCAGTTGATATGTTCCATACATGTATATATGTACGGGTACGTCATGTTCTAATAAGAAACAGGTTGTTAAATGGGGAATTTGTTTTACAAAACGTTGACATGTGATTTGCTGTCGTACAAATGTATTACCAGAAAAAGAAAATATCCAACTTTAGAGCCTATGTCGTGCATTCTATGCATTTTAGCAAATCAATATTGTGATTGTCTGTTAATTATTTTCATATTAAAATTATAATATATTGTGCAGAATAAATTATGAGTTTTCAATTCTTTGTTTGTTTTATTAATTTTTTTAAGTAAATAAGAATTAAAAAAAATCATAGTGTTGTTTATATAGATGCAATCTCTGAAGTTTAATTGGACTTCTCGGGTAATGGATCATGAAATCGCTTCAACCGACAGGGCACGTTCACTGCTTATTGCGTTCTCGTGTTATGAACTCACCTGAGCGAAGCGTAAACGTTTTACATTTTCGACATCTCTGCAACCACTGCATATGTTTTCAAGAAACCTTACAGTAAGCAAGTACTCAAGATCCTCTAACAAAATTCGTTTGTAGTGCTGATCGGTCAACAAATATGGCCGCCGAGGACTCTGATTGGCTGACTCATTTTCGACTTCTCCGTTTCGACTGCTGCACAGATCGAGTATCATGAAATCTTAAAGTAAGCAAGTACTCAAGGTGCTCTACCGAGTTTGTGTTTTTATGCCCCCGAAATCAAAGATTCGGGGCATATAGTTTTTTGCCTATCCGTCTGTGTGTCTGTTAGTCTGTTTGTCTGTCTGTCTGTATGTCTGTCTGTCTGTTTGTCTGAAAAACTTTAACATTGGACATAACTTTTGAATGGGAGGTGATAGAGCTTTCATATTTCACACGTGTATAATATTCCTTGTGACAAGACCTTTCCATTGATACCAGAATTTTTGACCTCGTGACATTGACCTTGACCTTTGACCTACTTTTCAAAATCTTTAGCACTTGGCATAACTTTTGATTGGTGAGTGAGAGGGCTTTGATATTTCACATGTGTATTCCTTGATACAAAACCTTTCCAATGATACCAAAAGTTTTGACCTCTTGACCTTGACCTTTGACCTACTTTTCAAAAACTTTAACATTGGGCATAACTTTTGAATGGTAAGTGAGAGGGCTTTCATATTTCACATGTGTATTTTTTGTGACAAGACCTTTCCACTGATACCAAAAGTTTTGACCTCGTGACCTTGACCTTTGACTTATTTTTCAAAAACTTTAACATTGGGCATAACTTTTGAATGGTAAGTGAGAGGGCTTTGATATTTCATATATGTATTCCTTGTGACAAGACCTTTCCAATGATACCAACATTTTTTACCTCATGACCTTGACCTCTGACCTACTTTTCAAAAACTTTAACATTGGGCATAACTTTTGAATGGTAAGTGATTGGACTTTCATATTTCGCATGTGTATTCCTTGTGACAAGACCTTTCCAATGATACCAACATTTTTTGACCTCGAGACATGAACCTTGACCTTTAACCTACTTTACAAAAACTGTAACATTGGGAATCACTTGTGACAAGATTTTTCCATCGATACCAAAAATTTGTAACAAAGTGATCCTGACCTTGACCTTTTACATACATGTACTAAACAGAAAACAGTGTTTATACTATCAAAATTGTCATCAGGGCATTCGTGTTTCACAAACACAGGCTTTATTTGTTTCGATTTCTCAACATTTTCATGATTTCACAAAACCTTAGAGGAAGCAAGAACTCAAGGGCCTCTACCAAATTTGCCACTATCATTATTTTGTCTATGGGGAGCGATGTGGCCCCCTTAGGCCTCTTGTTTAAAATCTTGTTTTAACTACGGTTGAAAAAAGGAACGACATCAAATCAATATACCACCATAATTAACGATAATAAAAAAATAATATAATACGTCTGTAGCGAGCTCATGTATGTTATCACACGAGGAGTCCTACCGACGTTCAGAGAGAACAGGTGGTCATACAGGGCCCATTCTTCTTTAACAAGGTTTGGTCAGGGACCGTCATGGAATCCCACCTCACAGTGAGTCAGTGTGCAATTCCGAATAATGTGCTGGTACAAGGCTGTAGATTGGTTTGCAAGTGTTTAGTGAAAAAATTCAAATGATTTTGCCTTACGTTCTCGACATTGAGACTGAATAACTACATGTAATTGGTACTTCTTCGATGTTTATAATTGGTCAAGTATGATATTGCTGTATGTCCGTAACATCCAGGGTACAATAGGCGTGTGATGGAAATTTTGTGAATCTTTGATCCTTCTTTTTTTTTCATTATGTCATCAAAAAGAGCAGATTGCGATCTTTCCAAAGTAATATAGTCTGTTGAATGTATTGGTCCGAATTTCAAAAGAAGCTTACAGTAAGTTTTGTAAAATTTCTAGAAAGTCTTAATAGTTCATGAAAGCTAAACCCTTGCCCTAATTGATTGTTGGTAATTTGTAAATCTACTATGAAAATCCAGAACATTTGTACATGCTCTAGCGAACCAGATGAGTTGAGATATGTAAATACCGTACGATGATAGCAGACATCTCGGTCAAGACAGGGAAAATTTCCTTTGTTCGAATCTAAAAACATTATCTTTTGTCATACAGGCTCGTATCAATATTTCCGTTCATAATTTTTGATATTTAGGCCCAAAAATGGTGTTCTATGTTTATAACGTTTACTTTGTTGAATTTCAATTCTTCTGGATAAATTTCGTTTTTATTTTCCAAAAGTAAGGTTGTCAATAGTCATCATCCGGGTAACTTGAAGTACCATTGAAACATCTCAAATAATCACGTTTTCTTTGCTTTTGAAGATATGGGATAAACTATTTTCGTAAAAGTATAAAGATAGATCTACAACAAAAGGCTCACAATTAGTACCAATAGGGATCCCTGAAACCTGCTTGTCATATCTTGTCCATATTTACTTGCGTGAAATTTATCCACAAATGGGCTAAAGAAGATCCTGACGATAATCTCAACAGCACTCACAATAGAGCACAAAATTAGCATCGACGGACCCCTAGCAAGCTAAAGGTGGGACCAGGTGCCCGGGAGGAGTAAGCAAATGTATCTGTTCTTAATTTATGCTATTGAATTTGAAGACGTTTAAGAATTGAACAAATCAAACGTTACAAAGATACACAACGTTTGGAACTTCATATATAAGGAAAGAAAATCATACCAGTGTATGGCGAAAGAGATGATTTTGGATTAAACATAGTACAGTTTCTCTGGTTTGACGATAATGTTTTAGACTACCGTTATACCGTATTTACATATCTCAATAAACTCGATACACTTGAGCATGTAATTGGTTTTAATTTTCATAATAGAAACTTGCAAATTACGTAAAATACTATTCGCTTCTTTTTGAAGTTCGGGATAAGTCCAAACCTGCAACAGAGTATACATACCCGTTTATTACATACCCGTTTATGGTGACTTAATAAACAAAATAATGAGGATAGAAGGTAAACTGAATTTCCATTGAAAATGCATCAGAATTATCAATCGCCTGATAAACCGTTGATATTATCCTGATGTCACCAGAAGGACACTCTGCATGGAACTTGCACCCATCTACAGACTTGTAACAGCACATTCTTAAGAGTTGCACGCTGGTTGACTGTGAGGACGAACCTGTCTAAAAATCTTCAGTAGAGACATGGCCCCGACCAGCTGTCCTATCTGGATGTTACTCAGACTTTTCAGATGATTGTATACATAAGCTCGCTCTGGCAGAGCACGGACTTTTTTACGCCCTTAAAAATCAAAATGATACGCCAAAGAAATGTTTTATAATTAGGGTTACACAAAACCTATAGATATCCATTTTGCTTACGAAAATATTAACACGCATCAAGCAAGGTCTTCAAACATACTGCGAGACAACATATTCCAGAAATCGATTCTAAAGAATTCTAGGGAACTTTTAGAAAATTAAAAAGCCACCAATTTTATTGATAATACCAGCATAAAGTCTTTCGACTCCTCCAAGCTCTACACTACATTTCCTCACCAAAAGCTAAAAATTGACTGGCAAGCACATTAAGAAATAATGGGAACTCGAGATAAAAATACCATACCATTGTCATAAGGCGGGAAGTTACATATTTTGTGAAGGAACACTCTGATTCAAACAAAAAGTATACCGAAGACGATATCATCCGGATGCTTGAGTTTTTGATTGACAACATTTTTGTGGTGTTCAGAGGAACCGTATTCCAGTAAATACAAAAATGTACTTGGCATCCTCATGGGTACCAATTGCGCCCCACTGCTTGCGGACTTTTATTTTCATAGCTGACTTTATCCAGACCTTGCTAGACTTTCTGGAAATTTTACAAATATTATGACCAACTTCTTTTGAAAATCGGACCCATACAAGTAACAGAGTATATTACTTTAGGTATTTCACAACCTGCATTTTATGGTGACATTATTAACGAAATAAGAAGGATCAAAGGTAGACAGCATAACCATCGAAAATGCGTCAAAGTCACCAAACGCCTTTTATACCGTGGATATGATCCTAATGTCATCAGACGGACTTGACCAATCTACAGTCTTGTACGAGCGCATTCTTAAGACTTGCACTCTGACTGACTGTGACGACGGGACTCCATGACAGGCCCTGTCCAAACCTCTTTAAAGAAGACAGGGTCCCGACCACCTGTCCTCTCTGAATGTTAGTGGGACTCCTCGGGTGATAACATATATGAACTTGCTACAGCCGGCAGAGCACGGACTGTATTACGCACGTCCTCTTTTTATATCCATTTACATATTCATCTGTGTTGCTTGGACCCCTGTTTTGCTGCAACCTAGTGTTGTTGGAGATCCCCTCCTTTCTTTTGCTCTCGACTTGTCAAAGGAACCTCGCATCTCAGTTCAATTTGACCTTCAGATACATGTACATAGATGACGTGTTGTCCATCAATAATCCGAACTTTAAATATTATTTACATTAATTCAAATCTATCCTCAGGAACTAGAGATCAAGGAAACAACCGAGAGCGACAGATCCGCTTCTTACTTGGATGTACTTCTATTTTTCCACGCAAACGATCATTTGAACGCCTCACCGTATGACAAGCGTAGATGATTTCAAATTCCACATAATTAACTCCCCTTTCATGAGTAGCAACATTCCGTCTTTTCCAGCTTATGGCATTTTAGTTTCTCAGCTCATACGTACGGTACGGCATGTTCCAAATATGAAGATTTCATCGCAAAAGCCAAACGGCTTGATAGTAAGCTACTTGTTCAGGGTTATATTACACAACGGCTTAAATCATCATTGAGGAAGTTCTTCGGTCGCTACGCGGATATAATAAAAGCATATCAGAACCACCTTTCTAGAATGATCAGTGACATTCTTGATTGCGATTGAATGGCTGTCATCATCACCAATCAAGAAATATTTACATTGATATGTACATTAATATAAATAATCAAGGCAGTCACTGAGTTTAACAAGTTTTTATTGAACTGTTGCAATGGGTGATGCATGCAATCTGGAGACGTTGACTATCCCAAGGCACCTGGTTTCACTAAGGAATATTATTCAATCCGAGGTTCTGGTGGCGGGTTCGGCTAGCCAAACAGGGGATGCTTACTCCTCCGGGCACATGGTCCCACCTCTAGCTTGCTAGGAATGCGTCGATGTTCAAGTTGGTGCTCTATTGTGACTTTGAAATTAGAAATTTTTGAAATTTCTGTTGTGACTTTGCAATTTTTGAAATTTCTATTGTGACTTTGAAATTTGATTTTTTTTTTAAATATGAATTTTTTGTGAAATTTGAATTTTTTTGAATTTATTTTTATATTTGAATATTATTGAAATTTGATTCTTTTTTTGAAATTTGAAATTTTTTGATGGGCACATGTAGCCAAGTTCGATCTATTCCGGTTGATCGTTTCTTCAACACATTCGAAAATTTCTGTTATCAAAATTACTTGAAATTTCTAAAAAGTGTGTCCTGTAGCATCATATCCCACCCATCCTGCTACGTCTATAGGTACATTTTAGACAAAATAATTTTCACACTTTTTGGTCATATGACATTTTTTAGATTGAGGATCACTGACGAAGGTTAAGTACCCGAAACGTGCATGTCTGGTCCATGCTACAAACTTTCTGTTCTTAAATGATGCTCTTCAATTTGAAGACATTTAATATTTGTGAGTGCTGTTGAGATTGTCGTCAGGATCTTCTTTATTCATATGACGAAGCCAACTGAAAAAATGCTTATAAATATTTACAAAAAGGCCAACACATAATGGTACTAAAGATACACCAGAAGGCCAACTTAGAGGTGAAATGTAAACAGAAATCGAATTATATCTACAAGACTTCGTCAGATATTACAGAAAAGAAAGGACGGGATCTCCTCCACTAAGACTCGGTTGGATCAACCATGTACACTGCAAACTAAAAAAAAATCACACAGTTGCAAAAACAAGGAATGAACAAGCACAAGTAACAAGAAATGTCAAACACAATAGATGACACCAAGAAAAAAACCACAAAAGAATACACTTAGTCCAACGACACCGATTGGGAAACTGATGGCGACTTAGGATGGCCATCTGCCATGTTTTAATAACTTTGTTAAACGTCTTCGAATTCAATTTAGCATCATTTAAGAACTGATACATTTGCATCATGGACCAGACATTCATGTTTCGGGTAGTAACCCTCGTCAGTGATTCTCAATATAAACAATATAAAATTACCAAAGAGTGTGAAATGTTAACGTCTTCAAATTCAATAGCATCATTAAAGCACAGATAAAATTTGCAGACATGCATCTTCGGATACTTAACCCTCGTCAGTGGTCCTCAATCCTACACAATATGATACGACCAAATATTGAGAAAGTTAGTATGTCCAAAATGTACCGAAAGACGTAGCAGGATTGGTGGGATATGATGCTACAGGACCCACTTTTTTTAGAAATTTCAAGTAATTTTGATAACAGAAATTTTCGAATGTGTTGAAGAAACGATCAACCGAAATACGATCGAACTTGGCTACATGTGCCCTCGTGGACTCCTGGTCCACCAGCAGTGACACTCACCAAGTGGTACAAATGTTAAACGTCTTCAATGTCAATAGCATCATTCAAACACAGATCAAATTTGCAGCATGGATCCAGACATGCACCTTTCGCGTACTTATTTCTCGTCAGTGATCAACAATCCTAAACAATGTAATACGACCAAATATTGAGAAAGTTAGTATGTCCAAAATGTACCGAAAGACGTAGCAGAATTGGTGGATATGATGCTACAGGACCCACTTTTTAGAAATTTCATGTAATTTTGATGACAGAAATTTTCGAATGCGTTGAAGAAACGATCAACTGAATTTGATCGAACGTGGCTACATGTACCCACGGGGACTCCTGGTCCACCAGCAGTGAAGAAGTTATTATGTCAAAGAATGTATCGAAAGACGTAGCAGGATGGTATCCTGATTTCGATAGCACAACCACACCCCCACATTTCCGATAATTCAATAATCTCTAAGAATTCTTATGTATAACAGTCTCCTCATTGTTTGATGTTCTTGATTTGCAGCAGGGACCAGACATGCACGTTTCGGGTACTAAACCCTCGTCAGTGATCCTCAATCTAAACAATGTAATATAGCCATAAAGTGTGAAAGTAATTGTGTCAAAAATGTACCGAAAGACGTAGCAGGATGGGTGGGATATAATGCTACAGGACCCACGATTTAAAAATGTTCAAGAAATTTTGATAACAGAAATGTACGAATCCGTTGAAGGTGTGGTTATCCTGGATTACGTGTGCATGTCACATAAGAAGACTGAAAAAGATTCTGATAATTTATAATAGAAATTGCATACCATCATATTCTCATTGAGGTTACATTCAAGTGCACCATTAATACAATGGAAAATCACACTGTCATAAAAACAACCTTACATAACTTTAATTTTGTTATTGTAATTGTATTCCATATCTATGCACTTAATTCTTTGTAACAGAGAACAATAATCATCGATAACCATCAAGCTACACTGATGACAAACTCGGGTCAATTTCGTCCCAAAGAATCTCCGGCTTTTAGTCCGATATCGTCCAGGGAGTAGATTAATCTCTCACTGTGGTGATTCTTCGGATCAAAGTACAGTCACTTTACATCCTCTAAATTTAATGAAAGTATGTTGATTAAAGCTTGATTGTGATGTGAGTTTAGCACTATCATCTTCTCGAGAGGCCATGATCAAAGCGTCGGTTCCAGTCAGGATCAAACAAATGTTTTAATATTGATATCGGGATCGAGCTCCGGGATAGCTGAATCACCGGATGAGCAATTTCCGGCGGGAATATCAGACAATAAACGGCCGGGGTCTTCTTATAGACAGAATTGTTTCATCTTGTTTATTGATTAAATTATTGCGGTTTGCGGTTTCATAAAAATGCCGAAAGGACTTGGAATTAATTGCCTTTTATCGTAAATCGTCGACCATTTATGTCACTAA
Organism: Pinctada imbricata; assembly: GCA_033119305.1. Taxonomy (NCBI): domain Eukaryota; kingdom Metazoa; phylum Mollusca; class Bivalvia; order Pterioida; family Pteriidae; genus Pinctada; species Pinctada imbricata. Next base: position 12,134,792 of record VSWD01000001.1, on the reverse strand, counting down.
AGTTGCTGATTAACCCAATCAAATACACAGGTGAGAACTTTGATGCCAACCAACAATGAATCCCTTTACATTCCTGGAATGAAGTATCAGAAATCAGCAATGCCTTTTGAGAAAGGAGATCGAGGAAGGTTTTAAATGACACGAACCCAAACGATGATTTTGCTATGATGGGCGGTGCTCTATTTGAAATCCTATAATAATTCTTCATGACAATTTCCCACTAATTCTAATGCACAAGACATTTGCTTCGGAAAGTAAATCATTAAACACATTATTTAAAGAAGAAAGACTAATAGATGCGATTTTAATAAGGATCTAAAATGTACTTTTGCATGTTTCATTATTTAGAGCGAAATTCACCTCTCTAAGCAAAACATGGAGGTAGATAGACACCATAATATACTTTTGCTATACTTTCTAGACTGAATACCTGAGTGGTACTTCTTTCATGTTCATATTGATCACATAAGAGGAAAAGGCAAAACAATTAAATTTGTCCTCAAATGAATTAAATGAATTTGACTTATAAAATCGCAGTAATTATTATTTCAAATTTGATAATGATATTATCTAAGAAATAAAAAATGACAAACCGGGCTCTATTGTCTCATAATGCCCGAGCGTCCTCAGCCAATCACATTTATTACCGAGCCGCGTCAGCGGCGAGGTGATAAATGTGATTGGCTGAGGACGCTCGGGCATTATGAGACAATAGAGCCCGGCTTGTCATTTTTTATTTCAATTCTAATGATGACCAATCGATTCTTGGTAAAAACCAGTTCCTGCCGGTTTATCTGCTTTCAGAAAATGGGTAGGCGTGGCTTATCGCTATAGGGCCTATATTGGAGAATAGAGCCCGGCTCGCGTCTGTTGTCTGAATAGGGAAAAAGAATCAAGTCATATAAGAATTATTAATATATTTAATTAATATTGCCAGTGTATGATATTCCAGGTAACTAACTGCATTTTCCTATTCAATTTTCCAACGACGAAGCAACCTGCCGACGAAGAGCAACTTTTAAGCACTTTGTGAATAGATTTGTATTGTAATAAGAGACAAATCTGATGCATGACTCACAAGCTAAACTGGTTGTTCTTATCTTGGTCTCGTTAATTTATGTGTAGTGACAAATAAAGATAATGACCGTATTCCTGTATACAGCACAAAATCGATTTATCAGAAAATCAGAAACCGAAGGCATACATAAATTAGGATAAAACAGGAACCAAAGCAACAACCAAAAACCTCCACCATCCAGTATTTTGTGTTTCATATTTCTATGTCGTATGTCTCTTTTTGGTCCCTTGCTGTGTTTGTCTACTCTGTGTTTTTACATCAATGTTTGGTGCTTTGCTGTGTTTGTCTTCTCTGTGTTTTTACATCAGGTGTTTGGTGCTTTGTTGTGTTTGTCTTCTCTGTGTTTTTACATCAGGTGTTTGGTGCTTTTGTTGTGGGTGCTGCAACCGAGTCTGGTTGGAGATGTGCTTCTTTCTTTTCTACTTTACATTTTCGAATTTTTTTTGAAAAGGGGACGATCTCCAGCATGCCAACCCTGCACCCCAAAACAAACTCACAAGAAAGTGATACGTAAATATCATCAGACAAAAATACAAACCACATAAAAGACACGACACTTTCCACTAGAGCATCATACAAGTCATCACGGTTGGCAAGTGTGTGCAACGTTGGGAAAGAAACTGGTACGAAACTGTAGATTGGTCCAGTACCATGCCCAGTGTTCTTTTGATTACCTTGGGATCATATCCTCGGTAAAGCAGACGACCGACTGTTTTCTTACATTTGTGGTTGAATTTTCATCTGCCTTTGATCCTTCTGATTTTCTTTACTAGGCCTTCGTAAAATGAAGGAAATAAAATTCTCAGTGATACATACTTAGATGCAAGGGTTGTCCCAAATTTTGAAAGAAGTTCAGAATAGTTAGTATGTTTAGTTTAACGTCTTCAAATTCATTAGCATTTGATAAATTTACAGCATGGACCAGACATGCACGTTTCTGGTATTTAACCCTCCTCAGTGATCCTCAATCTAAATAATGTAATATGACCAAAATCTGTGAGAATTATGTTCTAAACATACGGAAAGACGTAGCAAAATGGCTGGGATATGATGCTACAGGACCCAATTTTAAGAAATTGGTTTTCAAATGCGTTTGAAGAAACGACCAACCGAAATTGATCGAACTTGTAAAATTTCCAAAAAGACTTTACAAGTTAATTATACCTAAGTCCTTGACTGATTAGTTTATCTTTATCATGGAAGTCTAAAACATGGGTGCAAGTTCTAGCGTATCTGATGAGCTGAGAGATGTAAATGTCGTACGATGACAATCTTTGAACATCGCAATCAAGCCAAGGTAAATTAATTATGTTGAAGCCAAAGTCTTCTCTTTTGTCGTATATCTTTGTCTGAATTTCTCTGTTATTGATTTTAATATCAATATCCAAAAATGGTGAAGCTTTGTCATCTGTGCTTGCTTTATTTAATGTTAATGGTGGATATATTTGATTTTTGTAATGGTCAAAATGTGGGTTATCAACATCAAGCAGGAGATGCTTACTCTGTCTGGGCAATTGGTCTGACTCCCATATAGGGAGTTCCCTTCTTTTCATGTGGTGGAGGTTTTGTTTGTTTGCTTTGGTTCCTGTTTTATCGTGATTTTGTATGCCTTCGGTTTCTGATTTCCTGAATGATCGATTTTGTGCTGTATACAGGGATATGGTCATTATCCATATTTGTCATTCAAAATATCATCAAGATACCTAGAGTTGCCGTTGAAACATTTCAAGAAGTCAAATTTCTTGAATTTTTGCAGATTTTTCATGAATTCTTTTTCTAATGTGTATATAAACAAATCTGTTACCAGAGGCGCAGAATTAGTACCACCCATAGGGGTTCCAATAACTTGCATGTATAGAGTGTCACCAAATCTTACAAAAAATGTTGTCTTAAAAAAAGAACAAGGCCTTGCACAACTCAGATCGAGTCCATGATTTGTATTATTTGTACTCTACTGAAGAAAAGAATCCTTTTGTGTCAGATGTACATCAAAACAACATTTAATAAGTTTTGATAAGCGATCTTTTATCTTCTCATGGGAAATTCTCTATGCATCGATTTGTTGCTGTGGGTGCTATAACCGAGTTTTGTTGGAGATCTCCTCTTTTTATGTGCTCTTTGAATTTGAAGACGTTTAAAACATCTGAACCACTCAGTGGGTGTCACTGCTGGTGGACCCGATTGTCCCACATTACTTTTATACATTTTTATATAAATGTGGGACAATCGAGATGACACCTCACTGACGAGGGTAAAGTACCCAAAACGTGCATGTCTGCTCCATGCTGCAAATTTACCTGTTCTTAAATGATGCTATTTGAATTAAAAAAAAGTTTATTAACATTTGTCCTACTTGGTGAGTGTCACTGCTTGTTGAAAGGAGTCTTCGGGGGCACATGTAGCCAAGTTCGATCAACTTCGGTTGATCGTCTGTCTCTTCAGCGAATTCGAAAATTTCTGTTATCAAAATTTCTTGAAATTTCTAAAACATCGTTCCTGTAGCATCATATCCCACCCATCCTGCGACATTTTTCGGTACATTTTTGGGCATAAAAATTTTCACACTCTTTGGCCATATAACATTATTTAGATTGGGGACGATGGTTAAGTACCCAAAACGTGCATGTCTGCATCCTGCAAAATTGAACTGTTTTTAAATGATGCTATTGAGTTTGAATACGTTTAACATTGGAACGTTCGTTAGTATTTTCTGTCTGTTTGTCTGCACTACCGTTTGTACTTTATTGGTAATCAGTGGATGATCAAAGCAACAGACAATTTGATACGAAGGAAACGAACACAGAGGTACGATTGAATTTTCAGTTCAACTATATAACAAACATCAATTATTCAGTCGAGAAGGCAAGGCAAAATTAGAATTTCCATAGGAACGGTTGCGAACCTCGGAATGAATAACATTCTTAACACCGCAGCGCCCTATGGGTGCAACGGTAATATCAGCAGCATAGGAAACTTAACAAGTCCCGGTCTCGGTAAATGTGACTAGCTGACAAAATTAGTCGGACCAAAGGTAGGCAGCATAACCATCGAAAATGCGTTAGAATCATCAAACGCCTTTTATACCGTGGATATGATCCTAATGTCACCAAACGGACACTAGGCTTGGTACTTGACCAATCTACAGTCTTGTACAAGCGCATCCTTGAGACTTACATTCTGACTGACTGTGACGACGGGACTCCATGACGGGCCCTGCCCAACCCTCTTTACAGAAGACAGGGCCCCGACCACCTGTCCTCTCTGAATGTCAGTCGGACTCCTCGGGTGATTACATACATGAGCTCGCTACAGCCGGCAGAGCACGGACTGTATTACGCATGCTCTCTTTTTATATCCATTTACAGATTCATCTGTGTTTCTGGGGCCTCTACGTTTTGCGGTCTTGTTTGTGTGCGGTCATCTTACAGTGAGGAGGTTGTTTTACACCACAATTGTACGTTCTTCGAGACCTCTGGGTAATTGGAGAAGTGAGAGGGTTGTGCGCACGTAATCTAGGATAACCACACCATTTGCTTCTTGTGTGACAAATGACCGTCGTCCAAAGTCGGCACCGGTTGCCCATCGGTCTCGTCGGTTTATGTGTAGTCTTTTGTGTTTGATGTTTACATGTCGTATGTCTCTTTTCCGTCTCATTCAATCTTTGGTCTCTGAAGAAGGGAGGAGATCTCCAACAAGAACCCGTTGCAGCATCAACTGTAAAACACCAAAACACCCGATGCAAAAACACAAAAGACGAGAACAGCACGAGACGGAAGAGAGACACACTACATGTAAACATCAAACACAAAAGACTACACATTTTATATCCATTTACATATTCATCTGTGTTTCTGGGGCCTCTACGTTTTGCGGTCTTGTTTGTGTGTGGTCATCTTACAGTGAGGAGGTTGTTTTACACCACAATTGTACGTTCTTCGAGACCTCTGGGTAATCGGAATAGTGGGAGGGTTGTGCGCACGTAATCCAGGATAACCACACCGTCTGCTACTGACGTGGCAGATGGTCTTCCTAAGTCGGCACCGTTTACCCATTGATCTCGTCGGTTTATGTGTAGTCATTTATGTTTTATGTTTTTGTGTGATTTGGCGTTCCTTGTACTACTGCGTCTCTTTCTGTGCGTGTCTTTTTTGTGTTTTACAGTGGTTGTTTTGGGAGGTTGCTGTTGGTGCTGCAACTAGGTGTTGTTGGAGATCCCCTCCTTTCTTGTTTGGTGATGATGACAGCCATTCAATCACAATCACAATCCTGAATTCACTGATCATTCTGGAAAGGGGGATCTGGTATGCTTTTATTATATCCCCATAGCGACCGAATATTTTCCTCAAATATGATTTCAGCCGTTGTGAACAAGTAGTTTACTTGCGAGCCGTCTGGCTCTAACGATGAAATCTTCATATTTGGAACATACCTGCCCTATGAGCTTGGAAACAAAAACGACATAAGCAGGAGAAAACGATATGTTGCTGCTCATGAAAAGAAAGTTATGTGGAAGCTGAAATCAGCACGCTTGTCATACTGTGAGGTATTCAAATGGCCGTTCCGTCGAAAGACAGATGTATATCTAAGTACGAAGCGGATTTGTCGCTCTCGGTTGTTTCCTAGTTCATGAGGATAGATTTCATGTAAATGATTCTTTAAATCCGGAATTATTGATGGACAGCACGTAATCCATGTTTCTGAAGGTAAAATTGAACTGAGATGAACTGACATGCGAGGTGATTTCGCCCAATCGACAGCAAGGTCTGGATGAAGTCAGCTCGTATGAATATAAAGATAAGTCCGCACAACAAAAACATTGTCAATCTAAAACTCAAGCATCCGAATGATATTGTCTTCAGTATACTTTTTGTTTGAATCAGAGTGTTCCTTCACGAAATAAGTATCCTGCCCTATGGCAAGGTATTTGTATCTCCACTTTTTTGAAAGAAATGTTTTGCGAATAATATTGGCCAGTCTGTTTTTTAGCTTTTGATGTGGAATGATAATGGTAGAGTAGAGAATGGAGAAGTCGAAAGATTTTATGCTTGTAGTATGATTGATATTGGTGGCTTTTAAATTTTCCAAATGTTCCTAAGAATTCTATGATCCTTATCCGATTGATTCCATTTCTGGAATATGTTGTCTCGCAGTTTGAAGACCTTGCTTAATGCGTGTTAATATTTTCGTAAGCAAAATGGAAAGAGATTTTGTGGAGCACCTGGACGAACCGGCAATGTACCGGTGTTTGTAAGGATTTTCGTGCATTTTTGGTAAGGTAGTTCAAGATCAGAGTCATCAGAATGAATACCGAGGATTCAATATGTGGTTGTTAAGAATTTCAGATACAGATAAGTTTGTAAGTGTGTATGTTCGATTTCCAGGTGCTGAATGTAATCTTACTTCCTCTCTCAGGCATTTGAAATAGTAAGACTTAGCTATTTCGGAAACTTGCCATGTCATCGAAAAATATCAAACGAAAACGAAATTAAAGGAGGTTAACATCTTAGCACCAGCCCTCCAATGCTATTTTGAACAGATTTTATTTGGATATGCAACTGAATCGACCCTACAGGTAATATGGGGACGCGCACTTTCTGTAAAATAAATGCACAAATTTAAATTCTAAAAATAAAACCAGAGGGCGCTAGTGAAATGAATTTGGGCTGTATATGAAAAGCAGGAAGCATCACTGATGAGAATTTAATATTCGAAACACGTGTCTGTTGTATGAAATTTGGTTTGAATTTTTTTTTCAAGAAAGTAAAGAATTGGAACACTTTTGTATTTTGCAAACGAGAGTAAAATTGTTTGCCGCTTTGTCAGAGGAACAATGATTTATTTTTCATGGAGATCACAACGTGATCATAACGTCACATGACGTTAAAGTCAGTGAAACAGAAAGCTTACCTACGTGTTTTCAAATTGCTATAAAATCGCAACGGAATATCCGATTCTCAAAATTTAAACTGATTTACATTCTGTAAATCTTGTTTTTTCATTGTTCAAAGTTTGCTTCATTTCTCAGATAGGGCCGATTTTGGCCCATAACGTACCTTCTCCTTTGGTTTGAAACTTTTTTTTCAAGAAAGTAAAGAATTGGAACACTTCTGTATTTTGCAAACGAGAGTAAAATTGTTTGCCGCTTTGTCAGAGGAACAATGATTTATTTTTTCATGGAGATCACAAAGTTCTAAGAGGGTCATGAAAAAAATGACGCGTGACTGTAGTAAAGTGAGTGCCGAAGACGCCCTATCTTATTTAAGTAATTCTCTGATGGATGTCATCCATTCGGAGAGTAAGTCTAGTTCCACGTCCTCCTTTCTTTTCAGAAAGAAAATATCTTTAATTTTCACTTTGTTCGAATCGCTTATATCTTACCAGCGGTGCATTAATTTTCTATTACGTAAGTTACAATTTCGTAAACCTTATACATTGCATTGTAGCAATTCGTTCTTATCTTTATGAAACAAATGTTTGACTAAAAACATTTTCTGCTCTTCTGATATTTTTCAACATATTTTGAACAATGAACGATGATTTTGAAATTTACACTTACATGAATTTTGTGCCTATTCATTTATCACCAGTAGGTACAAATTTACAGTCTCTAATTATCTGTCACCCTGCTGGTAACTTGTACACAATCTGTCAGTATGGTCTACGCACGAGGTCCTCTGATTGTGGTCGTTAATTGAGGGGGCGGATCCAACATCGGTAAGAGTTGCCACCATGATTAAACGAACCACAACATGACAATAAGTCAAATTAAAGAGTAACAAGAAACCTGAATATCATTCATCGCGGGGACATATTATTCATGGATCACCATGTCCAAGTAAATATCCCCTAGTTGAACATGCTTTTGTCTGTGGACTGAAAACAATTTAATCGTCACAGAAGCCAAAAGAAACTGGCGTCTTTGTATTTTTTGCTCCTTTATAATGATTCAGCAATATATGAAATGCCTTGTGAAAATACAAAAAAAACTGGATCGATGAATTCAATGTTACATGTACATTTTACATGATCAATATGTAATTATCAATTACCGCTTTAATGAACTTTAAAGGGGTAGGGCCACGAAGCCCGATATTGGCCCTAATTTTGATGAATTTAGAACATTGTACTTCATAGAATTTTTAACTGTTATTTGACATTTTGAAACTTTCTCTACTGAATCACGAATCTACTTTTTGTAAACATTGCTTTTATCAACACCTTTTAGCCCTTTGAAAACACCAAAATAGGTCATATTCGGCGAAATTGATGCAAAAACTCAATATTTCTATTAAATTAGCAATGGCCGCATGCATTAACTATGATGGAAAATTTATATGTGAAAGATTATCATTATATCCTTTTGTCATAAACGTTTTATCTCAGTTAACGCATGCGGCCACATTGAATTCTACGACAAAAGACAAAATTCCCAGCAATTTTTGCCATATTTTGTCAATAACGTCAAAATGATGTCACTTCATGACGTCATTACAGTTAAATGGCACATTGTTTGGTGATATTATTCTTTTCATGAAAAGCGGTAAACATTGGTGTATTTTCATGAGAGATATTAAGTATTCCTCATGAAATTTATTTTAAGAGAAAAATCAAGGGCCGATTTAGAGGTCTCGTGGCCCTACCCCTTTGATAATATACACACGATGGAGAAGAGTTACATTGTATGTTACTACATGTTTGCATGAAAAAGAAATCAACAAGTATGCCATATATATCATGTATATATCATACATATTATATTACTATCTCTTTTATGGTCTTTTGCCGCATATGCCTTTATTAACTTATGCGAATGTAAGATTCTCGACAGGTCATACCAAAGTATTTATGGGTTTTTGTTATTACGTTGTTTTCAAATGGATGGGATACGAAATCTTGAGAGTACAGTAAGATACTAATCTGTGATCATGGTATTTCGTATGAAGCATTAATATTTGCACTTTCCAAGGTATTGATCGAAGGAATTGCTTTGTGCCCAAACGTTAAGACAAGAGTTAACAAAACTATTATGAAGATAAAAGAAAGAACGGGATATTCAACACGACTTGGTCATAGCATCAATAGCTAAACAAGGCACTCGCGAACCCCCGAATAGAGGTAGGACCAGGTACCTGGGAGGAGTGAGCGTTCTCTGGCTGCTTGCTACACCTACATAATAAAATCGTGTCAAATCCGGTGATGTCCAAAATAGGTAAAAGACGGTCAATTGGAAAGGTAGTACTCAGGAATGTCCCTAATCATTCATGAAAGGAAAATGTCGATGTGCAAGATGCTCTTTGTTGCGACTGTAGAACTTCCTCAGTGACATCTTTAAAGTGGTCCCCGTTAATAACCTTGAGCTTGCAGCTTACTGTGAGCCTCTTTCATGTTGGCTCTCAATATGAAGTTCACGTACTCGTGCATAGCGTATTTGATGTCTTTTTCCTGTCAGTCAACTCAACAACAAGGTTTCCTTAAGACTCTGTAAGTGGACACCGTTGTCTCACATATTGAAAGATATTTAAGGTTACAATAATCCAAAATCGCTAAATGTGACACATTTAACAGTCTTTAATTTTCACACTCTTTAGCAAAATTACATTGTTTAGATTGAGGATCACTGACGAGGGTTAAGTACCCGAAACGTGCATGTCTGGTCCATGCTGAAAATGGTGCGTGTCACTGCTGGTTGACCTGGAGTCCCCGAGAGTATATGTGGCCAAGTTCGATTAACTTCGGTTGATCGTTTCTTCAACGCATTCGAAAATTTCTGTTATCAAAATTTCTTGAAATTTCTAAAAGTTGGGTCCTGTAGCATTATATCCCACCTATCGTGCTACGTCTTTCGGTACAGTGTTTGACATTATTACTTTAAAACGCTATGGCAATATTACATTGCTTAGATTGAGGATCACTGACGAGGATAAACTACCCGAAACGTGCATGTCTGGTCCATGCTGAAAATTTATTTGATCTTTAATGATGCTATTGAGTTTGATGACGTTAATGATTTAAACAGCTTAAGTGACGGGTGGTGGCGGCGAGTGCAGAACATGTGCAAACTGGTGAATATGCTTGACAGCAAGTTTGAATAATTTTTCCTGACATGGTCGCCATAATACTTTCTATATAGACATGACCTCAGACAGTGCATGCGTTTTCTAAATTGTTTGCAACATGGACGGCGGGTGCGGCTAGCCAACAGGGGATGCTTACTGCTCCCAAGCACCTGGTCCCACATCTGGCTTGCTAGGGGTCCGTCGATGCTCACTTTTGTTTTCTATTGTGAGTGCTGTTGAAACTATCGTCAGGATCTTCTTTAACTCATTACTCTCCCTGAGTACCAAATGTTATTGAGGATTCCGTCTTTCTACTTGCAGAATGTTTCAGATGTTTTGTTTCATCTTCCACATTATTAGGTCTTCCGACTTCCGTCGGAAGACCTATTGTTTTCGTAACCGTGGAAAATTGAATCAGCGATTTCTCAAGAACCCTGTAAGCTAGGACAATGAAAGTTCTCCAACGTTACGTTTGGAGTAAAAGCTAGATTGGTCTTTTTTATTTTTGGTCTCTGTTATTTTTTTATCATGTTTTTTAGTAGATTCAAATATTTGACGGGAGCGTCGAATTACTCAAAAGGACCGAAAATTTCATGTTTTGCTATTTGTAAGCTTAAATATCTCGTATTTTGCTATCTACAATTTCCATTCTTTTTGAAAGTCGACAGCCATGCAAGATATGAAATGCTAGATGCACACTGTAACGATTTATTACGATGACGTCCTTCACCGTCCTTCATATTTCCAAATTCAGAAGTTCATAGGAGGAAGACACTTTTTTGCTTAGGCACGGTCCATTTGATATTCTGGGGGGGGGGGGCTTGGGTTTTTTTCGAAAAAAATAATTTTGCTCTCAATTTTGATGAAAAAAATTAATTTGCTTACGGTGTGACAGAAAAAAATAATCTTGCTCTTACAAATAATCCGAATTTGAAGAATTACCATAAAATTTCGCTAAAATTCTTAAATTTTCCGGCTCGCTTCGCTCGCCGCAGTTTTCAAATTGTATCCAAAATTTTTGGCTCGCTTCGCTCGCCATACTTTTCTATCAAAACATTATTTACTAATAGCATTTCAAGTTCAGATATTTGAAGATATCAAAAGTTATACATGTAAGTGAATGAAAAAGGGCTTCCTTAAAAGCTTAAATATATTACCAAATTATCAATATTTATGTATTGCTGTTAATACATGTTGCATGTATCCCATAGAGTCATGTTCTTGTAAGCTTGGAAAGAGAACTTCAGTTATTCACCCATTTACAATTCTTAGTCTCATTTAAAAAAATTGTCTAGGAGACCTTCCCGTAAGACCCTCTTATACATGTTATATACATGTACCTAATATGAAATATTGAGAATTGTATTGTAAAAATCTTTATCTCTCTGTTTAAAAGTGAATTGAATACTTGCATAAAAATAAACTAATTCATTAATATTTAGAGTTTTGAGTAAAAATATAAATAATACCTATTGATAAAACACAAACATTCTTAATATGCGCATCACTTTGTTAAAAAAATTTCCTTGCTCCAACTTTGCCAGAAAAAAATAATTTTGCCCCGGTCCGGGGCGAAAAAAATAATCTTGCTCCGACAAAAAACCCAAGCCCCCCCCCCCCCCCCTGAATATCAAATGGACCATGCCTTATAATAGTAAACAAAAATTAAGCTTATGAAGTTTCCTAAAAATTTCAATATTATTATTTTTTATCCATATATCTGTCTTATTTAGTCTTTCTGATTTTTCCTATCTCTTACTGTTGAAAAGATATGAGCATCGAAATTTTGAGTTGGGTATTTCGATACACCTTCACGCCAACAGATCGGGCGCACACTAAAATTGGTAGTCCGAGTCCGACTCGAGAAAAGCAGTGTTGAGATTTTCAAATTCCGATTTCACGGCAATGATGAATATGCATTTCATAAATACATTTCGATATACACAATTTGATTTTAAAACAGTTGATTAATTAAGAAGAGATCAGCTACAAACCGGAATTTACACACAAAAAGTGGTAGTTTGATTCCGATTTCTAACCTACAAACCTGTTTCTAAACTTCAATAACTATATTTTGAACATCAAGTTTAATTTCTAATTCTAGCAAACGTTCGAACATAATTTTCGGTTGGTTTATTTACAAATTGATGAACAATTTCTCCAACATTCTTCCCTCTCCTCGTTTTTCGAAAACAGTTCTGTTTATATTGAACGATGTCGCCATGATGGAAATTCAAAATTAACTTTGAAAAAAGGGAAGGGGGGGGTCCAAATTTGAACCTGCACAGCGAGAACCTCATGGTATTTATATATATATATTGAACGTAACTTGTTATTACCATTTCTCTTCTCAAGAAAATTGGTTCTACAGCTACGAGCTCGCCTTTTTTATGGGGGAAGGGGGCAGGAAGAATTTGCAAAAAAAAAAAATCCCGGCTCTGAAAAATGCTGAAAAAAATATTCCGGCCCAAAGGGCCGGCAATTTTTTTTTTCCCGGACCATGCAAAAGTAAGGATACATTGCATGATATGGAAAGTTTTGCTGGCCCTTTGTGCCAGACAATTTAAAGTCAAAAAATTAATTAATATAAATACAAACTGTTCACATAGCTGTATCTACCAGAGACCTAATACGCATAGGCACAAAAATCTAGAAAAGGTTCTATTTAAACATCATACAATCTGTCTGAAATTCGCTAATTGCAAAGAGACATCTGAAGGAACGGTTATTAACTCATACTCTGTAACAGCGGGGAGTTTAACTTACACAGACATTCACAACATTTGACAATTTGTTTAAATCCGGCCCGAAGAACCGGCGAAAATTTTTCTCCGACTCTGGTAATGGCTGAAAAAAATGGCCTGCTCAGAAAATTGCTGAAAAATTTTACCGGCTGGCAATAGAATTCCTAACCCCCCCCCCCAAATCAAATGATTGCTCACCAACAATTATCGGTTTGAAAATTCAATGTTACTGCTATTTGAAAACTTAAATATATAATATAAATACATGTAATGTGACGTCCTTCATATTTCCAAACCAAAAATTGTATAGGAGGAAGACACTCTTGTTGCAACCGCAACAAGAAACCTTTCTAGTTCTTCATGATTTTGTACGATTATTATCGACTTTAATATGTATACGCCCGTCATAAGGCAGGAAGTATATTGGCACGGTGCTGTCCCTTCCGTCTTTCTGTCTGTCCACCCCTAAACATTTTCATAAGCCCTAAGATATTCACATTTACAGTATAGATAGCCTAAAACAAAGCGAAGTGCACTATTGACTTTCAAAAACTGAATACCAGAATCCGTGAATGAAATGTATTTTATTTCAACTAAGCACATTTAAATACAAATACCATCTACATCAAGAAGTTCTATTCGGTCTTTTCGAAATACAGAGTTAATTCCCATTTGTGCAGGTATCTGACGTCAACGCATTGTGACGTCATCAATTTTTATGGAAACCAGCCTGAAATTCAGGGAAACAGGGTTACAAATATGACGTTTTCAATGGAATTTCATGACGTCACAATGCTTTTACGTCATATACCTGCACAAATCGAACGTAGGCAAGTCAAATCGAAAAGACAGAATTAACGGAGAGCAGATTATTATTCATTCATTTTAATCCCTCGATGTAACGCCATCTTCTTTAAATGCCAATGCGGCGGTCTATGCACGGATGATGGCGTTATAACGGGAGATAAACTGTATATCCGAGGACACATTTCATAGGTCGTTCGTCTCGTTTTAGTCAATCTTCATCGTAATGCGCTACTTATGATGTAAAATCCTCATATCTATCATACCTATATATCAATGTCTAGACCATTTTCATTATCATAAGACAATTTGACAATAAAAATCGATGTATGTCTCAGTGCAATCAAATGATCGTAATTGATTTAGATCATAATATTTTCCTTAAACACGCTGTGGTAATTGCATAACTGATCATGACAGACAAGATAAGTTCAGAACACAAGAAAGACTGAATCCTTTTTGTTCTGAGGATGTTTCAATAAAAAAAATATAGGAGATAACACCTAACAAAGCTTTCTCAGAACTAACACGGAAGCAGACACAAGCTAAAAATGTCAAGGATTTAGGACGGGAAAGATAAAAGGCGGATACAAGGATAAGTTTCAGTAACAGCAGACTTTAAATCAAAGAAAAGACAACAAAATGACAAGAAAGAAAAAATGACATCTAGAAGAAGGGAGGTCTCAAACACTATTAGGTTACACAACCCACAGCAACACGAACCAATGTTAAACGTCATTCAAAATCAGATAAATATACAGCATGGACCAGATATGCATGTTTCGGGTACTTAACCCTCGTCAGTGATTCTCAATCTGAACGATGTAATGTGGCCAAAGAATGTGAAAATTATGCCAAAAATGTACCGAAAGACGTAGCAGGTTGGGGGATATGCTGCTACAGGACCCAGGTTTTAGAAATTTCAAGACATTTTGATAACAGAAATTTTCGAATGCGTTGAAGAGATGATCAACTGAAGTTAACCGAACTTTGCTGGAAAATCGTGTCTGCGAGTAGAACTCACGGATTGAAGGTTTCGTATGCACTCTCTAATGCGGCCTAAACTTACACAAGAAACTTTGGTTTCTTCCAAAGAAAAGATAAGTTGAGAAAGATTGACAAAACTGTTCCACAAGTGGTCTCCTGATGCTCCATTTGCAAATATTCTTCGCAAAATATTCCCGGGGGGGGGGCCTCCTGAAAACATCCCACTGCGGGAAGGGGATATCCCCACACCTAACCCCTACCTCGGCGCTTAGCGCCCCCCCCCCCTTGACTCCATTAAAACATTTAAAGAGGCTTATCCTGTGAAACTATCGTGTAAGCTTGGAAATCTTGCAAGCGAGCTGGCACAAACATTTTCTTTTGACACTCATTCTGCTGATGGTGATGTTAATATTTTACATCATTTACTAGAAGAAATTCCTAATGATCATCAAATGTTGAAGAAATGCGTTGTTTCTGTTGAAGATGTGAAGAAAAACAAATAAGCACAGCATATCAGAAGCTATATAGAACTTGTAGAGAAAAAGGTTTAGGTAAGCTTTTTCGACATAGTAACTTTCATGCTTTTTTGGCATATTACATTGTTTAGATTTGAGGATCACTGACGAGGGTTAAGTACCCGAAACGTGCATGTCTGATCCATGTTGCCAATTAATCTGTTCTTAAATGATGATATTCAATTTGAAGACGTCTACATTTATGCCACTTGGTGAGTGTCACTGCTGGTGGACCAGGAGTCCCCGAGGGCACATGTAGCCAAGTTCGATCAATTTCGGTTGATCGTTTCTTCAACGCATTCTCACATTTCTGTTATCAACATTTCCTGTAGCATTATATCCCACCCATCCTGCTACGTCTTTAGGTACGCTTTTTCGACATAGTAACTTTCATACTTATTTGGCATATTACATTGTTTAGATTTGAGGATCACTGACGAGGGTTATGTACCCGAACCGTGCATGTCTGATCCATGTTGCCAATTTATCGGTTCTTAAATGATGCTATTCAATTTGAAGACGTTTACATTCTTTCCAAACACATTAAGCGAGTCTTTGACATCTAGTGGTCTGAACTCTGAACATATACGCATTAATTTACGTACCGTAGAGGGGGACGGGAAGGCTTGCTTGCTAGCTGCTTTAAAGGGCAAAGTGACAAAAACTGAACAAGTGACTACACGCCTTGGCTCATTTTATGACTAAAATTTTGCCTGTTTCGATATACATATATTAAATGTATTTAGGGTAATGTAGGCAAAAATTGATATCAATGTGACTCAAAATTTGGTTGTCTTGAACTTCATTGATGTGAAATTTTATTACTTTCGACCATAAGATATGAGATCTATTGGCAATTGTACTTAAATAGTACATTCCCAAAATGACATTTTCATTCAAAAAGGTGTGTAAAAACAGCTATAAAATTTTTCCTTGTCCTTGAAATTCAACAAAATTCATATAGAAATAATTAATGTAATATATTTCCAAGAATGTAATCTCCACATGATACATGTATCAGCGTTGTTACTTTTTCATAAATAAGGGGTAAAACACTCGATTTACAGAATTCGATAAAAGACGTCACCATGGTAACTTTAAAACATCACAGCGTTTATAAATTGCGGTCAATTTCAACCAAACCATCACATGAGAAACTCAAAACATTCCTCTATAAATGGTGAAATATTGAGGATAGGTAAACACGCTACTTTGGAAACGCCGCGAGCCACTTTAGGAACAGTGAAAACTCAGTAGACAGTTACAACATGAGATGTAAAAGGGACAAAGAACACAAAATACGACATCATAACACCAAACACATGATAAGTTTAGTAGTAGCAGACAAAAAAAAACAATCAAAAGACCAAAACATCAGAAGAAAAGAAAGGAGATCTAAAGGACTCAGTCTCAGCATCCACAGCAAGACCATATCACCCAAATACGGAAACATAGAGTGGAAAAAAACAACAAAAGACAAAGAAGGGATGAGGAAGACGACAAATCAAGGGGGATATCAAAACATTAACACAGAGTGGACAAGGACAACAAGTGACACAGAAGGGATGAGGAAGACGATATATCAAGGGGGATATCAAAACTTAACACAGAGTGGACAAGGACAACAAGTGACACAGAAGGGATGAGGAAGACGATATACCAAGAGCGATATCAAAACATTGAAACAGAGTGGACAAGGACAACAAGTGACATAGAATAGATGAGGAAGACAATATACCAAGGGCGATATCAAAACATTAACACAGAGTGGACAAGGACAACAAGAGACACAGAAGGGATGAGGAAAAGGATATACCAAGGGCGATATCAAAACATTAACACAGAGTTCGCCGCAAGTACATCTAGGATCAGTTTCTATATTTTTGACGTATAAATAGTATTTAAGTGAGGAGCAATCCATCCGTAACCTTGCATGTAAGATTTGTGCTTTACGGTTTCCAACAGAATAATACGCTGGGACTTTAAAGTTATAATAAAATTCGGAAAGAGCTGCTTTAAAGGATGATACAGTGTCAATGTCTTTCAAGTGGTTGGGAAGGGAGTTCCATAATCTTACAGAAGAAGGGAGGAAACTGTTGAAATGATACGCTGTTCTACATTGTGGTGTTACTATATCGTTGGAATTTCGAGTGTTATAATTGTGTAATTGGCTGAAGTCATATGGAATTAAATCGCTCAAAAAATCAGGGGTAAGTCCATTTTTCATTTTAAAAAATTGAATCAATTTATGCGCTTCACGGCGCGTTTGTAGTCGATCCCACCCACATTCAAGAAAGTGTTTGTCAGTATTTACTAGTTTTGTGGCTCCGGAGACTATCCTAGCTGCTTCAATATTTATATTTTCAAGTTTTGATTTACAGTAATCCGGACAGTTATCAAAGATAATATCGCCATATTCTAACAAAGGTCGGATGAAAGAAAAGTACATGTAAATGGTTTCAATGGTTTTTTTATTTAGATCAAACTTTAGTTTTCGCAATAAATTAAGCCTAGGGTATGCCTTATTTAGTATATAATTGATATGCTCCCCCCGATATACGACGATATACCAAGGGGGATATCAAAACATTAACACAGAGTGGACAAGGACAACACTAGACACAGAAGTGATGAGGAAGACGATATACCAAAGGCGATATCAAAACATTAACACAGAGTGGACAAGGACAACACTAGACACAGAAATGATGAGGAAGACGATATACCAAAGGCGATATCAGAACATTAACACAGAGTGGACAAGGACAACACTAGACACAGAAGTGATGATGAAGACGATATACCAAGGGCGATATCAAAATATTAACACGGAGTTGACAAGGACAACACGAGCCACAGAAGGGATGATGACGACGATATACCAAGGGAGATATCAAAACATCGACACAGAGTTGACAAGGACAACACGAGACACAGAAGGGATGAGGAAGAGGATATACCAAGGGGGGTATCAAAACATTAACACAGAGTGGACAAGGACAACAAGAGACACAGAAGGGATGAGGAAGACGATATACCAAGGGGGATATCAAAACATTAACACAGAGTGTACAAGGACAACAATAGACACAGAAGGGATGAGGAAAACAATATACCAAGGGCGATATTAAAACATAAACACGGAGTGGACAAGGACAACAATAGACACAGAAAGGATGAGGAAGAGGATATACCAAAGGTGATATCAAAACATTAACACAGAGTGGACAAGGACAAAAAGGGACATAGAAGGGATAAGGAAGACGATATACCATGGGCGATATCAAGACATTGACACAGAGTGGACAAGGACAATACGAGCCACAGAAGGGATAAGGAAAAAAATATACCAAAAGCGATGTCAAAACATTAACACAGAGTGTACAAGGACAAGAAATAACACAGAAGGAATGAATATGTCGATATACCAAGGGCATTATCAAAACATTAACACAGAGTAGACAAGGACAACAAGAGACACAGAAGGGATGAGGAAGACGAGATACCAAGGGCAATATCAAAACATTAACACAGAGTGGACAAGGACAACAAGAGACACAGAAGGGATGAGGAATAGGATATATCAAGGGGAATATCAAAACATTAGCACAGAGTGGACAAGGACAACAAGAGACACAGAAGGGATAAGGAAGACGATATACCAAGGGCGATATCAAGACATTGACACAGAGTGGACAAGGACACTACGAGCCACAGATAGGATGAGGAAGAAAATATAGCAAAAGCGATATCAAAATATTAACACAGAGTGTACAAGGACAAGAAATGACACAGAAGGAATAAGGACGTCGATATACCAAGGGCAATATCAAAACATTAACACAGAGTGGACAAGGACAACAAGAGACACAGAAGGGATGAGGAAGACGATATACCAAGGGAAATATCAAAACATTAAAAAAGAGTGGACAAGGACAACAAGAGACACAGAAGGGATGAGGAAGAGGATATATCAAGGGGGATATCAAAACATTAACACAGAGTGGACAAGGATAACTAGAGACACAGAAGGGATGAGGAAAACAATATACCAAGGGCGATATTAAAACATTAACACGGAGTGGACAAGGACAACAAGAGACACAGAAGGGATGAGGAAGAAAATATACCAAGGGCGATATCAAAACATCAACACAGAGTGGACAAGGACAACAAGAGACACAGAAGGGATGAGGAAGAAAATATACCAAGGGCGATATCAAAACATCAACACAGAGTGGACAAGGACAACAAGAGACACAGAAGGGATGAGGAAGAAAATATACCAAGGGAGATATCAAAACATTAACACGGAGTGGACAAGGACAACAAGTGACACAGAAGGGATGAGGAAGACGATATACCAAGGGCGATATCAAAACATTAACACGGAGTGGACAAGGACAACAAGAGACACAGAAGTGATGAGGAAGAAAATATACCAAGGGCGATATCAAAACATTAACACAGAGTGGACAAGGACAACAAGAGACACAGAAGGGATGAGGAAGACGATATACCAAGGGCGATATCAAAACATTGACACAGAGTGGACAAGGACAATACGAGCCACAGAAGGGATGAGGAAGAAAATATGCCAAGGGCGATATCAAAACATTGATACAGAGTGGACAAGGACAATACGAGCCACAGAATGGATGAAGAAGAAAATATACCAAGGGCGATATCAAAACATTAACACAGAGTGGACAAGGACAATACGAGCCACAGAAGGGATGAGGAAGAAAATATACCAAGGGCGATATCAAGACATTGACACAGAGTGGACAAGGACAATACGAGCCACAGATAGGATGAGGAAGAAAATATAGCAAAAGCGATATCAAAATATTAACATAGAGTGTACAAGGACAAGAAATGACACAGAAGGAATAAGGACGTCGATATACCAAGGGCAATATCAAAACATTAACAAAGAGTGGACAAGGACAACAAGAGACACAGAAGGGATGAGGAAGAGGATATATCAAGGGGGATATCAAAACATTAACACAGAGTGGACAAGGATAACTAGAGACACAGAAGGGACGAGGAAAACAATATACCAAGGGCGATATTAAAACATTAACACGGAGTGGACAAGGACAACAAGAGACACAGAAGGGATGAGGAAGAGGATATACCAAGGGTGATATCAAAACATTAACAGTGAGTGGACAAGAACAACAAGGGACACAGAAGGGATGAGGAAGACGATATACCATAGGCGATATCAAGACATTGACACAGAGTGGACAAGGACAATACGAGCCACAGAAGGGATGAGGAAGAAAATATACCAAAAGCGATATCAAAACATTAACACAGAGTGTACAAGGACAAGAAATAACACAGAAGGAATGAGGACGTCGATATACCAAGGGCGATAACAAAACATTAACACGGAGTGGACAAGGACAACAAGAGACACAGAAGGTATGAGGAAGAAAATATACCAAGGGCAATATCAAAACATTAACACAGAGTGGACAAGGACACTACGAGCCACAGATAGGATGAGGAAGAAAATATAGCAAAAGCGATATCAAAATATTAACACAGAGTGTACAAGGACAAGAAATGACACAGAAGGAATAAGGACGTCGATATACCAAGGGCAATATCAAAACATTAACACAGAGTGGACAAGGACAACAAGAGACACAGAAGGGATGAGGAAGACGATATACCAAGGGAAATATCAAAACATTAACAAAGAGTGGACAAGGACAACAAGAGACACAGAAGGGATGAGGAAGAGGATATATCAAGGGGGATATCAAAACATTAACACAGAGTGGACAAGGATAACTAGAGACACAGAAGGGATGAGGAAAACAATATACCAAGGGCGATATTAAAACATTAACACGGAGTGGACAAGGACAACAAGAGACACAGAAGGGATGAGGAAGAAAATATACCAAGGGCGATATCAAAACATCAACACAGAGTGGACAAGGACAACAAGAGACACAGAAGGGATGAGGAAGAAAATATACCAAGGGCGATATCAAAACATCAACACAGAGTGGACAAGGACAACAAGAGACACAGAAGTGATGAGGAAGACGATATACCAAGGGCGATATCAAAACATTAACACGGAGTGGACAAGGACAACAAGAGACACAGAAGTGATGAGGAAGAAAATATACCAAGGGCGATATCAAAACATTAACACAGAGTGGACAAGGACAACAAGAGACACAGAAGGGATGAGGAAGACGATATACCAAGGGCGATATCAAAACATTGACACAGAGTGGACAAGGACAATACGAGCCACAGAAGGGATGAGGAAGAAAATATGCCAAGGGCGATATCAAAACATTGATACAGAGTGGACAAGGACAATACGAGCCACAGAATGGATGAAGAAGAAAATATACCAAGGGCGATATCAAAACATTAACACAGAGTGGACAAGGACAATACGAGCCACAGAAGGGATGAGGAAGAAAATATACCAAGGGCGATATCAAGACATTGACACAGAGTGGACAAGGACAATACGAGCCACAGATAGGATGAGGAAGAAAATAAAGCAAAAGCGATATCAAAATATTAACATAGAGTGTACAAGGACAAGAAATGACACAGAAGGAATAAGGACGTCGATATACCAAGGGCAATATCAAAACATTAACAAAGAGTGGACAAGGACAACAAGAGACACAGAAGGGATGAGGAAGAGGATATATCAAGGGGGATATCAAAACATTAACACAGAGTGGACAAGGATAACTAGAGACACAGAAGGGACGAGGAAAACAATATACCAAGGGCGATATTAAAACATTAACACGGAGTGGACAAGGACAACAAGAGACACAGAAGGGATGAGGAAGAGGATATACCAAGGGTGATATCAAAACATTAACAGTGAGTGGACAAGAACAACAAGGGACACAGAAGGGATGAGGAAGACGATATACCATAGGCGATATCAAGACATTGACACAGAGTGGACAAGGACAATACGAGCCACAGAAGGGATGAGGAAGAAAATATACCAAAAGCGATATCAAAACATTAACACAGAGTGTACAAGGACAAGAAATAACACAGAAGGAATGAGGACGTCGATATACCAAGGGCGATAACAAAACATTAACACGGAGTGGACAAGGACAACAAGAGACACAGAAGGTATGAGGAAGAAAATATACCAAGGGCAATATCAAAACATTAACACAGAGTGGACAAGGACAACAAGAGACACAAAAGGGATGAGGAAGAGGATATATCAAGGGGATATCAAAACATCAACACAGAGTGGACAAGGACAACAAGAGACACAGAAGGGATGAGGAAGAAAATATACCAAGGGCGATATCAAAACATCAACACAGAGTGGACAAGGACAACAAGAGCCACAGAAGGGATGAGGAAGAAAATATACCAAGGGCGATATCAAAACATTAACACGGAGTGGACAAGGACAACAAGTGACACAGAAGGGATGAGAAAGACGATATACCAAGGGCGATATCAAAACATTAACACGGAGTGGACAAGGACAACAAGAGACACAGAAGTGATGAGGAAGAAAATATACCAAGGGCGATATCAAAACATTAACACAGAGTGGACAAGGACAACAAGAGACACAGAAGGGATGAGGAAGACGATATACCAAGGGCGATATCAAAACATTGACACAGAGTGGACAAGGACAATACGAGCCACAGAAGGGATGAGGAAGAAAATATGCCAAGGGCGATATCAAAACATTGATACAGAGTGGACAAGGACAATACGAGCCACAGAATGGATGAGGAAGAAAATATACCAAGGGCGATATCAAAACATTAACACAGAGTGGACAAGGACAATACGAGCCACAGAAGGGATGAGGAAGAAAATATACCAAGGGCGATATCAAAACATTGATACAGAGTGGACAAGGACAATACGAGCCACAGGAGGGATGAGGAAGAAAATATACCAAGGGCGATATCAAAACCTTAACACGGAGTGGACAAGGACAATACGAGCCACAGAAGGGATGAGGAAAAAATTATACCAAGGGCGATATCAAAACATTAACACAGAGTGGACAAGGACAACAAGTGACACAAAAGTGATGAGGAAGAAAATATACCAAAGGGGATATCAAAACCTTAACACGGAGTGGACAAGGACAATACGTGCCACTGAAGGGATGAGGAAGAAAATATACCAAGGGCGATATCAAAACAATAACACAGAGTGGACAAGGACAGCACGAGACACAGAAGGGATGAGGAAGAAAATATACCAAGAGCGATATCAAAACATTAACACAGAGTGGACAAGGACAACAAGTGATACAGATGGGATGAGGAAGACGATATACCAAGGGCGATATCAAAACAACTGAGACAAAAGACTTCACATAAGTTAACAGGAAATAATAGTGAAATCTAATGGACAACACATAAAGCAACGGTAAATATCGACAACTGATGGACACCACTTAAACCAAAGGGAAATATGAACATGAGATGGACAACACATAAATCAATGGGAAATATGTACATCAGATGTACAACACATAAACCAACGGGAAATATGTACATCAGATGGACAACACATAAACCAACGGGTAATATGGACATATGATGGACAACACGTAAACCAACGGGTAATATGGTCGGACATCTGAATGAATTTGAAGACGTTAAACATTTGTACCACTTGGTGAGTGTCACTGCTGGTGGACCAAGAGTCCCCAGGTGCACAAGTAACCAAGTTCGATCAATTTCGGTTGGTCATTTCTTCAAACGAAACGTGTACGTCTGGTCTATGCTGTCAATTTATCTGCTCTAAAATGATGCTAATCAATTTGAAGACGTTATACATCTGATGGACAACACTTAAACCAACGGGAAATATGGGCATCAGATGGACAACACAAAACCAACGGAAAATATGGACATCAGTTGGACAACACAAAACCAACAGAGAAGAATGACATCAGATGGACAACACATAAACCAAAGGGAATTATGGACATCAGATGGACAACACATAAACCTACGGGAAATATGGACATCAGATGGACAACACATAAGCCAAAGTGAAATATGGACATCAGATGGACAACATATAAACCAAAGGGAAATATGGACATCAGATGGACAACACATAAACCAACGGGATATATGGACATCAGATGGACAACACAAAACCAACGGGAAATATGGACATCAGATGGACAACACATAAACAAACGGGATATATGGACATCAGATGGACAACACAAAACCAACGGGGAAGATGGACATCAGATGGACAACACATAAACCAAAGGGAAATATTGACATCAGATGGACAACACATAAACCAACGGGAAATATGGACATTAACAACGAGTGATACAGATGGGATGAGGAAGACGATATACCAAGGGCGATATCAAAACAATAACACAGAGTGGACAAGGACAGCACGAGACACAGAAGGGATGAGGAAGAAAATATACCAAGAGCGATATCAAAACATTAACACATAGTGGACAAGGACAACAAGTGATACAGATGGGATGAGGAAGACGATATACCAAGGGCGATATCAAAACAACTGAGACAAAAGACTTCACATAAGTTAACAGGAAATAATAGTGAAATCTAATGGACAACACATAAAGCAACGGTAAATATCGACAACTGATGGACACCACTTAAACCAAAGGGAAATATGAACATGAGATGGACAACACATAAATCAATGGGAAATATGTACATCAGATGTACAACACATAAACCAACGGGAAATATGTACATCAGATGGACAACACATAAACCAACGGGTAATATGGACATATGATGGACAACACGTAAACCAACGGGATATATGGACATCAGATGGACAACACATAAACCAACGGAAAATATGGACATCAGTTGCACAAGTAACCAAGTTCGATCAATTTCGGTTGGTCATTTCTTCAAACGAAACGTGTACGTCTTGTCTATGCTGTCAATATATGTGCTCTAAAATGATGCTAGTCAATTTGAAGACGTTATACATCTGATGGACAACACTTATACCAACGGGAAATATGGGCATCAGATGGACAACACAAAACCAATGGAAAATATGGACATCAGTTGGACAACACAAAACCAACGGAGAAGAATGACATCAGATGGACAACACATAAACCAAAGGGAAATATGGACATCAGATGGACAACACATAAACCAACGGAATATATGGACATCAGATGGACAACACATAAGTCAAAGGGAAATATGGACATCAGATGGACAACACATAAGCCAAAGTGAAATATGGACATCAGATGGACAACACATAATCCAAAGGGAAATATGGACATCAGATGGACAACACATAAACCAACGGGATATATGGACATCAGATGGACAACACAAAACCAACGGGAAATATGGACATCAGATGGACAACACATAAACAAACGGGATATATGGACATCAGATGGACAACACAAAACCAACGGGGAAGATGGACATCAGATGGACAACACATAAACCAAAGGGAAATATTGACATCAGATGGACAACACATAAACCAAAGGGAAATATGGACATCAGATGGACAACACATAAACCAACGGGAAATATGGACATCAGATGGACAACACATAAACAAACGGGAAATATGGACATCAGATGGACAACAAATAAACCAACGGGAAATATGGACATCAGATGGACAACACATAAACCAAAGGGAAATATGGACATCAGATGGACAACACATAAACCAACGGGAAATATGGACATCAGATGGACAACACATAAACCAACGGTAAGTATGGACATCAGATGGACAACACATAAACCAAAGGGAAATATGGACATCAGATGGACAACACATAAACCAACGGGATATATGGACATCAGATGGACAACACATAAACCAACGGAAAATATGGACATCAGTTGGACAACATAAAACCAACGGAAAATATGGACATCAGTTGGACAACACATAAACCAACGGGGAAGAATGACATCAGATGGACAACACATAAACCAAAGGGAAATATGGACATCAGATGGACAACACATAAACCAACGGGATATATGGACATCAGATGGACAACACATAAACCAACGGGATATATGGACATCAGATGGACAACACATAAACCAAAGGGAAATATGGACAATACATAAACC
This sequence comes from Pinctada imbricata, assembly GCA_033119305.1. Taxonomy (NCBI): domain Eukaryota; kingdom Metazoa; phylum Mollusca; class Bivalvia; order Pterioida; family Pteriidae; genus Pinctada; species Pinctada imbricata. The sequence goes on along the minus strand of VSWD01000001.1, from coordinate 12,108,455 downwards.
AACGGGATATATTGATATCAGATGGACAACGCATAAACCAAAGGGAAATATGGACAACACATAAACCAACGGGATATATGGACATCAGATGGACAACACATAATCCAAAGGGAAATATGGACATCTGACTGACAAAACGAAAACCAATGGGAAATATGGACATCTGATGGACAACACAAAAATATTGACATCTGATGGGCAACACACAAACCAACGGGAAATATGGACATTTGATAAACAACAAGCTACAAAATCATTCAGAGAAGGAGAAGATTATTTCAAATTTTATGTCAATTTAGTGAAAAACAATGATGATGTTTTTCAGTAAATGCACGACATCATGTCTCTGAAGAGCGATCTTGACATCGTACTTCAAATTATATCCCCCCTTACAGATGTCAAGGGCGCTATTTAGCAATATAATATCGTACATTCGCTAAAATTCCCTACTGATGATGGGTTATATTGTTTTTTCCATGGCTAAGATCATCAACCTTCATCTGACCCAATAAAGATGAGGTTTGGTACTTTCATCTCTAAATGCTATCAATTTTGCACTGATTTCAACCAAGGAAAATAAATATATTTCCCTCTTTTATTGACATTAAAATAAACAAAGCATTACCTATATGAATTAATAATGTGAAAACAAACTTTCATCTATACATTCCATGATTTTATCATATTTGCGTACTGTGTTGCCTTACATTCTAAAAGCAATATGAGACGAGCAAAATAAGCTAAAGCAAAAGTAAATTTGATTAGTTGCTGAGATAATTATAATAATTGAACAATCTGCTCCAAACCTTTTTGTTTTGATTGGCAAATAGCACGAAATATTTTTGTGTATATCACATTATATTTGATGTCTTATTTGAAATTATCTTCAACACATCGACTCATCAAAATGCTGCTACAGACTTTGTACATTTATACAAAAGGATAATATCATTTTTTATCAAATATTTGTCTTCAAGATAAGCTTCCTATATGTCTAATTCATTTACATGTAAATGAACTAGTGGTTTTCATGAGCAGTTAAAAATTTTTTTTCTACAAAATCCAAATTCATGGCTTGATTGGGAAATATGTGCTTAATGAATATAAATTCTAATTCATTCCGTTCGTTTCACGCATTCTGATTGGTTCACAGGATTTCTACAAGCATGTTTAACGACGGTATACATGCCGCATACCGACTCACTTGACATACTTTAAAATGTATACTTTAAATTTGCACGTTACAAGCTTTAGCGCACTTTTTGCGTATCGTCATGCTTCCCTTTGTTATTCGCTCCTGTGACGTTATACTGTGACGTAAAAGTACAAGGTATGAGCTTGTAAATGGCGTTCTCCACATGCAAACAACAGAGCAAATAAGATTATTATTGATTACACTTTGATTTTCGCTATTGTAATAAATACGAAGCAGTTGTATTTCATATTTTGCAGCGCAATAATTTCTGTTGGTCGTTGTTAGTCCTCCGTAGCAACGCCGCCTCTAAAGCGATACACGAGACCCTCTGACAAGCCCCGACGCTATAACTGCGTTTCCAACAGTATATCCAACATATACCTGTCGCGGAACCACAAAACACAGTACGTTTATCCCCTAATTGTCCTTGAGTCAGAGGGGTTGATCGATACCAACCGGGGTTGAATTAACCTGATCATGATATCTATTGCATATACGCCATAATAACTCATTTTTAAAGATAATGGACAGTTTGAGGCCCGCATCTATCGTGCCAACACTTCATCGTGTCTATACATCATTATTCCCGACACAACGACGGATTCTAAATATATTAGATTGTGCAGGATTTTGTAAACCCCGAGAAAAATATTGACGTAAAATGAAAGAAGTCGCAAGAATTGGAGTAGATATTTCTTTCATCCAATACATGGAATTCTTGTCACATGATTTCTTAATAGAGATTGTAAAGGGCAACCTTGAGATACCTATATCACTGTCCAATATAAGATCTGGGTCGCGTATATCATTTCTAATAAACGCGACCTAGATTTGATATTGGACTGTCAAATTTAAATTTCAGACTGTTAGAACAAAGGCATGACGTCACATCGATGTAAAAATATGATAGAATTGTAAACTAGGTATATTTACCTATATGTAGATATATAACTAACCGAGTATTAGGTAAGCACTTCCTTTGATTGCTTTGGATCTCTCTGAGCCTTGTTAGGTCGTCTGCTCCATACTTACCGGAGGCAGGGAAAGGTCAACTTGCAGGGTGGATTTGTATACGTCTGACTCATCCACAACACCCTTCGCCCTTTTGTGAAGACATGGTCATGACCGGAAACATATGGGTAGCTGGAGAAGATAATGAACGGCTTCCGGATGTTGATGTACTTCTGGATACGGAACTAAATTTGGAACTGGTTATAACTGTTAGCAACGGATAACTTAAAATGGATTCAAGTCCCTTGCTTAACTTTGAATAAGTCTTAATGGAAATTTAGAGCATGCACCAAAGAAAATACCCAGAATTTCTTTTGGTTGTAACAATAACTCCTAACTAGAAACATAACCTATATACATAATGTGCATATCCCTAAGGTAGGTGAGAGTCCCTCTCGAGCATACCCGCATACCTCCCTTCCCTCTTTTGTGAAGGAAGGGGAGTAGTCTCTTCTAGAGAGACCTAAAACTGGTACTTACGAAAGCAAGGATCTAAAGGGTAGTTTGAAACCCTAAGCCAAAGATCTCCTAAAGCGTTAACAAAATGGCCTTACAGCACTGGATAAAAGGCCTATAGCCTTTACCCTAACAGAGTATATAACTTAACCTGATCGGTTTTAGGCTTTAAATTAAAGTTGCAGACGCACCGCGTGGGATCGAAACGTATGGTTTTGTGATTCCTTACAACATTTTTGGGTATTTCTCATTTTCTAAATCAAACTTTACAAAACTGATGGGCCGTTGCAGTAGGGCAATACCTACTGAATCAATCCACATTGTCCAGGTTTATGAAAAATTCATAGTTTTTGCAAACACTTCAATTGTTTACAGAAAATCTTTCCTTTTGACGAACTCTTGAAGTGTTTGCAGAAACTATCGACTTTTCAGATATATTAACGATATGGACCTACACATTAGGCATTGCCCTTCTGCAAGGTCTCATAAATTTTGTGAAGTATCACTTAATTGATGAAAAAATCTAAAAAATCTCCGTAAGCAATCACAACATCATACGTTTCGATCCCACGCGGTGAAACACCACATGTCTTAATAAAGTCCTGTATGGAATAGGACATTCGCCAGCAATAAAACACGCTCGAGTCCGCTCTCTAATGTTCTTTTTGGTCGGATTGATAAGGCAAATGGACATCATTGCCTCTCTCTCGGAATGAGGTACAAAGAGGCGCAAAGGATCCACTCTTGTGGAAGGTAGTCGCCAAATTAAACCATGTTCGTCCAGAAAGAACATCTCGCGTTCTTTGTAGTAACATTTAGCCTCTCTAGAATCCCAAAATAGAATTCTGTTTGGCACAACAGGTAGCGTTTCGAAAATCGAACGTTTTCATCCCGCGATTGCAATTAAGCGAATTGAAAGGCTTTGTAGTCGGACAGACTAATGTCCTTCTCGTCGACTTGTATGGCCTTTTTTGGCTTATTTGGCCCTGTGGGCGTATCGAGGTTTTTTTATCCAAAAGGTTATATTCGGACGGGTGGGTATGTTGGGTCCAATAGCTTTCCTACGCCCATTTAGCATGGTGGGCCTAACGGGCCGAGCGGGTCTAGCGGGCCTATCTTTCTCAGGAGGCTGGGTTGAAGGACCCGGGTTCCTTCCCACACCTTGTATGGCCACGTTAGTCTCATCGGTGACCTGATGTGATGCTTTAATTTTGAATCTCGCTAGGGACTGTAGTCTCTACATTATACTAGGGTTGAATCGGCAGCTTGTTTAGTTATATTGCCGTATTGCTCTGGTGATCAACCGGAAACCACCGAAGCAACTTTAGGAATAAATAATCCTGCAGGAATTATTCTATTTACTGAGAGTGATGCGTCACCGGATGTGCTAATTGTTATCCTCTAGTCCTTCAGTACTAAAATGCCAGAACAGTTTTTTTTTTTTTTTTTAATTTTTTTTTATTGCACTATCATTCTTAAGTTGTACAAATTAAGAAATTCGAATTGTACACATTTGCATCATATGAGTGCTTTTTTTTTTTTTTTTGTTCATAGCATTCACACTTCTTTTGTCCCTCCCCCTCAAGATGATCAACTTTCACACACAGACACCAGTAACCTCCCTCACACTCATTCAAACACACACGCACACCCACATACACCTCACCATGTAGCCCTGCTTTGTCATAGTCTGCAATTTTTATGCATAGGAGGGATAGATTTAATCAAGTTCATAGTGCACTAATATTATTCAAATTCTAAGAAATGTAAAAACCATCCCATCTTCTTGAAAATTTTTCAATTTGTTTTTTATCTCTATAAATCTGTTTTTCTATCCTTTGATAGTGTTTTAAGAAACCTAAAAAGCCATTGATATTTGGTAATGAATTATGAAGTCTATTGTTATATATGAACTGTTTAAAAAGAATTATGATCAAGTTGATGATATCTGTAAATTTGCTATTTCCAAATAATACATCCTGTATTTCAAAGTGTATATTTTGTGCGCTTCTAATGTTACGCACACTATTTTTCAACATACCTATCTTGATACAGCTTGTTTTGTCATAGTTTGGTTTCAAACCGGAGAATTTAGCGAATTGATATATAAGAGATAAAGCAGAGTTGAGAGATTTTTCCGAACCATCTAGAAGAAGTAAAGTATCATCAGCATACTGAAGTAATCTATATTCTCTACCAAAAAGTTTTATCCCAGAAATATCCTTATTTTGTCTTATCATTAAACCAAGAATTTCGACGCACAGTAAGAAAATATAAGGTGATGCCGGATCTCCTTGTCTGCAGCCCCTCCCTATATTAAAGAATTCTGATGAAAAACCATGCTGTGTAACACATAACTTAATATCAGTAAGAATAATCTTAACCAAATTTATAAAATAGTTGCCAAAATTAAAGAATCTTAGTACTTTGTAAATATATTTCCATGATACCGAGTCGAATGCCTTCTCGAAGTCTAAGATAAGAATATGGCCAGATTTGTTTTGAATTTCTGTCTGATAAATCATATCATATAAAGCCCTAGTGTTTTCTCCTATGAAGCGACCTGCGAGAAACCCTTTTTGATTCTCATGGATTAATTTGTCCAAAACTGTTTTAAGTCTATTACTGATAATGCCAGAGAATATTTTGTAAGAAGTATTCAAAAGAGAAATCGGACGCCAATTTTTCAATAGTTCACGAGGCTTATTTCCTTTTGGCAATATAGATATGATACCTAATTTTTGTGAATAACTTAATTCGCCTTTGGCTATGCTTCTCTGAAAAGACCTTACTAAAAATGATCCAATATCAATCCAGAAAAACTTGAAAAAATCTGCCTGAAAACCTGATGTTCCGGGAGTTTTGTTATTCTTTTGTTTCTTTAAACTATTTAAAATTTCTTCATAAGATACTGGAGAGTCCAAAAGTTGTTTTTGTGCATTAGTTAATACTGGTATACTAGTTTGATCTATTACAACTGAAAGCTCAATGTCATCAAGGGTATCATCTCTACAACTATAAAGGTCTTTGTAAAAATTCTTCACTTCTAACAAAATATTATTTTGGTTTGTAATCAATTCATTGTCCTTATTAGTAAGTTTTATTATATTTTTATTAATAAAATTTCTTTTTTCTAGGGCACAGAAATAACGGCTAGGCTTTTCTCCATGTTCAACCCACTTAGCCTTTGTTCTCTGTAATAAGCCTTCCATCTCATATTCTCTGTGTGTTACATACTCTTTATTTAAGTCATCTAAGATGTCACCTATAACAGAATTATGTGATTCTTCATATAAACTTTTAGCACATACGATTTGCTCCATAAGATGTTTTTTCTCACATTCTCTAATTTTCTTTTTTTTCAAAAGTTCTTCTGAAACAAGAAAAAAATCTAATCGTGCCATTTTTAATGGAGACTTTCTGTGCCATGTGAATTTTTTTTCATAGGGATTATAAGTACGCCATGGGTCAATTAAATTAAAATCATTTTTCAGGAGTGAAACTGCGTCTCTATTTCTAGGGTTGTTAATATTATTATAGTTACAGTAATCCAAGTTCGGATCTTGCACAAGATTCCAGTCACCACAGATTATCACGAAATCTGAACTGAAGTCATCTATAGCTAATCGTATATTATCAAAAAATTCAGGGTAATCATTATTTGGTCCATAAATGTTTATTAAACTAACAGTAAAATGGTTTTCAATAAATAATTTCAGTGCAAGAAAGTTACCGTCATTATCTATTTTAGAATGCAACATTTTATATTCAAAATTATTATTCATCAGTGTAGAAACACCCCTAGCATTAGACTTGCCCGGTGAGTAGAAGTGTTCTCCCCCCATTGGGCTCTAGCTAACTTATAATCTTTTACAGCAAAATGAGTATCCTGTAGGCACAGAACTGAATTTTCTTTTCTTCTCAAATAATTGAATACATCCCTCCGCTTAGAGATATCCTGTAACCCTCTACAATTCATTGATAATATCCTTACAGAACTTAACATTTAAGTTATTTAGCTAGTTAATAGATAAATAGGAATGAAATAGTACAATGCGCTAATCAATAGTAATACACATGCCCGGACGGACAAATGGGTTACAATACAAAGCAGGGCATACCTCACACACACACAAATGATAACAAAATAAATCAACCAACATAAGTATAGAGAATGATCTAAATCCATGCACAAATGTAAAATACCTCAATAGACGTCTTGCGGTGGAATAAACATCAAAATTGAAATTCTCTTATCGGCCCCTCATTAGGAAATCTGACGTGTTAAAAAGAAGAGAGAGTCGAACCGATAATTTGACTCCGGAATTTCTATATAATCGGGCCGATAAGAGGATTAAATGCATAAATAAACAGAATCATTTAAAGAATTTGTAATTTTGTCCGTATAAATAATAAATGCATGCTGAAAATGAGTTCAAACCAAATCAAAATGCCAGAACAGTTAATAACAGCACCACACTTTGCGAGGAAATCGATACCGAGAAGCATGCCATCGGTGCGGTTCGTTATCCACTGTAAACGCAGTTTCATGTTGACCTTTCTTCAAGGTCACTGGCTCTAGCTTACTGTCCAAAACTTGACGTCCTATATCGTTTTGGAGCCCTTCCAGTGGTTTTAATATACTATCCATTATAATTATATTTACAAAATAAAAGGCAAGAATACGAAAATGTTACATTGTCTGATTCAGTACGCTGGGCTGGAAGGGCCAAATTGACTGGCAATTTAAAATAAAAATGCCAAGAGGTTCATTCACATGATTCTGTCGCGGGAAGCGGCCTTCAAGAGGCCAAAATTGATCTGCTGACATATCCTATAAAATCTGATCTTTGTTTTACCTCGTCGCCAATATTGTAAACAAGGTATATTTACCTATATGTAAATATATAACAAGCGTAGTATAGGTAAGCACTTACTATCTCTCTGGGCCTTGTTAGGTCGTCTGCTCCATACTTACCGTAGTCAGGAAGAGGTCGACTTGCCGGGTGGGATTCGTATACGTCCGTCTCAGTCCATAACAATAGATATCCCCATGAGATTTAAGAAAATGCATGATGGCAAAGTACAGACTGAGTCCAAACCTTTAGATAAAACTTTTTCAAATTTTAGTTCTTAAAATGGACAACTGTTTACATGTACCTCATTAAGGGATCACGTGAGTAACTCTGGTCTAACCAAAGAGTTTTGTATTCAGGTAAGTGAACGTCAAGGAGAGATAGTTTGTGTTACGTCATTGGAAAAATTGAAATATTTCGCTCTGATTATGCAACAAGGTATGAGGATCATTTAGACATAATACGGAAATGTTCCTTGAAGACTTTAAATCAATTTCAATGTATCAGTGATGCTTTCAGCCAAAGTGATTTTCAGACGCAGACGAAATTCATTTCAATACCGCTCTCTGGTTTATTTTCTTTTAATCTAAATTTGTGCAATTTCTTGGCAGAGAGTGTGTGGCTCCAAATTTTCTGTAGGGTCATGAAATATTAAAAATATTCAAATTCAATAGCATTATTTACGATCAGATAAATTTGCAGCATGAACCAGATATGCACGTTTCGGGTACTGAACCCTCGTCAGTGATCCTCAATCTAAACAATGAAATGTGGCCTAAGGGTGTGAGAATAATTATGTTCAAAAATGTACCGAAAGACGTAGCAGGATGAGAGGGATATTATGCTGCATGACCCACGTTCAAAAAGTTCAAAGTCTTACAACAAATCATTTGTTTCACCAGCTGTGTCACTGCTGGTGGACCAAGAGTCTCCCGAGGGCACATGTAGCTACGTTCGATCAATTTCGGTTGGTCGTTTCTTCAAACGCATTTGTAAATTTCTGTTCACAAAATTTTCTCACATTTCTCTAAAACCTGGGTCCTGTAGCATCATATCCCAGCCATTTTGCTATGTCTTTCGGTATATTAAGGACATGATTTGCACAGATTTTGGTCATATTACATTGTTTAGATTGAGGATAACTGACGAGGGTTTATTAACCGAAACTTGCATGTACGGTCTGTGCTGTAAATTTATCTGCTCTAAAATGATGCTAATGAATTTGAAGACGTTAAACATATGTACCACTTAGTGAGTGTCACTACTGGTGGACCAAGAGTCCCCGAGGGCATATGTAGCTACGTTCGATCAATTTCGGTTGGTCGTTTCTTCAAACGCATTTGTAAATTTCTGTTCACAAAATTTTCTCAAATTTCTAAAACCTGGGTCCTGTAGCATCATATCCCAGCCATTTTGCTATGTCTTTCGGTATATTGAGGATCACTGACCCGAAACGTGTATGTCTTGCCCACGCTGCAAATTTATCTGTTCTTAAATAATGCTATTGAATCTGAAGACGTTTAACATTTGAAGACGTTTAACAAATTGAAGACGTTTAACACTAATCAATGAATGAAAGTAAAACACAAAAGCCGAAATCTGATTTCAATAATCAATCAAAATGCTTACAAATTCTTTAAAAAAAAACGAAACTGGACGTTCTCATGTGAAAGAAGACAACAACATGAAGGGTAACACTATCTAATGAACAATCTCTAGAGTCCAATGCAAGTAGGAAATACATTGAAGGAGACGCTTTACAAGCGGCGACATCTTAATTCTCGCTTTTTGTTCATTCCGAGGTTCGCAGCCGTTCCTGTGGAAAATCTAATGATTCTGCCTTGCCTTCTCGACTATGAGACTGAATAACTGATGGGTAATTCTGTAATATTTAATAGTACAGATATATCACAAGTATAATGCAAGTTCTAGTATGTGGAACAAAAAGGAAACTGATCTATCTTTTATTCGTGTATATTATACTTCTGTCAAATCAAGCTGTTTTCTCAATGGTTCTTCTATCTAATTATCTTAATGCATTGACCCTATCAGCCATTTGGAGTCGCGAACTCCGCAACATGCATAAATCGAATTTAAAAAAAAAAAATTAAACATGAGCGCGCTTCTAAAATACATTAAGCTGTGTCTGACAATCACAACGACATTTAATTAAGAAGGGAGGGGGGGGGTTCCAACAACACCCGGGTGCAGCACCAACATCAAAACATCGTAAGACCCCAAGTGAAAACACAGAGAAGACACTCAGAGCAAGAGACGCAAAAGGGAAAAGAGAAACAGCAGACACGAAATTAAAACACTAAACAGAAAAGGTCTCGAAGAACGCACAATTGAAGTGTGAAATAACGACCCCACCGTAAGATTGCCAAACAAACAAGACAGAAAAAGGCAGGGGCCAAAACAACACACAGATGAATATTATATTATATTATCAAATCATCCATGACAGTGTGTTCAATAATCATACTACAATTTAGGGTTAAATTTTGTCCGCAAGCGAATTTTTTAACATGTGAACGGAGTTTCAAGTCTATCACAAACTGAATGGTGCTTCCATTCTATGTCAGCAGTAAAGAGTGATTTTAACATACGCCGAGGGAACATGAGGGTGAACTTTTATGTACACTATATGAGCAAGCGCGAATCCAGAGGTGGGGTCCGAGGGGGGGGTCTGGACCCCACTGGAATTTACGAAGTATAATTTGAGCAAGCTTATGAATATACACATTTCATGAGATTAAGTTCCGATTCAACTTTTGTTGTCAATATAATTATGAAGCTTACCTTTGCCTTTGTCAATAAACAAAACACAGGAATAGAGGATGATGCAAATGGTCTAATATAATTGTCTGCTCTTTTTATTCCAACTCTGCCAAATTTTCAAGAAAAACGTGTTGGAAATTCAAGATTTTTTTTTTTTTTTTTTTTGCTTTTCAAAAAATTTAGGACCAATGAATTTAGGACCCCTCCTGGAAAAAAAATCCTGGATCCGCCCATGATGAGCGTCGAACATAGAAAAGGAAAGGGAAATCAGTCATTTATAATCCTCTCTTTTCAGTTATATATGGCATTTGGATATCATAATGTTCCAATTAGCAAATGCTTCTCATTGAGAGATTCTTATATAAGATAGAGATATGCACTTTATACTTATAAAATCTTTTTTCAAAACAAATACTATTAGTTCTTATACTTGTATATTCATCGTATGGGAATCTATAGAAGGGAAAACAGTAACCATGTACCGGGGTGATATTCAGTAGTCAATAGTCATTGACAGATTTATTCTCAACTCCCCGTCATTTACCTGTAAACCATTTTACAAAAATACCTTTGCTTACATAGTATAGAATACTGAAACTAACATACAAAAGCTCCGCAATAAAAATTACATTTCTGTTTTGTGTCATCAGGGGCTCTTTTACTTTGCTCTATGTATGCTATTTGCGTCCGCTGCTTTTTGCTTATCTGGTACGAAAAAAGAGAAAGGAGGAAATCTCAAACAGTCACGAGATGGAGCACTCCAAACGAAAACCTAAAAAATACGAAAACACAGAGGGGACATACCTCATAACAGACACAAAAGGTACAATAAAGATGAAACACTGGACACAAAAGACATAAAGCACGCAACATCAGCAGCAGAGAGAATTGTAATCCGGATTCAGTGTGTAGAACCCTTCCACTCGTGCTGTTACCAAACAATACCGACGAAATTCAAACACACCAAGTAACAAAACGATAATATATGAATGATTATTAAATATAACTCCATAAGTTATTAAATATAATTTAATTTACGTCCCGGACTTTCTCTAAAAGGCTTCCTCCCGTCGAGGCATGAAAACACACAAACACATGATCAAAACGAACGAATTTGGAAGGGAAGACTGGAAACATAAAAGGAGGATATCATTTTTCAATTTAGGTAGATAATTCTGACTTAAGGTTTAGAAAAATCACTATCATCATCTGATATTCATCTGATATCTGACAAAGGCATTTCATGGTATTCACCACCATTTATTGATATTTTTACCCGACAAATGGCTCGTTTTTGTGGGGTTTTTTTTCTGAGCAATTCTCCTAAAAGGGACCCGTCCTCGGATGTAAAACAAAATATCTAATCACTATGGTCTAAGATCATTCCAAAATATCAATGACTTCTGTGAGTTAAAATCTACCTACGATCGGTTGATAGCAAGTTATCTAATGACAAATATGGATAATGACCATGTCACTATATACAGCACAAAATCGATAATTCATAAAAATCGTAAACCGAAGGCATACAAAATCAAGATAAAACAATAACTAAAGCAATCAAACAAAAACCTCCACAACATGAAAAGAAGCGAACTCCCGATATGGGAGTGAGACCGGTGCCCAGGAAGAGTCAACGCCTCCTGCTTGCATGCAACACCCGCCGCTTCGATTCGGTAGAATTGTCACATCAGGTTACTTCCATTTCGGATGATATAGAGTATAATCTTTGGTTGGATGTTTCAAATGGTCTATAACAGAACATCATCTACCATTCTGGTGAGTGGGACATCATAATGTATGATGAGTTCCCCATATCGACCGAAGAACTTCCTCAGTGACGATGTTAGTCGATCACAAACGTATCTGAGACGACTGAGAAGCTTATCTGAAAGACGCATAGCTCTTAGAATAACATCTGTATATTTGGGACTTGCTCAGGCATAGCGTATCAACTCAGATATGAACACGCCATAAGCAGGCGATGAAGGGATGTTACTACTCAGAAAAGGAAAGTTTGTGATGCTGAAATTGAAGTCATAGAGTGAGGTGTTTATGTAATCATCAGTGTCGTAAGACAACATTATGTCCAAATAGGATGCTGATTTATTTTTCTCTGTAGTTTCTTTGACTTCAAGCTCCGAGGGATAGATTCTGACTGAGGTAATCCGCGAATATTTTTTATTATTGATGGACAACGCATCGTCTATGTATCCGTAAGTGAAGTTAAAGTCAGAAGCTAAGTATCTCTTCCCTTCAGAGACCAAAGACTGAATGAATTCAGCTTCGTGCGAGTAAAGAAAAATGTCGGACAAGGAGTGGGGCACAATTGGTCCCCCATTGGAATTCCGATAATTTGCTGGAAGACCTTTCCTCCAAACACCACAAAAATGTTGTCGATCAGGAAGTTTAACATATTTGTCAATGTACTTATTTTCAGAATCGGATTCTACAAAGTAGGTTTTGACATAGTTAACAACAATAATTTTGTATTTGCGATTGCCGTTCTTGCTTGTAAACGAATTACTTCTAAGTTTTTCTTTCAATTTAGAATGCGGGATTGTAGTGTAAAGTGTCGAAAAATCGAAGGCATTGATCGAATGGACTCTACTTAAATGAGTAGATTTCAGATGTTCTAAACGTTCCTTCGGGTGCGGCTAGCCAACAGGGGATGCTTACTCCTCCTGGGCAGCTGGTCCCATCTCTAGCTTGCTAGGGGTCCGTCGATGCTCAATTTTGTGCTCTACTGTGAGTGCTTGTTGAGATTATTGTCAGGATCCTTCTTTAACTCATTCATATTCTTTAAAATCCACATACCGCTACGAGAATATACAGTCGAAAAATAATTTTGAATTCCAGATTTGATTTCAGATAAAACTTTTGTGAGTAGGATCGATACAGATTTGGCAGCGTTGTTTGTGCGGTTTCTTATGCATTTTAGGTATGCAGTATAAGTATGGTAAATCTAAATTGTTTGTGTCGAAGCCAAAGGAAGCGAGAGCTGATTTGTGGTTATCTATTATTTCAGAGGCAGAAAGGTTTATTGGGGTGTAAGTGGGATTTAAACTGAAATTCATTAAAAAGTGATATTAATTCTTTCACACAATGCAAAATATCTTCCTAAATATTATTTGTAATATGCCAAATGAATTTCAATTCAGATAGGTTAAGAAGTAAAATAAACACGGAAGTTATTTAGGATTCTAATATTCAGACAAAATTGAAAATGACAAGGACTTGCAGGGGCATGGTTTACATGACAATAGCATAGCCAATAATTTCTCGAGCCCTACCGATATGACCATACACATATAACACAAAACACAATAACAACGCTGGCGTTCCATAAATGAGTTCAGTATTGCATAACAAATACGTGCTACCTTGTTTTATCATCTTATCTTACATAATATTATATACATACTTCTTATGTATTTGTTATCTCACACATGCGCTCTATGGGTATATATGGCTGGTTGACATATTTGTACTGAAGGATTAAAACTATATGTAATATGAAGTTTTCATAAGATGTCGGATTTTGTATGAATTGTCAATAACCTAGTAAGATTTTTGTTTCATTTACTTTACAGATTACAGCATGGAGATGACAACTGACTATTGTAACAATTTCAACTCCGAATGGTTTCTTGAGACGTATCATGGTAGTGTCGATGAAAGATCCGTGGCCGGAAGAACTATTCGCTTCGCACTCAGTTCGCTGCATAGATATTTTAAGTCAGGTAAACAATTGACAACATAGATTAAGGAAAGTAATATGAAGCTTATTGTGTAATAATGTTTTATTATTAAAAAGATTAATTAAAACTTACCAGTCTTAGCGAATTCTACATTTTCTGATTGACGAGGCAACTATATACACTCACTCAACATGTGAATGCCAAAGGAGTTATCATGATAATATAAGTCTAGTTTTGAAAGAAATTTAGAAGACTCAAGCAAAGCTCTCTTTCGAGATATATTGTTTTCTCGATGGTTTGAATTTCTTCTAGTAACATACAATTTGCATTTGCAGTTATCCAGTTTTTTATCAGTTAAAGTAGTCAATATTGAGGATATTGTTCACCATGTTTAACAGTGCTTCTGCAGTGACTTGAAACATATTCGTAAATTATATTATACAAAAGTTAAGAAATACTTGTTGAACGAAGGAATATTCATTTGAATTTGATATACCATATTCATATTTCAACCAGTGATATAGGCAATCCAGGACAGTCCCCTTTTCGATGTTCCTTGTCCCTTGTTGTGGTTATCTACTCTGTATTATCACATAGGTGTTTTCTGCTGTAGGTCTTTCTGGACAATTTCTAAACAATTGTCGGATTTCTTTTTTTTATATTAATATTGTAGATTGATTGTTCGGAGTGAGAGAGGAATTTGAAAAATGTTGTCTTGATATATGATGTCATGTTTAATATGTGATCCCCTCTGTGGAGTGCTCCGATAAGCAGAGGGTAATACTAAGGAAGAAGAAGAAGATATATCTTGGCTCTCATTCCAGTAGAAGAAATCTCGATTAAAATAGTGTTAAATTAAATTTTGATTCCAGTGACTTACCTCTCTGGCCCCTAACCACCTGTCCTCCTTATGTCAGTCGGGTGATAACATACATGAGCTCGCTACAGCCGGCAGAGCACGGACTGTATTACGTAAGCCCTTTTTATATCATTTACATATTCATCTGTGTTGCATGGGCCCCTGCGTTTTTCGGACTTGTTTGTTTGTAGTCATTTCATAGTGAGGAGGTTGTTTTAACCGCATTCCTGAAATTTCTAAAACGTGGGTCCTGTAGCATCGTATCCCACTCATCCTGCTACGTCTTTCTGTACATTTTTTTGAAATAATAATTTTTACACTTTTTGGCAAAATTGCATTGTTTAGATTGAGGATCACTGACGAGGTTAAGTACCCGAAACGTGCATGCCTGGTCCATGCTGTTAATTTATCTGTTCTTAAATTATGCTATTGGATTTGAAAACGATTAACAATAGTACGTTCTTCGAGACCTCTGGGTAATCGGAAAAGTGGGAGGGTTGTGTTCACGTTATCGAGGATAACGACACCGACTGCTACTTGCGTGGCAGATGGCCGTCCTAATTCGGCGCCTGTTGTCCATTGGTCTCGTTCGTTTATGTGTGGTCTTTTGTGTTCCATGTTTCTATGGTGTAAGTTAGTGTTCCTTGTCCCTTTTGCGTCTCTTTCTGTGGATGTCTGCTCTGTGTTTTGGAGTTTTGATGTGGGTGCTGCAACCTAGTGTTATTGGAGATCCCCTCCTTTCTTTAGATGGAAATGACAGATCAACGTTGAATAAAGCTATGACTTCTCTTCTCAAAGGTTTTATATTTTTTTAACAGCTAAAGGGAAACTTCACGAATCAGCATCAGAAATAGAAACAGTCTGGTTAATATAATTTGTCAGGAAAATAAAGTCAGTTCAATCAATTGACATTTCATTGAGGTTCGACATAAATGACGGACACAGTATGGTATCTTCCTCTATTTATCTTTAAATATACTAAACAGTGGCGGCTTTCCTTGAGGGTCGTATGTGTGGTGCTCCTTTGTGACATTTCTAATGTGTAGGGAAAAAAATCAAGATTTCCTTTGATACCTCAGTTGAGTCCAATGAGAACCCCCATTTTAATTCTAGATATGTACAGTTACGTTAGTTTAAGTTAAAGGTTAAGGTTTGCGTTCTTAAGCGCAATATCTCTAATAAGACTTGATTATTAAATATAGAAATAGGCAGTTGTGACAAAACATATATGGGGAAGTAAAAAGAAAGAAGAACTGCCATTAATATGAATTATGGCAATACCCTTTAAGCGAAGCGAAGACGGTGCATGAAAATTCTGGCAATAATCGCATGGGCCGTCTCACGTTGCAGTGTTTATATAGGATACGAAACTTAGGATTAAAAAATTCCATATATCATACGAAACTAAGGATTCAAAAATTGTCATACAGGATACGAAACTGAGGATTCAAAAATTGTCAGTGTCCTGTTGCAGACATATAACCTTACACTTTTCAACCTTTTCATCTTAGCTTTTATCATATGAATTATGGCAAAGTCCTTGAACGCGACGCGAAGACGGTGCATGAAAATTCCAGCAAAAATCGCATTAAACCTTGCTCAGAAGCTTCGCTTCGCTAATATGAATAGGTAAAAGAATCCAAAAGGAGAAGAGCCAGTGATTACATAGATAGTGATATAATTAATATTGCTCAACATCAACATTGTACGTGTACATTAAAATTTAAGTAATACTATGTAAATGTCCAAAACTTGGGAGTATTGCCTTATGAATGGAAAGTATTAAATTAACCTATATATATATTACTATTGTAGACATAAGTTTTGGAAATTATCTGTTGGATGTAGGCACTGGACCTACTATTTGGTCAGTCCTTAGTGCCTCAAGACGTGTCCGGCATATTGTCCTCAGTGATTTCGTACCAAAGCATGTAGAGATATTGAAAGAATGGAAGGACGGGAAACGAAGTGATGTTATCTCACATCTCAAGCTTGAAATGGAACTTTCTAAGGAAAGGTAAAATAGTATTTGATAAAAACTTGAGAATCGACCATCTTGTGCATAAACATTTGAAAATTTTGATTCTGTAAAATTTCACTATTAATGAAATTTAAGAACGCGGCATTACCATGGGATGGTCGCAAATCTAAATGATATTCATCGACGCTATTGTTTAATTTGTAGTTTATCGGTCAGTGAAAGAGAGGCTCAAATAAGGTCAAAGGTGACTGGAATACATCACGTTGACGTTACTAAGGATAATATATTCAATGACGAAAAGCTATGCGGCATGATGTTTGATGTTATAACCTCTAGTATCTGTCTTGAAACCGCCTCAAATGAAAAGAAAAAGTATATCGCATCTGTTCAAAATGTCTCCAATTTGCTGAGACCAGGAGGGTATCTGGTAATGATTGGAGGTATCGAGGAATCATTTTATACGGTCGACAAGTATCGGTTTCCGGTCTGCCATTTAACAACGGAAGAAATTTGCGAAATTTATACAGAAAATGGATTTAGAATTTTAAGCATGGAAACTGTATACAAAGATGAACAATTACCAGAAATAAACCATGTTGATGCATTGGCAGACAATAAAAATGTATTCACTTTATTTGCACAGAAGATGCCTTGCTGAAATATTTTGAAAACGCAAACTCCTATTAAATTCTTGTACAAT
Source organism: Pinctada imbricata (assembly GCA_033119305.1). NCBI lineage: Eukaryota > Metazoa > Mollusca > Bivalvia > Pterioida > Pteriidae > Pinctada > Pinctada imbricata. The sequence goes on along the minus strand of VSWD01000001.1, from coordinate 12,090,915 downwards.
AAATTATTACGGTATTGACCGAATTTCTATGAATGTTACTTTGTAATTTCCTAAGCAGAGTGAATTTCTGTGAACAAATTGTGTTATTAAATATTGAAGTATTAGAATTATTAATATTATTATTATAATATTTTTTTAATTTGTACCTTCAGCAGTAAAGTATTAAAAAAGAAATTACTTATAATTTTTTGTTAATTATTTTCATACGGCACTTAAGCATTGATCATGAAAAGAACGACCAACGAAAAGAATTCTTTAAAAAAATAACAGCATGATGGCTACGACAATAAACAGTAGACACGAGGGGCGCAAAGAATTCTGTATTCCCTGTTTTAACAGGTTTATACATCTCATCTGTTTTCAGATTTGTACACATTTTGTTTTGTCGGATAAATTGTTTTTGAATTGTAGAATTTATTTTACGCACAAATTGGAAAATCGGGCCCCTTTTTGACCTTGAGATTCGAAAAAGTCGTATTTTCTAATTTACAAAATTTCTCCTTAGTCTATGGTTTAAGGAACTTAGGGTTCTCATGTTAATATGTTTCTTTCTTTACGGAGAAGCAGACCTCAATTATCTGTCGTTTGATTCTCGAAGCATGCCGCATTGTAATAATCATGCAGTGAATGAAATGACAAATATGGATAATGACCATATCCCTGTATACAGCACAAAATCGATAATTCAGGAGATTAGAAACTGAAGGCATACAAAATCAGGATAAATCAGGAACCGAAGCAAACAAACAAAAACCTCCACCATATGAAAAGAAGCGAACTGCCTATATGGGAGTGAGACCAGGTGCCCAGGAAGAGTAAGCATCTCCTGCTTGCATGCAACACCGGCCTCTTAATTCGGTAGAACTGTCACATCCAGTTACTTCCATTTCGGAAGACATACAGTACAATCTTTGGTTGGATGGTTCAAATGGTCTATGACAGAATATCATCCACCATTCTGGAGAGTGGGACATCATGAAGTATGACGAATTCCCCATATCGACCTTAGAACCTCCTCAGTGACTATGTTAGTCGGTCAAATGAGCTTGAAACAAAGTCAAATGAGTTTGAAACAATGTTTTCCAACTATTTTTCTTTTAACTGCGCAATCAAGGAATAAAAGTCAACCAAGAGGCTTTTTGATTTCTCAAACTCGGGAAAAATATACATAAAACAGAACTTTCTTACATGAAAAGAAAAAGCGTACAAACCGACCAATAATACCGATAACACTTACACAGCACCGTAGAAACATGACGGACACCACTATCTTATAAACAATCCCCAGTGTCAAGTGTAAGGACGGAATAAAGCGCTGTTAAAAACGAGCTGTATAAATTAGTTAAACTTACATATATTCATAATGCAAGTGTTTCACTCGTTACCTACTTGAACAATAGTTCATAACATATGTAATGCACTAGACACGTGTTCCGGATTGTTAATGAATTTCGGTTGGTCGTTTCTTCAAACGCGTTTGAAAATGTCTGTTTACAAAATTTTCTCAATTTTCTAAAACCTGGGTCCTGTAGCATCATATCCCAGCAATTTTGCTACGTCTTTCAGTATATTTATGGCATAATTTTCACAGATTTTGTTCATATTACATTGTTTAGATTGAGGATTACTGACGAGGGTTTATTACCCGAAACGTGCATGTCTTGTCCATGCTGTAAATTTATCTGCTCTAAAATGATGCTAATGAATTTGAAGACGTTAAACATGTTACTCCCATATCGGGAGTTCGTTTCTTTTCGTGTGGAGGAGGTTTTTCTTTGTTTGCTTTGGTTTCTGTTTTATCCTGATTTTGTATGCCTTCGGTTTATGATTTTCTGAATTATCGATTTTGTGCTGTATACAGGGATATGGTCATTATCCATATTTGTCATGATCAGTAGTATATCGAGAAAATTTTAGTAGCGCTCTCCAGCTAGATTTTATTCAATTTTGATTATCAATTTTGCAAAGAGTGCGCAGCTCCGATTTTCCTGCAGTAGCGATTTAGTAGCAAACTGAAATATATGACAAAGTCTTACATCAGGGTTTCTTGTATATTTCTATTAACGTCAAGTAAATGACATTTTACATTTGCATTATTTTATCTTATTGTGTCAGGTAAACGTCATTTGAAGAAACACAAATAATTTTAGTTTTTAGTTGAATATCAAATACATGTATATGTGTAAACGTCTTCAAATTGAATAGCATCATTTAGGAACAGATAAATTGGCAACGTGGACCAGACATGCACGTTTCGGGTACTTAACCCTCGTCAGTGATACTCAAACCCATATATATATACTGGTAGGTCGTATGGCTTTTTGTTTGGTCTATCGTGTCCCTATTGCGTCTATTGTTCGCAATTTGGTTTTTAAGAATTTAGCTGTGGGTACTGACGCCAAGTTCTATTTGAAATTCGAACTTTCTGTGAGGCGGAATTACCAGCATTACCTATATTGAAATATTATTCCTATAGGAATATTAAATTTTCCATTGGATTTAGAGAAATTTCAAAGGGAAAATTACACAGAAAATTCCTGGGAATTTTCAACCCTGTCTGATGAAAAAAAAACCTGTCTGTAGAGATATGGAAAAAAGTTGGATTTTCCTCACCTTGGGCTTATTTATGGTATAGTTAGTTTTTTAATGTTTAAGGGAGAGGGTCAATTTTGCAAAATTAATTCTTGCAGAAATATATAACTCATTGTTTGTATTCCAAGGAATGGAGGTATCCATCTTAGTTTGTATACGCACAGTTCCTTTATTACTCCTTATACGGCATTTTCATTGAAGATGGAATTCATGACGTATGAAGACGACATTAAAGTATTCGTAGAGATACAAAAGTAATTTATTCAGAAGATTCAAATTAATATATGACCTTGAAGGAAAGGAAAATATTAAGATTTTGGTCTCGATGGTTTTTTTTTTATAAATTCCATATAGTAGCAGTCAGCCTGTATACGAAATCTGCAACATAAGAGAAAGGAGGTATCCAACAACACTCGCTTACAATACCCAAAGCAAAATAACTCATGCAAAAACACAGAGTTGGCATCCGCAGCAAGAGACGCCAAAGGGATAAGGAACACAAAAAAATAACATAGAAACATCAAACAAAAAAGATCACAACAAACCAACGAAAGTAATTGGCATCCGATGCCGACTTAGGACGACCATCTGCTACACGAAGTTATCCGGATTACGTCCGCACAATCCTTCCGTCTTTTCCACCTTGCCCAGAGGTATCGAAGAACGCACTGTAAAATAGCATCCTCACTGTAAGATGATCATGACAATACGGACATGACAGCGTGACGCCAAATGGATAAATAAATGGATATGAAAAAATAGTGTCTGCCTTTGATCCTTCTTATTCTGTTTATTGTGTCACCATAAAAGGCAGGTTGTGAAATACCCATAGTGATATACTGTGTTGCTTGTATGGGTTTGAATTTCAGAAGAAGCTGACTATATTTTTGTAAAATGTAGAGAAAGTCTTAACTAGTTTGTGAAAGCGAACACCTTGTCCTTAATGTTTCTAGGTAATTTGTAAATTTCTATTATAACTGATTGAAATCATTACTACATGCTCTAGCATAACTGATTTGTTGTGATATGTAAATACCGTAATCTAGGAACATCAACATAAAGCCAGGAAAAATGTGTTATGTTGAATAAAAAATCATCTCTTTTGTCATACACACTCGTATGAATCTCTTCATTTAAAATTTTGATAATTAAGTCCAAAATTTGTGTTTCTGTATTTGTAACGTTTGTACCGTTCAGTGTCAATGCATATGGTTAAATAAATTCTTATATTTTTCAAAAACAGGATTGTTGATTGGGAGAATATCGTCCAGGTACTTAGAAGTACCATTTACATATCAGATCATCATGTTTTCTTTGCTTTCAAAGATTTTGGACAAATTCTTTTTCTTCAGTGCATAAAGCTAAACCTGCAACAAGAGGCGCCTAGTTAGTACCGATAGGGATCCCTACAGCCTTAGTCAGTTAAGTTAGAAATAGGACGGAAAATGAAATGTCTACGGGGATTTTCTATAGTAAAATCGCTGAAAATGCGTGACGTCGGGAGCTTTGACGTCACTGTTTACTATTGTTGACACGGAGAACAATATGGCGGCGGCTTGAAATTAGCATTGAAATTTCCCGTCGACATTTTTATTTTTCTTATTGCGATTTAAAGGCAGCAGATAGGGTAAGTTGAAGTTAATTTCCATTTACGACTAAAGAAGGTAAATTCTCGGAAAGAATAATTCATAGCAAAGTTCTTCATACGATAGAATAAATCGTCAAAACAGGATGCTCTGGATTTAGTAAACAGGACAGTAACATAAATGTTGTACAAAAGGAAGGACAAGGCATTACACAGGATACTCCCTGTCTTAAATTGTGATTAATGGAAATATTGTTAACGTTTCAGCAACTTTGTTAAATCATAATCGTGATGTAAACATGTATAAATAACATTTTCATTCCACATTTCGAGTGTTCTCAATCGAGTGATATACACCCTCCCCAACCGTTAGTGCTTTTGTTATAGATATTTCTTGATCTTGATTGTATAGAATAAATCATTATCTTTCCCTTTTTGCATCTTAGTGTATATTAATAAATGGCTTCGAACTTTCAATTTGGTCCTTTCTGCTTGTGACAATACTCGAGGACATCTTCTCTTCAGCAGACCCAAACACTGTTCTTCTATATTTCACAGCATTCTAGCAAGCATTTTGACAATAGCACCCAAGCCATCACATGGATACTTTCCATGTGAAGTTTCAAAGTAGTTTCGTACAACAGTAATATTGATTGGGAAAGCTACAAGAAACTGCTTTCCTTGTATTGGGCAGCAGCTCCGTCCAAGAACTTATGGAGGTGATCAATTTTAACATGTTGACATTCCAAAAGAAAGGGGGGATCTCCAACAACAATCAACTTGCACAGCATGGGCATCATGTTTTGTATCATCACTTACCCTTTGCCGTGTGAAGCTCGTAAAAAAGTTCCCCGCGAGGGGTTTGACAGTAAGTGTTTTGAATATTTTACCTTTCATGCATGTATTTTACATATTGTGATCGTTTTCGTGCATGAACATCGACGGCGGGTGCGGCTAGCCATCAGGGGATGCTTACTGGTCCCGGGCACCTGGTCCCACCTCTAGCTTGCTAGGGGTCCGTCGATGCTCTATTGTGAGTGCTGTTGAGATTTTTGTCAGGATCGTCCTTAATTCATTACATTAATAATCAAATGCTTCACTAGCATCTTTTAATTTGTTTCGCCCTCATCATAGTGGTAACACATGAACAGATGAACTGTCTTTGTAATGATTTTATTTTCCAAGAGAAAATTTCAAACGAAGGCAACCAACGGTTTACACCATCGTAGACCATTTACGTCTCTCAGCTCATCAGATACGCTAGAGCTTGCTCCCATGTTTCGGACTTCCATGATAAAAATAAACAAATTACAAAGAAACTTATCAGTCAAGGATTTAGATATAATGAATTTTACAATAACACTTCTTTCAAAATTTGGAACAACTACAGCATCAGAGAACGCATCATTCGGAATTTCATTTCCTTCATTTTTTCGGTGACTTAGTAAACAAAATCAGATGGATCAAAATCATATCAAACTTCAACCACAAATGTAAGAAAATATTCGGTCGCCTGTTTTACCGAGGATATGATCCCAAGATCATCAAAAGAACACTGGACATGGTACTGGATCAATCTACAGTTTTGTACCAGTGTCATTCCAAACGTTGCATTCTGTTTAACCGTGACGACGGTACTCTATGACGGGCCTTGTTTAAAGTTCGTCAGAGAAGACTGGGTCCTGATTCTCTGTCCCATCTGAAAGTTGGTCAGACTTCTCGGGTAATTAATCTTGAGCTCGCGTCAGTCAGCAGAGCACAGACTGTTATACGCATGTCATAGAATTGTTAGATCCATTTACATAGAATATGTGTTACAAGAGGCCGCTGCGTTGAACTGTCTTTTTGTGATATCACCTTACGGTGAGAATTTTTTTATGTTTATACAACTAATGTGCGTCTATAGAGACCTCTGTGTATCCGGATAAGTGGGAGGGTTGTGCCCACGTAATCCGGATAACCATACAATTTGCTAATAGCAGATGGCCGTCCAAAGTCGGCGCCGGGTGTACATGGATCTCCTGTCTTTTATGTGCTGTCATTAATGTTTGATGTTTCGGTACGTCATTTTCGATTGTCTTGTATAATGTTCTAGTGAATATTGTCGTATCTTTTTTTGTGGTTTGTAATTTTGTCTGATGTCATTTACTTATCACTTTCTTGTGGGTTTGTTTCGCTGGATGAGTGTAGGGTGGCCATGCAGGAGATCATCCCCTTTTCTTTACTAACAAGCACACGAGGAGGAGGAGGAGGAGGAGGAGATAATAGTTTCAATCATTAAGCAGATGCATGTTTTTGCATTTGACTATTATTAAATTTCATTTGTTTTATTTTGAATTAGGAGTGGATCTTAAACAAGACATTTGCTGTTGATGCTGCAACGGGGTCTTGTTGGAGATCTCCTCCCTTCGATCAAAACAATTCACATAAACCAATGAGACTATGGGCGGCTATCTGCCACATTAGTAACAAATAATGTAGCTATACGGATTACGTGCACACAGCCCTTCCACTTTTCTGGTTACCCAGCTGTCTCGGAGAACGCACAATCTGATGTATCTCTCTCATGTCTTTGTAGTATTTAATGTATCGTTTTATCTACAAAGTTTGTCGGTCGTATTTACTTTCTATTTCCTTAATAAAAACGTCCATTTCTAGTATCATTCCCCCTACACTTCTTCTGTATCAAAGATGACAAGTTCACCTTATGTAATCTACTAAGAATTGTTTGTCATTTTTGCGATTGTATTGGTGTTTTCAAACCGTTTTTTAATAAATAATGGAAAGTATGAAAACAATTCTTGTATTAATATATATCTACAACATTGTAATGAACTAAATACCTCTGTGTTCTAGGTATTGTATTATCTAGAGGCAATATAACGATAATAGAACACCTTAGAAATATACTCATTATTACCTTAATGAGAACGGAACACATCCAGAAACCGTATTCTATTTCTGTTCATTCCAAAAGAATTTATTTCAGTGCGAAGCGTATTTTCATTTTCATTGATGCAGACAATTACAAAAGTTGAAAGGGGCGGTCAAATCAGGAAATTGTTGCTACGTGTTTATCTTACATTCATCTAGTATTTTACCCCATAGACAGTGATAGATAAAGCAGATTTGTATCTTTTCAACGTGCAAAGAAAGATAACTCGAAGAAGAATATGTAAACCTCTCTCAGTGTTTTATCAAAACAATCAAAACCCATACCAAAACGGTCCAACAAACAACACCCACATGAAACGGTCCAATAATCAAAACCAACACCAAACAATCAAAACACACACAAAACAGTCCAACAATCATAACCCATGCCAAACGGTCAAATAATCAAAACCCACACTTAACGGTCCAATAATCAAACCTCACACCAAACGATTCAACAAAAAAAAAATCACACCAAACGATCCAATAATAAAAAAACAAACCACATCAAACAGTCCAACAATCAAAATCCACACCAATCGGTCCAACAATCAAAACCCACACTAAACAGTCCAACAATCAAAAGCCACACTAAAGGGTCCAACAATCAAAACCCACACTAAACGGTCCAATAATCAAACCTCACACCAAACGGTTCAACAAACAAAACTCACACCAAACGGTCCAATAATAAAAACCCACATCAAACATTCCAACAATCAAAATCCACACCAAACGGTCCAACAATCAACCCCACTACTAACGGTCCAACAATCAAACCTCACATCAAACGGTCCAACGATTAAAACCCACACCAAACGGTCCAACAATCAAAACCCACACCAAACTCTCTAACAAACAAACCCCACACCAAACTCTCCAACAATCAACCCCACACCAAACTGTCAAACAAACAAACCCCACACCAAACTGTCCAACAGTCAAAACCCACACCAAACTGTCCAACAATCAACCCTACACCTAACCGTCCAACAAACAAAACCCACACCAAACTGTCCAACAAACAAACCCCACACCAAACTGTCCAACAGTCAAAACCCACAACAAACTTTCCAACAGTCAAAACCCAAACCAAACTGTCCAACAAACAAAACCCACACCAAACTGTCCAACAAACAAAACCCACACCAAACTCTCCAACAAACAAACCCCACAACAAACTCTCCAACAAACAAACCCCACACAAAACTGTCCAACAGTCAAAATCCACACCAAACTGTCCAACAATCAACCCCACACCAAACTGTCCATCAAACAAAACCCACACCAAACTCTCCAACAAACAAACCCAACACCAAACTCTCCAACAAACAAACCCCACACCAACTCTCCAACAGTCAAAACCCACACCAAACTCTCCAACAATCAACCCCACACCAAACTGTCCAACATTCAAAACCCACACCAAAGGGTTCAACAATCAAAACCCACACCAAACTGTCCAACAAACAAAACCCACACCAAACTGTCCAACAATCAAAACCCACACCAAATTGTCCAAAAGTCAAAACCCACACCAAACTGTCCAACAATCAACCCCACACCAAACTGTCCAACAATCAAAACCCACACCAAACTGTCCAACAATCAAAACCCACACCAAACTGTCAAACAATCAAAACCCACACCAAACTGTCCAACAATCAACCCCACACCAAACTGTCCAACAGTCAAAACCCACACCAAACTGTCCAACAAACAAAACCCACACCAAACTGTCCAAAAAACAAAACCCACACCAAACTGTCCAACAAACAATCCCTACACCAAACTGTCCAAAAGTCAAAACCCACACCAAACTGTCCAACAAACAAACCCCACAACAAACTGTCCAACAGTCAAAACCCACACCAAACTGTCCAACAATCAACCCTACACCTAACTGTCCAACAAACAAATCCCACACCAAACTGTCCAACAAACAAACCCCACACCAAACTTTCCAACATTCAAAACCCACACCAAACTGTCCAACAAACAAAACCCACACCAAACTGTCTAACAAACAAAACCCACACCAAACTCTCCAACAAACAAACCCCACAACAAACTCTCCAACAAACAAACCCCACACAAAACTGTCCAACAGTCACAATCCACACCAAACTGTCCAACAATCAACCCCACACCAAACTGTCCAACAAACAAAACCCACACCAAACTCTCCAACAAACAAACCCAACACCAAACTCTCCTTCAAACAAACCCCACACCAAACTCTCCAACAGTCAAAACCCACACCAAATCAACCCAACACCAAACTGTCCAACAGTCAAAACCCACACAAAAGGGTCCAACAATCAAAACCCACACCAAACTGTCCAACAAACAAAACCCACACCAAACTGTCCAACAATCAAAACCCACACCAAACTGTCCAACAGTCAAAACCCACACCAAACTGTCCAACAATCAACCCCACACCAAACTGTCCAACAAACAAAACCCACACCAAACTGTCCAACAATCAAAACCCACACCAAACTGTCCAACAAACAAAACCCACACCAAACTGTCCAACAATCAACCCCGCACCAAACTGTCCAACAGTCAAAACCCACACCAAACTGTCCATCAAACAAAACCCACACCAAACTGTCCAACAAACAAAACCCACACCAAACTGTCCAACAAACAAACCCAACACCAAATTGTCCAACAGTCAAAACCCATACCAAACTGTCCAACAGTCAAAACCCACACCAAACTCTCCAACAATCAACCCCACACTAAACTGTCCAACAGTCAAAACCAACACCAAACTGTCCAACAAACAAAACCACCACCAAACTGTCCAACAAACAAAACCCACACCAAACTGTCCAACAATCAACCCCGCACCAAACTGTCCAACAGTCAAAACCCACACCAAACTGTCCATCAAACAAAACCCACACCAAACTGTCCAACAAACAAAACCCACACCAAACTGTCCAACAAACAAACCCCACACCAAATTGTCCAACAGTCAAAACCCACACCAAACTGTCCAACAGTCAAAACCCACACCAAAGGGTTCAACAATCAAAACCCACACCAAACTGTCCAACAAACAAAACCCACACCAAACTGTCCAACAATCAAAACCCACACCAAATTGTCCAACAGTCAAAACCCACACCAAACTGTCCAACAATCAACCCCACACCAAACTGTCCAACAATCAAAACCCACACCAAACTGTCCAACAATCAAAACCCACACCAAACTGTCAAACAATCAAAACCCACACCAAACTGTCCAACAATCAACCCCACACCAAACTGTCCAACAGTCAAAACCCACACCAAACTGTCCAACAAACAAAACCCACACCAAACTGTCCAAAAAACAAAACCCACACCAAACTGTCCAACAAACAATCCCTACACCAAACTGTCCAAAAGTCAAAACCCACACCAAACTGTCCAACAAACAAACCCCACACCAAACTGTCCAACAGTCAAAACCCACACCAAACTGTCCAACAATCAACCCTACACCTAACTGTCCAACAAACAAAACCCACACCAAACTGTCCAACAAACAAACCCCACACCAAACTGTCCAACAGTCAAAACCCACACCAAACTTTCCAACATTCAAAACCCACACCAAACTGTCCAACAAACAAAACCCACACCAAACTGTCTAACAAACAAAACCCACACCAAACTCTCCAACAAACAAACCCCACAACAAACTCTCCAACAAACAAACCCCACACAAAACTGTCCAACAGTCAAAATCCACACCAAACTGTCCAACAATCAACCCCACACCAAACTGTCCAACAAACAAAACCCACACCAAACTCTCCAACAAACAAACCCAACACCAAACTCTCCTTCAAACAAACCCCACACCAAACTCTCCAACAGTCAAAACCCACACCAAATCAACCCAACACCAAACTGTCCAACAGTCAAAACCCACACAAAAGGGTCCAACAATCAAAACCCACACCAAACTGTCCAACAAACAAAACCCACACCAAACTGTCCAACAATCAAAACCCACACCAAACTTTCCAACAGTCAAAACCCACACCAAACTGTCCAACAATCAACCCCACACCAAACTGTCCAACAAACAAAACCCACACCAAACTGTCCAACAATCAAAACCCACACCAAACTGTCCAACAAACAAAACCCACACCAAACTGTCCAACAATCAACCCTGCACCAAACTGTCCAACAGTCAAAACCCACACCAAACTGTCCATCAAACAAAACCCACACCAAACTGTCCAACAAACAAAACCCACACCAAACTGTCCAACAAACAAACCCAACACCTAATTGTCCAACAGTCAAAACCCACACCAAACTGTCCAACAATCAAAACCCACACCAAACTCTCCAACAATCAACCCCACACTAAACTGTCCAACAGTCAAAACCAACACCAAACTGTCCAACAAACAAAACCACCACCAAACTGTCCAACAAACAAAACCCACACCAAACTGTCCAACAATCAACCCCGCACCAAACTGTCCAACAGTCAAAACCCACACCAAACTGTCCATCAAACAAAACCCACACCAAACTGTCCAACAAACAAAACCCACACCAAACTGTCCAACAAACAAACCCCACACCAAATTGTCCAACAGTCAAAACCCACACCAAACTGTCCAACAGTCAAAACCCACACCAAACTCTCCAACAATCAACCCCACACTAAACTGTCCAACAGTCAAAACCAACACCAAACTGTCCAACAAACAAAACCACCACCAAACTGTCCAACAAACAAACCCCACACCAAACTGTCCAACAGTCAAAACCCACACCAAACGGTCCAACAATCAACCCCACACCAAACTGTCCAACAGTCAAAACCCACACCAAACTGTCCAACAATGAAACCCCACACCAAACTGTCCAACAAACAAACCCCATACCAAACGGTCCAACAAACAAACCCCACACCAAATTGTCCAACAGTCAAAACCCACACCAAACTGTCCAACAGTCAAAACCAACACCAAACTGTCCAACACTTAAAACCCACACCAAACTGTCAAACAAACAAACCCCACACCAAACGGTCCAACAAACAAACCCATACCAAATTGTCCAACAGTCAAAACCCACACCAAACTGTCCAACAAACAAAACCTACACCAAACTGTCCAACACTTAAAACCCACACCAAACAGTCCAACAAACAAAATCCACACAAAACGGTCCAACAATCAAAACTCACGCAAGTCGGTCCAACAATCAAAACCCATAGAAAACGGTCCAACGATAAAACTCCACCCTTAACTGCCCAACAAATCAAATCCCATACCAAATGGTCCAATGATCAACACCCACACCGAATGGTCCAACAATCAACACCCACACCGAATGGTCCAACAATCAAAACCCACACTAAAATGGTCCAACAATCAAAACCCACACCAAACGACCTAACAATCAAAACCCACACCAAACGGCCTAACAATCAAAACAGACACCAAATGGTCCAACAATCAACACCCACACCGAATGGTCCAACAATCAAAACAGACACCAAATGGTCCAACAATCAAAACCCACACCAAACGACCTAACAATCAAAACCCACACCAAACGACCAAACAATCAAAACAGACACCAAACGGTCCAACAATCAAAACCCAAACAGAATGGTCCAACAATCAAAACCCACACAGAATTGTCCAACAATCAAAACCCACACCAAATGGTCCAACAATCAAAACCCACACCAAATGGTCCAATTATCAAAACCCACACCAAACGGTCCAACAATCAAAACAGACACCAAATGGTCCAAGAATCAAAACCCACACATAATGGTCCAACAATCAAAACCCACACCAAACGGCTTAACAATCAAAACCCACACAGAATGGTCCAACAATCAAAACCCACACCAAATGGTCCAATAATCAAAACCCACACCAAACGGCTTAACAATCAAAACAGACACCAAATGGTCCAACAATCAAAACAGACACCAAGTGATCTAACAATCAAAACCCACACCAAACGGTCCAACAATCAAAACAGACACCAAACGATCCAACAATCAAAACCCACACAGAATGGTCCAACAATCAAAACAGAGACAAAATGGTCCAACAATCAAAACCCACACCAAACGGTCCAACAATCAAAACCCACACAGAATAATCCAACAATCAAAACCCACACCGAATGGTCCAACAATCAAAACCCACACCAAATGGTCCAACAATCAAAATCCATACCAAGCAGTCCAATCATCAAAACCTACAACAAACAGTCCAATCATCAAAACCTACACCAAACAGTCCTACCATCGAAACCTACACCAAACAGTCCAATCATCAAAACATACACCAAACAGTCCAAGCATAAAAACCTACACCAAACAGTCCAATCATCAAAACATACACCAAACAGTCCAAGCATAAAAACCTACACCAAACAGTCCAATCATCAAAACCTACACCAAACAGTCCAACCATCAAAACCTACACCTAACAGTCCAACCATCAAAACCTACACCAAACAGTCCAATTATCAAAACCTACACCAAACAGTCCAACCATCAAAACATACACCAAACTGTCAAAAACACCAAATTGTCCAAAACTTAATATCCACATCAAACGGTCCAACATTCAAAACCCACAACGAATTGTCCAACAATCAAAACCCACACTGAACGGTCCAGCAATCAAAATGTTAAACGTCTTCAAATTCAATAGCATCATTTGAAAACCCACATCAAAGTCCAACAAACAAAATTCACACCAGAAAATCCTACAGGAAATTAAAAAATCCCACAGGAAAATAAAAAAAACTTGCAGGAAAATAAAAAAAATCTTGCAGGAAAATAAAAAATCCTGCAGGCAAATTAAAAATCCCACAGGAAAATAAAAAATCCCACAGGAAAATAAAAAATCCTGCAGGAAAATAAAAAAAAATCCTACGGGAAAATAAAAAAATCCTGTAGGAAAATAAAACAAGAGGCACAAGGGGGCTACATCGCTTACCTGAGGAGACTGTGTGTATGTTTTCAATCAAAGTCAGTATAAGAACTGAAGAAATCACTTTTAGTGAAGCTTTGAGAAGGAAGTAAATAAGAGGATAAGTCAAAAATGTGTCATCCAATTAAAGCCTATGGAGGACATCTTGGGTTTCCGATCGGCTCGAAAAACACAAACTTCGTAGACTAAGAGGGCAATGAGTACTTGCTTCCTGTGAAGTTTCAAGAAATTCTGTGAAGCGGTTTCAGAGGAGGAGTCGAAAATGTGTCAGCCAATCAGAGCCTGTAGCTGCCATCTTGGATTTCCGATCGGCTCTAAAAAATTAAACTTGTTAGAGGGCAATGAGTACTTGCTTCCTGTGAGGTTTCGTGAAATTCTATGCAGCGGTTTCAGAAGAGAAGTCGAAAATGTGTCAGCCAATCAGGGCCTGTGGCGGCCATCTTGGATTTCCGATCGGCTCGAAAAACACAAATTTGGTAGAGGGCATTGAGTTTCTTGCTTCCTGTGACGTTTCATGAAATTCTGTGCAGCGGTTTCATAGGAGAAGTCGAGAATGTGTCAGCCAATCAGAGCTTGTGGCGGCCATCTTGGATTTCCGATCGGCTCGAAAAACACAAACTTGGTAGAGGGCATTGCGTTCTTGCTTCCTGTGAAGTTTCGAGATATTCTGTGCAGCGGTTTCAGAGAAGTCCAAAATGCGTCAGCCAATAAGAGCCTGTGGCGGCCATCTTGGATTTCCGATCGGCTCGAAAAACACAAACTGGGTAGAGGGCATTGAGTTTTTGCATCCTGTGAAGTTTCGAGAGATTCTGAGCAGCGGTTTCAGAGGAGCAGTCGAAAATGTGTAAGCCAATCAGAGCTGTTGGCAGCCATCTTGGATTTCCCATCAGCTCGAAAAACACAACCTTGGTAGAGGGCATTGAGTATTTGCTTCCTGTAAAGTTTCGTGAAATTCTGTGCAATGGTTGCAGAGGAGATGTCGAAAATGTTAAAAGTTTACGCCGGACGGACGACGACGACGACGACGACGGACGGACGACGGACGGCGCGCTATGACAATAGCTCACTTGAGTTTCGCTCAGGTGAGCAAAAAAAAAGACTTGCAGGATTTTCTTAAATAAAGGTGAATATCTCAGGAACCACGTGTACACCAAGTAAAAGAGAAGTGGATACCGACTCATTTAGGTACCCCCTACCTGATGGTAGTATTCATTCTGAAGTATCTTCAAAGAAGGGCGAGTGCAAAAATGAACCAGGTTAAGCGTGCAAGTTCATAATTATTTTGCCCACTGTTAAAGACGAATCGGTGAAGGTCAAAACAATAATCCAAAGTCAGAATGCATACCCATACAAAAGACCGAAACAAACAATAATAACACTCTGCTAAAAAGGAAACGGTAAGGAAAATACAAAAGACCGAAACAAACAATAATAACACTCTGCTAAAAAGGAAACGGTAAGGAAAATACAAAAGACCGAAACAAACAATAATAACACTCTGCTAAAAAGGAAACGGTAAGGAAAATACAAAAGACCGAAACTAACAATAATAACACTCTGCTAAAAAGGAAACGGTAAGGAAAATACAAAAGACCGAAACTAACAATAATAACACTCTGCTAAAAAGGAAACGGTAAGGAAAATATAAAAGACCGAAACTAACAATAATAACACTCTGCTAAAAAGGAAACGGTAAGGAAAATACAAAAGACCGAAACTAACAATAATAACACTCTGCTAAAAAGGAAACGGTAAGGAAAATACAAAAGACCGAAACAAACAATAATAACACTCTGCTAAAAAGGAAACGGTAAGGAAAATACAAAAGACCGAAACTAACAATAATAACACTCTGCTAAAAAGGAAACGGTTAGGAAAATACAAAAGACCGAAACTAACAATAATAACACTCTGCTAAAAAGGAAACGGTAAGGAAAATACAAAAGACCGAAACAAACAATAATAACACTCTGCTAAAAAGGAAACATGAAGGAAAATACAAAAGACCGAAACAAACAATAATAACACTCTGCTAAAAAGGAAACGGTAAGGAAAATACAAAAGACCGAAACTAACAATAATAATACTCTGCTAAAAAGGAAACATGAAGGAAAATACAAAAGACCGAAACTAACAATAATAACATTCTGCTAAAAAGGAAACGGTAAGGAAAATACAAAAGACCGAAACTAACAATAATAACACTCTGCTAAAAAGGAAACGGTAAGGAAAATACAAAAGACCGAAACAAACAATAATAACACTCTGCTAAAAAGGAAACGGTAAGGAAAATACAAAAGACCGAAACTAACAATAATAACACTCTGCTAAAAAGGAAACGGTAAGGAAAATACAAAAGACCGAAACAAACAATAATAATACTCTGCTAAAAAGGAAACGGTAAGGAAAATACAAAAGACCGAAACAAACAATAATAATACTCTGCTAAAAAGGAAACGGTTAGGAAAATACAAAAGACCGAAACAAACAATAATAACACTGCTAAAAAGGAAACGGTAAGGAAAATACAAAAGACCGAAACAAACAATAATAACACTCTGCTAAAAAGGAAACAGTAAGGAAAATACAAAAGACCGAAACAAACAATAGTAACACTCTGCTAAAAAGGAAACGGTAAGGAAATAGTGTGTGCATCGTAACAGGCCCATTTCACTTCTATTTTTTAACAACTTAGTTAGAATTACAAATTTACATGCCAAATCCATTAACGTACTGATAATTCAAATGCCATACTTGTCTTCATTTTCTGTTTTTTTCAAGGTTTATGAAGCTTGTGAAATGCAGGTCGATTTCGAATCTATAGGAATTCAGGCCTTACGAGCAGGTTGTAATTCTGAATTATCTGTAGAAAATGATTATCCCCTGTGTACATAATTACCTTAACATTGTTGCGTCACTACAAAGGCTCAGATTTGTATCAATGTAGAATTTTTTTAAGTTCTTCCTGGCGGCAATTAAACATTGAAAATTTGCGCGTTATCGGCTTTCGTTCATAAATTATTTTCTCTCATTAACAAAGAGTTTCTATGTTCATTATTGGCTGATATTGCGCATTTTGCTAATTTCCCTGGACAATTGTTCTGTCAATGCAATATCTCTGTCTTACCTGCATGAGATCGATTTGAAATATGTGTAAGTGAAAAAAGATCGTATAAGAGTCCCCTTCGGCGTTGCCGGTAGGGGACTAAAACACTATTATACAACTAGATATCGATACATCGTGTAGCAAAAGAGTATTATAAAGAATGAAACAGGGAATGACAGTCCGACACAAAGCCAGAATCCAAAACTCATATATATACATATTAATTATAATCAATAGGCAAAAAATTCTTGAAAAATACACAAAACAAAACAAAGATAGGAAGGAAATACCCAATAGTGGAAACAGCGGAAAGAGAAAAGAAAAATAACAAAGCACCATACAAAGATGGAGGACAAACAGACGGAGACAATACCACAGCACCATGGAACGACGGAGGACATACAGACGGAGACAATAACACAGCACCATAGAAAGACGGAGGACAAACAGACGGAGACAATAACACAACACTATGGAAAGACGGAGGACAAACAGACGGAGACAATACCATAGCACCATACAAAGATGGATGACAAACAGACGGAGACAATAACACAATACCATGGAAAGAAGGGGGACAAACAGACGGAGACAATAACACAACACTATGGAAAGACGGAGTACAAACAGACAGAGATAATAACACATCACCATAGAAACACAAAGGACAAACAGACGGAGAAAATAACACAGCACCATAGAAAGACGGAGAACAAACAGACGGAGACAATAATTCAGCACTATGACTGAGGACCATTGAAACACAAAGGACAAACAGACGGTGAAAATAACACAGCACCATGGAAAGACGGAGGACAAACAGACGGAGACAATAACACAGCACCAAGGAAAGACGATTGACAAACAGACGGAGACAATATCACAGCACCAAAGAAAGACGAAGAAAAAACAGACGGAGACAAAAGCACAGCACCATGAATGAGGACAAACAGACGGAGACAATAACACAGCACCATTGAAAGACGGAGGACAAACCGACGGAGACAATTACACTGTACCATAGAAAGACTGAGGACAAACAGACGGAGACAATAACACTGTACCATAGAAAGACGGAGGACAAACAGACGGAGACAATATCACAGCACCAAAGAAAGACGAAGAAAAAACAGACGGAGACAAAAGCACAGCACCATGACTGAGGACAAACAGACGGAGAAAATAACACAGCACTATGACTGAGGACCATTGAAACACAAAGGACAAACAGACGGAGAAAATAACACAACACCAAGGAAAGACGGAGGACAAACATACGGAGACAATAGCACAACGCCATGACTGAGGAAAAACAGACGGAGACAATAGCACATCGCCATGAAAAGACTGAGGACAAACAGACGGAGACAATAAAACTGCACCAAGGAAAGACGGAGACAATAACACAGCACCATAGAAAGACGGAGGACAAACCGACGGAGACAATAACACAGCACCATGACTGAGGACAAACAGACGGAGACAATAACACATCGCAATGAAAAGACAGAGTACAAAAAGACGGAGAAAATAACACAACACTACGGAAAGACGGAGGACAAACTGACGGAGACAATAAAACAGCACTATGACTGAGGACAAACAGACGGAGACGATAACATAGCACCATGAAAAGACGAAGAACAAACAGACGGAGACAATAACACAGCACCATGACTGTGGACAAACAGACGGAGACAATAACACATCACCATGAAAAGACAGAGGACAAAAAGACGGAGACAATAACACAACACTATGGAAAGACGGAGGACAAACAGACGGAGACAATAACACAGCACCATAGAAAGACGGAGGACAAACAGACGGAGACAATAACACAGCACCATGACTGAGGACAAACAGACGGAGACAATAACGCAGCAACATGAAAAGACAGAGGACAAACAGACGGAGACAATAACACAACACTACGGAAAGACGGAAGACAAACAGACGGAGACAATAACACAACACTACGGAAAGACGGAGGACAAACAGACGGAGACAATAACACAACACTACGGAAAGACGGAGACAATAACACAGCACTACGGAAAGACGGAGGACAAACAGACGGAGACAATAACACAACACTATAGAAAGACGGAGGACAAACAGACGGAGACAATAACACAACATTACGGAAAGACGGAGACAGTAACACAACACTACGGAAAGACGGAGGACAAACAGACGGAGACAATACCACAACACTATGGAAAGACAGAGGACAAACAGACGGAGACAATAACACAACACTACGGAAAGACGGAGGACAAACAGACGGAGACCATAACACATCACCATGAAAAGACAGAGGACAAACAGACGTAGACAATAACACAGCACTATGACTGAGGACAAACAGACGGAGACAATAACACAGCACCATGACTGAGGTTGCACTCCACCATTTCGTATAAAATTAGGGGTACTGAATATTAATGTAAAAGGCTATCAGGGCATATACCCCTGAATAAGACAGCTTATATAAAGCAAGGGTGAAAAGTAATGAAATGGTTGAAAAGTATTAGGTTATATGTTTGTAACAGGACACTGAAAATTTTTGAATCCTTAGTTTCGTATCCTATATAAACACTACAACGTGCGATGGACCATGTGAGTTTTGGCGGAATTTCCCCGCTCCAAAAATCCTTCAAGTTGGTTCGACAGTGATTTCGCGAGAACTAGCCGTACCGCCCCTCTGATTTTTCCATATGATTTAGAGTAAGAATATATCTTTCAGACTATTAATTGAAATTTCTGGAAAAAATCAAGCAACTTGGTGAAAAATTGCCCAAAACATGGGCCAATATGGTACTTTTTACATGAAATTTCAACCCATTTTCATGACTTTTCAGCACAGGTAATGTGGTTCTTATATTAAATTTTATTGTTAAATTGTCTATAAATTAAAAATTTGAAATTTTCTGAATCTATTGATACCAAATACATAGTATGACATCACATAAGGTTGTCCATAATGAGTAATATAAGAGGTGGGGGGTCTGCGATAACGCGAAATGTCAAAATAATGGTGGAGTGCAACCATATTGACCATATAGCTTCCTAGGTTCAAATTTCAAAATTGGTTGCCATGGTAACAACCCTACTCACATAAAGGTCATGACCCTGCTGTATCATAATAAACCAATAATTGTTGGATTCTTTCAAATTTGAAAATTTTTTGATTGTTATGAAAATTGATGCTGACTCTATTTTAGCACTATTTTTGGAGAAAAAGGCAGTACAAGCTATGCACTCATGCTTTATTTGGCACACCAAAGAAACAAAAGTATTAGGTTTAACACATAATGACAGGTATCAACACATTAAGAAAATGTCAAATTTATGTAAATAAGCTGATATTTGAAAAATAATGGTTACCATAGCAACCAGATTGACCTGAAAACAAAAATGATGCATATAACCATTTCCAATATTGGCCTTATTGCGGAATCGAATAACGGGTTCCGAAGCAACAAAATTTTGTCGTTGCCATAGCAACCATCCTTAAAAGTGATTTTTTGGCTTTCTTTCATCTTTTTCTTAAATGATGAATCAAAGTAAATACAAAAAGACACAATTGTGTCTCTACCTGAACATTAATATATACATGTCTATCTATGTAAGCCTCATCATGGTCATGAAGGGGTACTTGGATGGGCGCGTCACGCGCCCTTCGGTACTGTGTAGCGACAAAAATATTAGGCGTAGCGCTATAACTATGGTACCGTTAGATGCGAAAAAACTTAAATTTTCAAATAAACACAAATTTATATCTTTGACGGGAAAAAAAATTCCCCTTATGGTTGCACTCCACCATTTCGTATAAAATTAGGGGTACTGAATATTAATGTAAAAGGCTATCAGGGCATATACCCCTGAATAAGACAGCTTATATAACGCAAGGGTGAAAAGTAATGAAATGGTTGAAAAGTATTAGGTTATATGTTTGTAACAGGACACTGAAAATTTTTGAATCCTTAGTTTCGTATCCTATATAAACACTACAACGTGCGATGGACCATGTGAATTTTGGCGGAATTTCCCCGCGCCAAAAATCCTTCAAGTTGGTTCGACAGTGATTTCGCGAGAACTAGCCGTACCGCCCCTCTGATTTTTCCATATGATTTAGAGTAAGAATATATCTTTCAGACTATTAATTGAAATTTCTGGAAAAAATCAAGCAACTTGGTGAAAAATTGCCCAAAACATGGGCCAATATGGTACTTTTTACATGAAATTTCAACCCATTTTCATGGCTTTTCAGCACAGGCAATGTGGTTCTTATATTAAATTTTATTGTTAAATTGTCTATAAATTAAAAATTTGAAATTTTCTGAATCTATTGATACCAAATACATAGTATGACATCACATAAGGTTGTCCATAATGAGTAATATAAGAGGTGGGGGGTCTGCGATAACGCGAAATGTCAAAATAATGGTGGAGTGCAACCTGAGGACAAACAAACAGAGACAATGACACAGCACTATGACTAAGGACAAACAGACGGAGACGATAACACAGCACCATGAAAAGACGAAGAACAAACAGACGGAGACAATAACACAGCACCAAGGAAAGACGGAGACAATAACACAGCACCATGAAAAGACAGAGGACAAACAGACGGAGACAATAGCACAGCACCATGACTGAGGACAAACAGGCGGAGACAATAACACAGCACCAATGAAAGACGGACACAAACAGACGTAGACAATAACACAGCAACATGACAAGACGGAGGACAAACAGACGGAGACAATAACACAGCACCAAGGAAAGACGGAGACAATAACACAACACCATGAAATGACGGAGGACAAACAGACGGAGACAAAACACAGCACTATGTTCAGACGGAGGACAACACTACAGAGTTAAGGTCAAGAACGGAATTCATTATACATGTGGCGCTGCATAAAATGCGCTGTATGAATTTGTAAAGATCATTCAAACATATTCAAATTTCACATAAATTATTTGATGTCTAATTAAGCTGGATTGAAACGGATTCCTCAAACTTATCCAAACTTTTCTCGCTATGTTATTTAAAAACTTGGGGGTCACATTTTGGCCCTAAACCAGAATTTAGATTAAGACAATTACCAAAATGCATTGGTGGCGTCGTGAATTGAAAAGATAGTTGTACATTATGATTCAAAAATACAATTCCATTTATCTCAAAGCCTGCCAAAGAACAACTTCATGTGAAATTTGCCATTAGAAAACCTGCAGGAAAAAAGTATATCACCTATATAGTATTACATGTATATACGAAAATCCAAATCTGCTGCCTACAGAGGAGTATTCTGGATTGACAACAAGCGAGACAACAAATGGGGATGCCTTCATGACTATGCTTGAAAATGTTAAAGTTTCTGTTGGTTAGCGAAATTCGTCTCTTAAGATAAGTTCCGTTTTCTGTTTCTTCAAACTAGGTGCAATCCAGATTTGTTGTGACTTTTGAGATCCTAATTTTATCAAATAACTTTCTAAACGACGCTAGAACTTCTTAGGTGACGTATTCAGCCAAACACAAGTGATTGTCAACTTTCTGAACTGAACAATCATTAGTTTTCAAGTGCGTTACAATTTGCAAGTATTGTTGTAGAAGAAAAGTGAATTGATATATATTTTATGTAGATCTAGTAGAATCAATTTCGACATGAGAATAACCAATTACAGAAAAAGTAAACAAACACATTAAGATATCAGAAAATCAAAAATCCGTTGTTTCAATCTTCAGTGAATAGCAGACGACAACGTCGATTATCAGGACAAGATATATAGCAATATTACTTTCAACGGCGAAGAACTCCTTGGGGTTGCGTCTCTTTTTCGCCTCGTTATCTAGTGAGATATGAAGGAGCATGACCACATTTTTGGTGAAGTGGGAGTGTACCTCTTAAAATCGAAAGGTTAAAAGATAAGAGTTTAAAAACTAAATATATGTACTGCGAATCGTATTTTAGATAAGTAGATGCACATATTTTTTAAAAATGCCTAATTAACTTTTTTTTTTCTAATTCTTTATTTCCAAATAGTCTTCTGTAAATAATAAAGGTTTATCGATTCATATGCGGAAGTAAAATAAGAACAATGGAGCCACAATACGTGTTAACCATTTAGCTCTGATATAAAAGAGAAAGTGGAAAGGGAAGGGAAATACGTGGACGTATATTTATATAGGTGTTCCCCATTTATTTTTACCTTCATTAATGGGTACTCAGGTGTAAAGTATCTATTTACTCTGTGTTTTCTGTATTCAAAATAAGAATGTATATCACCTGTAGGCGGGTAAAACTCCATAATCAAATCTTACAGGTTTCTCCCTCTTAAATTAAGACACGCTCACCTTGAATTCAAGGTCCCGTAGATTCAGTCTCGTAAAAAGTATTTATAATATAGCAAGTATTGGGACAGATTTTAAAATTATCCTAGGTTGTGTACATTGTCCGATTGACTAACGCTACAATACTGTTCGGTAATTGGATAGGGCTAAAAAGTATAGAAAGGTGATACTTTCTACTCTGACGTCACGTATATGGCTGAATAGATCAACTCCGCGAGCTGTTGCATCTGTCTCATCCGCTTACCTCTGGACAAAATAGACTTTATTTGATAAAAATGTTGATTTTAATGTTCATAGCTTTAACAGGTAAGCATATTTTATCAATTCTTGAATTTGATAGCTTATAGATACTATATGGATTTTAAATTTTGGCGAAAATGTTGTTTTCGTAACTCAAACCGGCTTTTCCGCCTACGAAAGCATCTTGCAACCTTGGACAACCCTGTAGCCTGTAAATCAGATGTTGACTTGGGACATACTTTTTAATATTGAGTCTTTGGCTTCCTATTTCAAATCAGTATTAAATCGGAGAGATTTTAATGATATAAAAGTAGCACCAAAGTCTAATAATACTTTAAACATGTACAAAACTATGGCGAATCGCATGGTTGGCGGACCACATAATTATAGTGAAGGTGCACAATTACAATTGTAAAGGGTAGATAAATACAGAAATAACCCGATATGGAAATATGTAAACAATGTATGATCTTATCTACTGAGCATGGGCGGATCTAGATTTATTTTCAGGAGAGGAACGGTGTTAGGGGCATAAGGTTTTTTTTTTAAATGCTGATTCCATAACGTAAAATCGGCAAACTCTAGAGGTGACCGGGGTCTGCACTCCCTATACACCTCTGGATCCTCGCTTGGAGAGATAAACTATGGTCGATCGACCATTCAGAAAAGGTAAAGAAAATAAACAAGGAAAAATCTTTTAATATCTTTATGTCCTGTGTACATTCGAAGGGACATTTAAGAGGAGATGATCATTGTTAAGGATGTGTTGGTTGTCCCTCGGGAGGTGGTCATGGACAATCCTTTGTTACTTCTATATCCATACTGTTGTAACGATGATCGCCGACAATCGATTGTCGGTCGCTGAATGACCAGCGATGTTACTAATCGATGTTGAAAATTAAACTCGATTGTCGCCGACATCGCCGATTTCCGAATTTTCCGTATTTTCTGTCCGTCTCGGTATTTTGGTTTTAGAAATCGCGCAATGCGAAAGTCATTGACGGATGCAAGTGCAGGTTACATAACCCTCCCGAGGACAAAAATAACAATAACACCTTCAAAATTTATATTCCTCCTTGGATTACTTAGATAATTGAATTGATATTGTGGTTCAAACACCAAATTTCCTAATTTCCTCTGTCCCGAACCCTATTTAACCCAGGCGTTTCGTGGACAACGTTCTAACTTTATTGCATCAAGTAATTTTTCATATGCTATCAATCTAATTTACTTTAACATTTATATCAAACATTTATAAATATATAATACATAATAAATTAAATGTCATCGGGGGGGGGGGGGTGTTAATCATGGCATATTGTCATATGGAAATTAATTTGTCTCATCAGTGATGTTCATAACCTTGTAGAGGCAATGTAAAGGTGTAAAATAAACTCTTTAAGATGATATACACAAAGTAGAACACTCAAATTTAATTTTTGGTCCTAATTTCAATTAATTATGGATTGAAAATGTAAAAGATAGGAATATTTCGAATTTTCGATTATAATCGATTAATAATCGATTATGCCCTTCCGATTATTTCCGATTATCGATTATGATTTAGTTTCCGATTGCCCAACACTATATATCCATACTCGTTAGGGAATACATCGATTATTATACCTGTACGACGATATCCCTTTATGCGGTGTTTTTGGAAGAATGTCTATTAAAAATTATGATTTTAGAATTATAAAGAAAGCTTTTACCCTTTTCTTAAAATCGTAGATTCGATTTCTAGATCGGCGCATGCCTTTTATGTTTATTCAACCTATCTTTTCGTACGTAAATGTGAACTGCATAATGATGGTTTTTATTTTCTCACTAACACATAACAGTTTTAGCATTTTTTTTTTCTATAATGTAAGAAAACACAATTGTTCGTCAAATTAGTTTGGATAGGGAAATGGGGAGTTTTCGATATTTATATCAAAGCAGTAATATTACCTGACATTTGTCAATCATCAATTGCAGTAAGATTCATACATGTAAAATGACGTTTTGTCACACTGCAAATAAATTTCTAGGAATCTCATTGGTTTGAATTTTCCTCTAGCTTCAGATCCTTTAATTTTAATTTTCTGCTAAAATGCATTTCATTCGAGGTTTATTCTTTATTCATTTTGAATAAACCATTTATGGGTACGATCTTTTTAATGGTGAAGGAAATTTTAAATTCCATCAACAAATAAAAAAGTTAGAAATTTTACTGTCGACGCCATTTTGAAATGACAGTTTATAAGCGATTTGCAGTATGACAAAAATTTTATTACGGTTCCAGACGGGTAATATGGTCTGATATACCTTGTCTGGAATTTATATTTCCCGAGCCGAAGGCGAGGGGAATATGAATTCCAGAAAGTTACATCAGACCATATTACCTGTCTGGAACCGTAATAACGTATAATAACTAGTCTACATTTTGTAATAGAAATTCACTGAATTTGAGCATATCAAATACAAGAGCGGATCTAAATGGGGATTACAGGGTTATAACCCCGGGAATGTGCCAAAAATGCTGATTTCCTCCTTTCTACCTTTTTTTTTCGCAATGAATTCGAGCCCCCCCCCCCCCTCCTCGATGAAAAAGTTTTCTGGACCCGCCCTTGCAATAACTTTACGTTTCGGATATGATTTTTTTTTTTCAGTTGTGACGGTACAGGGCAACCAACCTGACGTCATAGTCACACCAGACCAAAGTATAAAGAACATTGGCCAGGAATTCCACGTGGCTTGCAACTTTCCAGGCATTGGCCTAATGGAGATGGTCAATACATACCCTGTACAGTGGTTCAGGAGCGACGTATTACTGAGCACGCTGTCATTAAAACAAGTAGACGACGATCGTTTGAATGTGACAGTAGAAGCGTCTCCTACCAATCCAAGGAACCTCACTGCCTTCTTGACCATAAAACGTATGTAGATTATTTAACATATCACTTCTTCAAATTCATAGTATTTATTTAAGAACAGATAAAATTTCAGCATCGACCAGACTTGCTCGTTTCGGTTACTTTACCTTCGGCAGTGAACCTCAATCCAAGCAATGAAATATGGCCAAAGTGTATGAAAGTTGTCCAAAAGATACAGAAAAACGTAGCAAGATGGGTTGGATATGATGCTAAAGGACCCACTTTTCAGACATTTTCGAGAATATTTTGTCAGCAGAACTTTTCAAATGCGTTTGAAGAGACGATCAACCGAAGTATAAACTTTGCACAAAGTGTCAACTCATTTACTTCAAGGAGAGGATGCCAAGGAGCGAACTTAATACATGTACTTAACTATCTCTTCTGTCATTCTGGCTCCACAATTGAATTACCTAAATATATGATTCTCAGGCATCTAAACAACAAGAGCATGCAGGGTATATTTTCGTTTTCGGTTGGCCCGCAATAATCCATTCCAGTGCTGCCATCTACAACCCCGTGTACAGAAGAAGATGTAGACGGACAGGATCGTTCACATTCGGATCCCCTCGCCCTTTATTTGTAACGGCATTAAAAGACTCGAATGTCAATGGTGGAAGGTTTTACATCAAATCGATGTAAAAGTAAAAAGGCACTTTTTCAACATTCAAAATTCTTCAACCTGAGTGAGTAATGTTGTGAGTAACATATTTGTCAGTTACGATCCAATGTTGGAACTTGTATTTCATGATAGATTATAACAAAACTAACAGATAAACGGGGAACTATTTTCAAAATGGCGTCGTCTGACGTCCGAGTCTTTTTACGAAGGAAAAGGTCGAGGCTAATCCGAATGGATCGTTCAGTCTGTCAAATGAAATTTTGTACTGTACAGTCATGAATGCTTACCTTAAAGACTAGACAGTCTGAATGAAATGTCAAAACTGCATGCACGCACACTTGCAGATCAATGCACACAAACAAAATTCGTAAGAAAAGCGATTTCAATTTAACTTAGGCTGAAATAACAATGATTTGTAGGACAAGAACCAAGGGTCTTAACTCTCCAGCTCAAGATATACTTATCGAAAATGATAATAAAAAAAAATATCCTATATACATGGCGTCAGGTACCCGGAGAGCGAAAGAATATATGTTTCTTGATGCTTTCTCCTCCCGGGCACCTGGTCCAACCTCAAACTTGCTTGGGGTCCGTCGATGCTAAATTTGGTGCTCTACTGGGTATTGTGAGTGCTGTTGAGATTGTCGTCAGGATCTTCTTTACCTCATTTGTCTTTTTAGTACTAGTGTCTCTTGTACTTATAGTATCCTCTTGTTATTTGTCTGCTACCTTGTTAAACGTTGAGTGCCGTAACCGAGTATCGAAAGATAATCAACCATTCGATGTCATTTTCGCATTAATCTTGAATGTTTGCATGTTGTAATGTAATGCGACGTATCGACCTACTTGTACATGTATTATAAATAGATTATGAAATTGATCCAAAATCTTTAACAAAATATTTGTTTAAGCAATGAATGTGAAAATCTGTATTTACTATGAAGTATTCAACAAGGCAAGTTTTATGTCACAAGAATATAATTTAAAGCTGCTTCAATCTGAATAGGGGACCTCAATATGCAACGATCGTTGTGGGTTTTTTTTTTTTATTTTGCAACTTGATCGTTTTAGTATAATCATCTTTTTCAAGCGACAATGAAGACCAGGTGTCTTGTTTCAAAATGCATTAGCACAACCATTTTACCTGTCACCCCCCTCCCCCATTTACTCTCCTGATATAACCTGATACAGAGGCGGTGCATTTCACGGCGTTTTGCCATATGCAGCTCTGTCATAACCCATAATGTAATAAAATCCTATAATGTAATAACTTATTACATTATAAATTATTACATGATGGGTTGGCAATGCAAACCGATAATGTAATAAAATTTCATAATGTAATAAAAAAGAGAGATGCACGGATTAGGACCAGATAATCGATGGAAATAACTAATCCTATGAAAATATGATCAAATTATCTCACAATATGACAAAACAAACGACAAATGACCCAAAACAGTCAGGAAATACAACATACAACACTTGTATGATATTTTTATTACATTATGGATATTATTACATCATGGGCTGGCAATGCAAACCTATAATGTTATAGAATTCATAATGTAATAACATAGAGAGACGCATAAATTATGATCAGATAATCGATGGAAATAACTAATCCTATGAAAATATGATCAAATTATCTCACATCATGAGATAAAAAAAACGACAAATGCCCCAAAACCTTCAGGAAATAGAACAAGCATTACTTGTATGATAATTTTATTACATTATGGATATTATTACATCATGGGTTGGCAATGCAAACCTATAATGTAATGAAACTTTATAATATAATAAAAAGAAGAGATGCATAAATTAGGACCAGATAATCGATGGAAATAACTCCTTCTATAAGAATGAGATCAAATTATCTCACATCATGAGATATCAAGCGACAAATGGCCCAAAACCTTCAGGAAATAGAACAAGCAATCCTTGTATGATAATTTTATTACATTATGGATATTATTACATCATGGGTTGGCAATGCAAACCTATAATGTAATGAAACTTTATAATATAATAAAAAGAAGAGATGCATAAATTAGGACCAGATAATCGATGGAAATAACTCCTTCTATAAGAATGAGATCAAATTATCTCACATCATGAGACAACAAACGACAAATGGCCCAAAACCTTCAGGAAATAGAACAAGCAATCCTTGTATGATATTTTTATTACATTATGGATATTATTACATCATGGGCTGGCAATGCAAACCTATAATGTAATAGAATTTCATAATGTAATAAAATAGAGAGATGCACGAATAAGGACCAGATAATCGATGGAAATAACTAATCCTATGAGAATATGATCAAATTATCTCACATCATGAGATAAAAAAAACGACAAATGCCCCAAAACCTTCAGGAAATAGAACAAGCATTACTTGTATGATAATTTTATTACATTATGGATATTATTACATCATGGGTTGGCAATGCAAACCTATAATGTAATGAAACTTTATAATATAATAAAAAGAAGAGATGCATAAATTAGGACCAGATAATCGATGGAAATAACTCCTTCTATAAGAATGAGATTAATAGAATCTATCACGTCGTTGAGACTGACACAGGGGAATCTCATCCGAGTGCTAAAGATTTGCAATCCACGACGAGGCTTGCCGAGTCGTGGATGTAGCAAATCTTTTGCACGAGGATGAGATTCCCCTGTCTCAGTCGTAACGTCGTGATTGATTATTTTTCTCACTCACCTCATTTTATCATCACTTTAATGTTTTTTTTAAAGCTAAAATCAATACCAAAACCTACACAAATCTAACGATGGCGTGACGTTACTTTCTATGACGTCATAATAGGAGTCACGTGGAGTGCGAGACAAGGAAATCTCAAACTGCTACGTCTACGTTTTTTCTTTTGTCTCACGACGTAAGTGAGTGAGAACAATTATCTCACATCATGAGATATCAAGCGACAAATGGCCCAAAACCTTCAGGAAATAGAACAAGCAATCCTTGTATGATATTTTTATTACATTATGGATATTATTACATCATGGGCTGGCAATGCAAACCTATAATGTAATAGAATTTCATAATGTAATGAAATAGAGCGATGCACGAATAAGAACCAGATAATCGATGGGAATAACTCACCATATGAAAATGAGATCAAATTATCTCACATCATGAGAAAACAAACAACAAATGACCCAAAACCTTCAAGAAATACAACATGCACCATTTGTGTATTTTTATTACATTATGGATATTATTACATCATGGGTTGGCAATGCAAACCTATAATGTAAAAAAAATCATAATGTAATAAAAAGGAAAAGTACATGAATTCGAAGTAAGGCAATTCTCTTGTCGGACATCACACCTTCTGCGGAAATGGTGTAAAATGTATGAAAAAACAAACAACAATTGACCGACAACCTTCAAGTATCATTATCTGCAGGTATTTATCATTTCATTACATTTAAAGAAATAATGACATTAGCATTCCGCAATGCAAAACCCTTATTGGGATAACAGAGTATAATAGAAGATATACTAGTAGATGATATAAGATCTTGATATTTGACCTGTGAAGCGATGTGTTATTCCTCTTGTTATTGCAGTAAAGTGTATGAATTTGGCCATTACCCAATTAAAAATGTTATGATCGCTGAGCGATATAAGTCCCTTACCGGCGGCATATATATCTACGTCCTACAACTCTGCCAATGAATTACTCTTCAATTAAACATATATGAGTTTAAATTAAACAGACTGTCTGTGCAGCTCAGTTCTGAGGTTTTATCTGCTTTATCGATTCAAGAAAGAGGTCAAGCGTGACAAAAGTCGAACTTGCTCTGTAACTGTCCAAGACCAAGCTGTGTATCAAATTTCATCTGAATATCTTTATTTGTTGCAGAAAAAAGTCCGGAAAACTGATATTCGGACAGACGGACGGACAGACGGACAGACAGACCGAGAGGAAACTATGAGTCCCCTTCGGCGTTGCCGGTAGGGGACTAAATATTGCTTTCTATCCTGTGAAGAAGGATTTGACATATGATCAATATGTGAGCTGTATACTTATGATCTTGAACACAAGATGAGTTGTAACTCTACTTATAAGTAATATGTGTATGATGTTTGGTTAGGATCAACTAAAAACTGTGCTCTCTAGGCTTTATACACAGATTTCAAACATTTTCTATCGTGACATTGAAGATGCATAGGTTTCTTCCTCATGTTACTAGTATATGCGTATGACAATTGGCCAAGATTCAATCAAAGCCGCAAAATAAGATTCTACGCTTCGCTGATGGACCTGTAGCCAAGTTCAATCAACTTCGGTTGATCGTGTTTTAGAATCATTAAACGCCTTTTATATCATAGATATGATCCTTATGTCACCACTTGGCTTGGTACTGGACCAATCTACAGCTTTGTTCCAGCGCATTCTTAAGAATTGCACTATGACTGACTGTGACGACAGGACTCCAAGACGGTCCATGGCCAAACCTCTGTAGAGAAGACAAGGTCCCGACCACCTACCTGTCTTCTCTGAATTTCAGTCGGACTCCTTGGGTGATCATATGCATGAGCTCGCTACAGCCGACAGAGCGTGGACTGCATTTCGTATGCCTTCTGTTTTCTATATCCATTTACAAATCCAGCTGTGTGTTTCTTGGGCACCTGCGTCATACCGTCTGTTTGTATGTTCATCTTTCAGTGATGAGGTTATTTTACACCACAATTGCGAGTTCCTCGAGACCTCTGGGTAATCGGAAACATGGGAGTGTTGTGCGCACGTAATCCGAATAACCACATCGTCTACTACTTGCGTGGCAGATGACCGTACAAAGTCGGCACCGGTTGCCCATTGATCTCGTTGGTTTATGTGTTGTCCTTTGCGTTTTTTTTTGTGTGTGTGTTGTGCGTTGGTGGTCCTGGTCCCTTTTGCGTCTCTTTCCGTGCTTGTCTGCTTTGTGTTTTGCATTGGGTGTTTTGGGTTTTGCTGTGGGTGCTGCAACATGGTGTTGTTGGAGATTCCCTCCTGTGTTTCAACGCATTCGAAATTTTTCTGTTATCAAAATTTCTTGAAATTTCTAAAACGTGGGTCCTGTAGAAACATATCCCACCCTTCCCTCTGCGTCTGTTTGGTACATATTTAAACATTAAAAACATTCGTACTCTTTGGTCAAATTACATTCAATTTGTTTAGATTAAGGATCACTGACGAGGGTTAAGTTCCTGAAACATGAATAACTGGTCCATGCTGCAAATTTGAATTTGAAGACGTTTAAGACTTCTTCAATCGTTCGACATTGAGAATCGGTGACA
Organism: Pinctada imbricata; assembly: GCA_033119305.1. NCBI lineage: Eukaryota > Metazoa > Mollusca > Bivalvia > Pterioida > Pteriidae > Pinctada > Pinctada imbricata. Next base: position 12,058,243 of record VSWD01000001.1, on the reverse strand, counting down.
TTCTTCTACTTGTCAGAAGTAGTAAGTGTATAACGTTAAGTCAAGGTACAATGACAATAATTGTGCCCTTTAGGATGTGCACTCGCATTTGTATGCGATCCTGTAAAATGATTTTGTTTAATGGGACTTCTTTAGTATCGAAAAGACTTCCATAAAATTTACAGTGCTTACAAAGAACAATATTTACATTACTAGTAGATTTCCCATTTTGAACTCCCATTAGGCACCTACAATTATATTCCAATAACTTGGGTTCCTATTGTGACGTAACTTTCAAGTATTGCAAGTAGGGAGAACTTACCAACGTTAAAATGTATTTGACGTTGTTACAAGCAAAATGCACGATGTCCATTCTAATAAAAATGACCGATGATTAATATAAGAAATGATTGTCTTACTTTTGATGTTCATGAGTATATTATTCTAGTGGGTCGACGTCACGTGCTAATTCCGTGAATCGCGAAAAGAAATGTCATTTCTTAAATGATTTCAGATTTACATTGGTACGAATTACGCGTAGTAACTGCTGAAGACAGGTGTAAGCCGGTGCGGGCTTACAAGCCATACTTCGTACTTCGCGTTGTGTGATTAATGAATGTTCTGTACTTTGTCGATGAAGAAAAACATCGTTGAAATTTTACAAATGTTAAAACTCTTTAAATTCAATAGCATCATTTAAGGGGTAACGAGTGGCTGGTAAGCGAGCTAACTCGCACAGTCAATTACTTCGTTTCAATCCGTGCTTAACTGTTTTCCCGTTAAAGTCAGAGTCAAATTTTACAAATTATCGGAACTCTTTAACAAAGAGATACATAAAAAGGTTGCGATTTGACTCGCACCTAAACGTTTTCGCACTGGAAATATTCGCATTTGACAACCCTTTACTAGTTCAACGCACGCACAGCTTTTTAAAACATTGAGGATAAAATCCAAATGACTTGATCGCTAAATAATGGGAAAATTCACTCAAAATTTTACGAATAAACGAAAAGACTTGGGTATCTATTGTTTGATATAACATAGTTTTCATCAGGTCTGATGCTCTTGATCAGTGGAAATCGTCAGGACTTATTCTTTTTCCCGATGATTTCCTGAAAATTGTATTTCCCTTACCTTAAATTTGATTTCATTTGGCTGATTTTTCTCGTCTTTACGTATAAATTTTATAACAACAATAGGTTAGAGACCCCCCCCCTCATTTGCTTGGGACCCCCCCCCCCCCACCTTGGGAAAAAAATCTAATTACGTTCATTTAGAAAGTCTAAATAATTCTTAAAAGGATCAGGTTTTAATTCGAAAATGAGAGGGAAATGACATGTCGTGTGACTGGAATATATTATACAGGAAAGATAACTCTAGCAACTTTTGTATTTGAAACTTTGAAGCTGATCAGATTTGCCGAGTTGTAACATAAAAGTATTGATGGATACCTCAGTGTTTCATGCTTTTTTCAACTTTTTATTTCCCAGTACATAAATATTACATAAGTTGCACCCCCCAAAAATATTCTGCAACAGTAAATTTCTATTAGGTGTACAAATTTTGTGCACTATCTCATGAACTGTCATCATCTTCAATATCAGTTTCTGATGAAGTATTGATTGAAAGGTGTATCAAAATTACTGTCATATGCTTCGAAATCACTCATATTTTCAGTAAATAATAACAAATTACTGAAAAAAATTATTCAGATTTTAAAATTTGTCTGTCATTTATACTAGCAGACACTCGTTACCCCTTAAAACCTGATAAATTTACAGCATGGACCAGACATGCACGTTATAGTTTATTTAACGAAACATAATTTGACATAATCCATAGCATGCGAGAAAGTAGTTCTAAGACAAAGAGAAAGTAAATCTAATAATTGAATAAATAAAGCCTGTGTTTGTGAAACACGAATGCCCCCGTTGGCATCTTTGTTAGTATAAACACTATTTTCTGTTAAGTACATGTAATGATGTATGTGAAAGGTCAAGGTTAGGGTCACTGGATTAAAAGGTCAAACGTCAAAGGTCAAGGTCATGAGGTCAAAAAGTTTGGTATCAATGGAAAGGTCTTGTCACAAGGAATACACATATGAAATATGAAAGCCCTATCACTTACCATTCAAAAGTTATGCCCAATGTTAAAGTTTTTTGAAAAGTAGGTCAAACGTCAAGGTCACGAGGTCAAAAAGTTCGGTATCAATGGAAAGGTCTTGTCACAAGGAATACACATGTGAAATATGAAAGCCCTATCACTTACCATACAAAAGTTATGTCCAATGTTAAAGTTTTTCGGACAAACAGACACACAGACAAACAGACTAACAGACAAACAGACGGACAGGCCAAAAACTATATGCCCCCGAATCTTTTATTCCGGGGGCATAAAAAAATGACATATTGTATTTAAACAAGGGAGGGGAACTGCACAATATGATGGACATATTTGTAGATAATTTCATGTACATCTCTCAAAGATAAGGTTGTCTACAACTCTTCAAAAGCATCTAGCTGAAATTATGAGGGATTGTACGTAAATGAACTCAATATGCTGGTACTTCACGTGTAGATCTCTCCAACTCATAGATAAAGCCAATTTGTAATTAAGTTCTTATCAATCTCTCAACTTTCCAAGTATTGAATAATCAATATTACAATTAAACATTTTAAAATTGAGACATATTTCCCTTAAAATCTTAGTAGAGCAACCAAGTCGCTAAATTTGAAATTTTAATCAACCCACCTAACACAGGGCTAATTTTTATATTAAACGAAAGAATATAACATGAGACATCAGATTTGACCTGTCGTAAAAAATTCGTATGGTCAGAATTACTGTAAATTCAGATAAAAGCGGAAAATAAGTAAAATTCAAAATCATAGATATTTTAACAAAAATTATCATCATTTAATAAACGAAAAGTCAAACTGACCGAAATCAACGTCAATATGCTAACTGAAGTCAAAAGAAAATTTTTGGATCAAATTGAATTTTCTAATTTCAACTTCATGGATGAATGAGCACAAATTCTAAGATAAATTGGTAAAATTGAAATTTTCAATTCTTTCACTTCAATATTGAGAATGTTAATTCGAAGATAAAAAAGAACATACAGAAACGATATTTTGATATGTGAATGTGTTTTTAGGAAAGTTTGATAGAGATCGATTGAAAAACTTAGGAGTACCAGGCAAATAAAGTGCCCCACCCCCAACTGTGTTATTAGCGATTCACTGCAATATAAACTAGGAGATGTTTTCTCGATAATACGGAGTAAAACTAAATAATTGCGGCTAAATTAAGTTTTAACATATAATAATGAATGAAAAATATCACTTTATTTCAAAGAAGACGACAAATTTACATCAATAATTTTGAAAAATATTTCTTTTTATGTACTATCTATGTTCTGGTAATTTCAAACATTGTGATATGGACACATTTTGTCAGCCGAATATTAGAAATAATTAAGTATAACAAAGATTTTATGATCAACAAAACATGGAATTATGCAATGCACTGTAGTTCCACAAGTAAGAAGCGTAGCTGCCTATACGACCCCATCACATTCAGGCAGTCGTGACATTTTCTTTCTCAGTTTGACCTTGTGACAACTGTTGTCGCTAAAACGTAGCTTAAAGGCATCGTTCTACTGGTATTGTCGTAGCAATGACAAATATGGATAATGACCATATCCCTGTTTACAGCACAAAATCGATAACCCAGAAAATCAGAAACCGAAGGCATACAAAATCAGGATAAAACAGGAACCAAAGCAAACAAACAAAAACCTCCACCATATGAAAAGAAGCGAACTCCCGATATGAAAGTGAGACCAGATGCCCAGGAAGCGTAAGCATCTCCTGCTTGCATGCAACACCCGTCGCTTCAATTCGGTAGAACTGTCATATCCGGTTACTTCCATTTTGGAAGATATAGAGTACAATCTTTGGTTGGATGGTTCAAATGGTCTATGACAGAAACTGACCTGACCGGGCGGAGCTTATTTTCACCTTGTCATCGGAAGAGTTTACTTCTGACCAGGTGATAAAAGCCATATAAAATTACAGGTAATGAGTATTTACTCTAATTACGATGTGCAATTCATAATCTATCTACCCTAAAATTGTAGCAATCGCTTGACTGAATTAGCTCCGCCCGGTCAGGTTAGTTTGCTACGACAATAGACGATAAGGGGGATAGCCTCTGATTTCTAGTTTTGGTTCTCTAGTTTCTGATTGGTTGATCGTTGATGGCCATATCAACAATATTGTATGTTTTTGTTGAGTTTGTTTTTTTACTGTCTGTTCATTGTTTTTCATGCTTCATCCTTGTCTACAATGGACTTTTTTTTTTAATTTCTCTGCAATTGTTTCTATATAAATGAAACGGAAAAGATACAAACAAATAATGAACATCAAACAACCACATTTACAAGAATTAAAGACGCTCACATAAAACTACCAACCGAGAAGCTAATCTTTAGCAATATTAAAACAGAAATGACCACACAATAAAGGGTGCTCTATTCTTTGAGGCCTCACGCTGAGCTGTCAACATATCAGTCTTGTCGTTATTTATAAGTTTGATTTTACTATGTTGTATCGCATCTTTGACTCTTTAATACATGTACATGTTGAAGAACAATGCTTTGCTGTTGGAATAGTTTCTTCTTGGACACATTTCATCGAATATTCTTTGCGTCATACATTTCACACTTTTTCAATTTTATTTCTTTATTCGGAGCTCTTTAGGAAATACGGCCATTGACGCGCTCCTGTTGCGGCGAATTTTTCGTTATCAACAGACGTCGGTTCCTCTTCGTGATATAGCCTTTTATTTGATGTATTGTAGACGTATGTAGGAACTGCCCAATTAGATTACCAATATCACATATGACAATGTGGTGTTTGTGCTTATGTACAGCATAAGGAATTAAAGTCCCCCCCCCGTGACCCTTGAGGATTTTCCATTGGATCTCACGGAGACATCAAAGGGGTTTTCTGACTCAGTATATCTTGAAAAGCATCCACTTGATTTTGTAACAGTTACAAATCTGAACGAAGAGTAAGTACGGATGCTAAAAGGGATAAATTACACAACTTTTACCCAAGGCATATCGTAATGTTTAAAACACAGATAACGAAGAGCCCAAACTCTGACCAATGTACTTTACATGTATATTCACATCTCTGTGGTACTAAAATAAACGTCAAAATATACTTTTCATAATTTTATATGAATTTAATGCATTTTTTTTTCAATTCACGTATTTTCATTTCAACTTGTCGCGAATGGGTTTCCATACACGGTCTTACCACGACATATTAAAAAGAAGTATTTTTCATCAATTTTTAAACAGTATGATGTAATTCCCATTTCTGCATTTAACTTTTATCAAAAATATGTATGTATACCGGTTGATAGGTACGATTTGATAGAAACTATAACACGTGGTCGACCGAATCTTCATCTACGGAAACTAATTTGTGAAATGCCACTTAAATCAAAAGTATACACGCTTTAGGTTTTTACATTTATTTATAGTCCCTTAGATAAATGATCAATAAAAAGGCATTGGAAATAATAAACATATATTTGTCGATATGTTTCGAGACAAAAATTTAGTCTCTGTGCTTTAGAGAAAATATTAACACGGATTCTTCATATTTCATAGAAATTTGCATAAAACTGCAATTTTTTGAGAGAGGAGAAAATATTCTTCTTCCAAAACAATTATATAACATGTGTACATATCTAATGCATTGATTGCAACGACTTTCTATACAAAAAAGAACAAAATATTGGAATACCGAGGATATAAACGATAAATATTTCGTTTTAATTTTTCACGATTTTATCCGTTTTTACCCAATTTAAACAAAATCTGACCGTGGAATATTCTTTACGACAGCTCTGTTTGAAAGCAGGGGTATTCAGCAAAAAGTTCAGACCAAATTCAGGCCTGTGTTAGGTGTGTTGATTAAACTCGAAAACTAAGCTTCTTTTTTAAATTGGTCGCTCTACTATTAAGATAAACTTATTAACTTAGATTTCTTGAATCTGATTCTAATCTTGTTTCAAATATCTTTATGTGAATTGATATTAACATCATCCTTCTTTCATAAAAGGGAATTAATTTACTTTCAGATTCTGATAAATGCATCGAATCACTTTAGAGTTATTCCTCTTTCTACAGTGTGCAAATTCCCCAAAATAGAATAATAAATCACCTAAAATATTGTGGGGGAGATTTACAGTATTAGGCATTAAATTTAATCCAAATCTAATCAATATTGAAAAATTAAATTATAATGATAAAATCAAGACAATAGAAAATGAAATTACTCATTGGAATAGAAGAAATTTAAGTCCTTTGGGAAAAATAACAGTGGTTAAATCTTTACTTTTGCCAAAATTAAATCATTTATTCCTATCTTTACCAAAACCTTCTTTAGAAATAATAAAACAAATGGAAAAAATTTTCTTTAATTTTATCTGGAATAATAAAAAGGATAGGGTCGCCAGAAAACTTTTAGTCCAACCAATTGATAAAGGAGGCTGTAGTATGTTAGATATTGAAACTTTTATTAAGGGTCTAAAATTAACATGGATAAGGAGGATATTAAGAGATAATAAAGCAAATAAATGGATAAGTCTTTTCTTTGATACAAATAATCTAACACCTGAAAACTTGACAAAACTTGGTGATCACTATTTAGACAAATCTGCAAAAAAGATGACAAATAATTTTTGGAAAGAAGTTATTCAAAATCTTGCTGAGTTTCAAAGAATTCTTAATAATCAGACAAATTTAAAAGACATATTAAGAAAGCCAATTTAGGAAAATACTGAAATTAAAATAGGAGGAAAGTGTATTAAATATGAAGATTGGATCCAAAAAGGTATCTTAACAATACAAGACTTACTAGATGAATATGGAAAAGTGTATACACATGAAACTTTTTGTCGAAAATATAACATTAAAACACCATTCACTTTTTTCTATGGTTTAAAAACATTCATTTTAGAAAAATGGCCAGAAATTAAAGATTGTAGTAAGAAAGAGTTATCTCCTTTTCGGCCTCAATTCATTGAACATTTGTGTAAGGATACTAGGGGGTCAAGGGCACTTTATGACATTTCATTACTAAAATGTATTTAAAACCAAAATATGAAAACAAGTGGGAGGGATCATTGGTGTTTGAGAATGGGGATGACTGGAAAATTTTGAACAGTAATATTTTTAGATCAACAAAAGATACAAAATTAATTTGGTTTCAGTATAGAATTGTTCATCGAATTATTGCAACAAATAAGTATTTATATTATATAAAAATAAGAAATGACCCCTTATGCTCTTTTTGTGATAATGATGACGAAACTATAGAACACCTATTTTTTTACTGTCCTTATGTAAGTTCACTTTGGATAAATCTAAGAGAATGGATTAAGGAAATAACAAATGCCGAAATAACACTGTCGTTAAAAGATATTTTATTCCTAAAAAATACAAGAAATGAACATTCCTTAAATATTGTAATAGTTCTAGTAAAACTCTATATTTTAGAAAAAGATTTGAAGACAGAGTCTTAAGGGTAAATGAATTAAAAGAAATTTTGAAAAGCTACTATAAAAGAGAAAAATATATTTATATAACAAAAGCAAGGTACGATACATTCCAAAGAAGATGGAGCACATTTCATATGCTATTTTCATAAGTATTTATGCACAAAATGAAAGAATCTTTTATTCCGGGGGCATAAAAAATGACATATTGTATTTAAACAAGGGAGGGGAACTGCACAATATGATGGACATATTTGTAGATAATTTCGTGTACATCTCTCAAAGATAAGGTTGTCTACAACTCTTCAAAAGCATCTAGCTGAAATTATGAGGGATTGTACGTAAATGAACTCAATATGCTGGTACTTCACGTGTAGATCTCTCCAACTCATAGATAAAGCCAATTTGTAATTAAGTTCTTATCAATCTCTCAACTTTCCAAGTATTGAATAATCAATATTACAATTAAACATTTTAAAATTGAGACATATTTCCCTTAAAATCTTAAGATAAACTTATTAACTTAGATTTCTTGAATCTGTTTCTAATCTTGTTTCAAATATCTTTATGTGAATTGATATTAACATCATCCTTCTTTCATGAAAGGGAATTAATTTACTTTCAGATTCTGATAAATGCATCGAATCACTTTAGAGTTATTCCTCTTTCTACAGTGTGCAAATTCCCCAAAATAGAATAATAAATCACCTAAAATATTGTGGGGGAGATTTACAGTATTAGGCATTAAATTTAATCCAAATCTAATCAATATTGAAAAATTAAATTATAATGATAAAATCAAGACAATAGAAAATGAAATTACTCATTGGAATAGAAGAAATTTAAGTCCTTTGGGAAAAATAACAGTGGTTAAATCTTTACTTTTGCCAAAATTAACTCATTTATTCCTATCTTTACCAAAACCTTCTTTAGAAATAATAAAACAAATGGAAAAAAAATTCTTTAATTTTATCTGGAATAATAAAAAGGATAGGGTCGCCAGAAAACTTTTAGTCCAACCAATTGATAAAGGAGGCTGTAGTATGTTAGATATTGAAACTTTTATTAAGGGTCTAAAATTAACATGGATAAGGAGGATATTAAGAGATAATAAAGCAAATAAATGGATAAGTCTTTTCTTTGATACAAATAATCTAACACTTGAAAACTTGACAAAACTTGGTGATCACTATTTAGACAAATCTGCAAAAAAGATGACAAATAATTTTTGGAAAGAAGTTATTCAAAATCTTGCTGAGTTTCAAAGAATTCTTAATAATCAGACAAATTTAAAAGACATATTAAGAAAGCCAATTTGGGAAAATACTGAAATTAAAATAGGAGGAAAGTGTATTAAATATGAAGATTGGATCCAAAAAGGTATCTTAACAATACAAGACTTACTAGATGAATATGGAAAAGTGTATACACATGAAACTTTTTGTCGAAAATATAACATTAAAACACCATTCACTTTTTTCTATGGTTTAAAAACATTCATTTTAGAAAAATGGCCAGAAATAAAAGATTGTAGTAAGAAAGAGTTATCTCCTTTTCGGCCTCAATTCATTGAACATTTGTGTAAGGATACTAGGGGGTCAAGGGCACTTTATGACATTTCATTACTAAAATGTATTTAAAACCAAAATATGAAAACAAGTGGGAGGGATCATTGGTGTTTGAGAATGGGGATGACTGGAAAATTTTGAACAGTAATATTTTTAGATCAACAAAAGATACAAAATTAATTTGGTTTCAGTATAGAATTGTTCATCGAATTATTGCAACAAATAAGTATTTATATTATATAAAAATAAGAAATGACCCCTTATGCTCTTTTTGTGATAATGATGACGAAACTATAGAACACCTATTTTTTTACTGTCCTTATGTAAGTTCACTTTGGATAAATCTAAAAGAATGGATTAAGGAAATAACAAATGCCGAAATAACACTGTCGTTAAAAGATATTTTATTCCTAAAAAATACAAGAAATGAACATTCCTTAAATATTGTAATAGTTCTAGTAAAACTCTATATTTTTAGAAAAAGATTTGAAGACAGAGTCTTAAGGGTAAATGAATTAAAAGAAATTTTGAAAAGCTACTATAAAAGAGAAAAATATATTTATATAACAAAAGGAAAGTACGATACATTCAAAAGAAGATGGAGCACATTTCATATGCTATTTTCATAAGTATTTATGCACAAAATGAAAGAATCTTTTATTCCGGGGGCATAAAAAATGACATATTGTATTTAAACAAGGGAGGGGAACTGCACAATATGATGGACATATTTGTAGATAATTTCGTGTACATCTCTCAAAGATAAGGTTGTCTACAACTCTTCAAAAGCATCTAGCTGAAATTATGAGGGATTGTACGTAAATGAACTCAATATGCTGGTACTTCACGTGTAGATCTCTCCAACTCATAGATAAAGCCAATTTGTAATTAAGTTCTTATCAATCTCTCAACTTTCCAAGGATTGAATAATCAATATTACAATTAAACATTTTAAAATTGAGACATATTTCCCTTAAAATCTTAAGATAAACTTATTAACTTAGATTTCTTGAATCTGTTTCTAATCTTGTTTCAAATATCTTTATGTGAATTGATATTAACATCATCCTTCTTTCATGAAAGGGAATTAATTTACTTTCAGATTCTGATAAATGCATCGAATCACTTTAGAGTTATTCCTCTTTCTACAGTGTGCAAATTCCCCAAAATAGAATAATAAATCACCTAAAATATTGTGGGGGAGATTTACAGTATTAGGCATTAAATTTAATCCAAATCTAATCAATATTGAAAAATTAAATTATAATGATAAAATCAAGACAATAGAAAATGAAATTACTCATTGGAATAGAAGAAATTTAAGTCCTTTGGGAAAAATAACAGTGGTTAAATCTTTACTTTTGCCAAAATTAACTCATTTATTCCTATCTTTACCAAAACCTTCTTTAGAAATAATAAAACAAATGGAAAAAAAAATTCTTTAATTTTATCTGGAATAATAAAAAGGATAGGGTCGCCAGAAAACTTTTAGTCCAACCAATTGATAAAGGAGGCTGTAGTATGTTAGATATTGAAACTTTTATTAAGGGTCTAAAATTAACATGGATAAGGAGGATATTAAGAGATAATAAAGCAAATAAATGGATAAGTCTTTTCTTTGATACAAATAATCTAACACTTGAAAACTTGACAAAACTTGGTGATCACTATTTAGACAAATCTGCAAAAAAGATGACAAATAATTTTTGGAAAGAAGTTATTCAAAATCTTGCTGAGTTTCAAAGAATTCTTAATAATCAGACAAATTTAAAAGACATATTAAGAAAGCCAATTTGGGAAAATACTGAAATTAAGATAGGAGGAAAGTGTATTAAATATGAAGATTGGATCCAAAAAGGTATCTTAACAATACAAGACTTACTAGATGAATATGGAAAAGTGTATACACATGAAACTTTTTGTCGAAAATATAACATTAAAACACCATTCACTTTTTTCTATGGTTTAAAAACATTCATTTTAGAAAAATGGCCAGAAATTAAAGATTGTAGTAAGAAAGAGTTATCTCCTTTTCGGCCTCAATTCATTGAACATTTGTGTAAGGATACTAGGGGGTCAAGGGCACTTTATGACATTTCATTACTAAAATGTATTTAAAACCAAAATATGAAAACAAGTGGGAGGGATCATTGGTGTTTGAGAATGGGGATGACTGGAAAATTTTGAACAGTAATATTTTTAGATCAACAAAAGATACAAAATTAATTTGGTTTCAGTATAGAATTGTTCATCGAATTATTGCAACAAATAAGTATTTATATTATATAAAAATAAGAAATGACCCCTTATGCTCTTTTTGTGATAATGATGACGAAACTATAGAACACCTATTTTTTTACTGTCCTTATGTAAGTTCACTTTGGATAAATCTAAAAGAATGGATTAAGGAAATAACAAATGCCGAAATAACACTGTCGTTAAAAGATATTTTATTCCTAAAAAATACAAGAAATGAACATTCCTTAAATATTGTAATAGTTCTAGTAAAACTCTATATTTTTAGAAAAAGATTTGAAGACAGAGTCTTAAGGGTAAATGAATTAAAAGAAATTTTGAAAAGCTACTATAAAAGAGAAAAATATATTTATATAACAAAAGGAAAGTACGATACATTCAAAAGAAGATGGAGCACATTTCATATGCTATTTTCATAAGTATTTATGCACAAAATGAAAGAATCTTTTATTCCGGGGGCATAAAAATGACATATTGTATTTAAACAAGGGAGGGGAACTGCACAATATGATGGACATATTTGTAGATAATTTCGTGTACATCTCTCAAAGATAAGGTTGTCTACAACTCTTCAAAAGCATCTAGCTGAAATTATGAGGGATTGTACGTAAATGAACTCAATATGCTGGTACTTCACGTGTAGATCTCTCCAACTCATAGATAAAGCCAATTTGTAATTAAGTTCTTATCAATCTCTCAACTTTCCAAGGATTGAATAATCAATATTACAATTAAACATTTTAAAATTGAGACATATTTCCCTTAAAATCTTAAGATAAACTTATTAACTTAGATTTCTTGAATCTGTTTCTAATCTTGTTTCAAATATCTTTATGTGAATTGATATTAACATCATCCTTCTTTCATGAAAGGGAATTAATTTACTTTCAGATTCTGATAAATGCATCGAATCACTTTAGAGTTATTCCTCTTTCTACAGTGTGCAAATTCCCCAAAATAGAATAATAAATCACCTAAAATATTGTGGGGGAGATTTACAGTATTAGGCATTAAATTTAATCCAAATCTAATCAATATTGAAAAATTAAATTATAATGATAAAATCAAGACAATAGAAAATGAAATTACTCATTGGAATAGAAGAAATTTAAGTCCTTTGGGAAAAATAACAGTGGTTAAATCTTTACTTTTGCCAAAATTAACTCATTTATTCCTATCTTTACCAAAACCTTCTTTAGAAATAATAAAACAAATGGAAAAAAAAATTCTTTAATTTTATCTGGAATAATAAAAAGGATAGGGTCGCCAGAAAACTTTTAGTCCAACCAATTGATAAAGGAGGCTGTAGTATGTTAGATATTGAAACTTTTATTAAGGGTCTAAAATTAACATGGATAAGGAGGATATTAAGAGATAATAAAGCAAATAAATGGATAAGTCTTTTCTTTGATACAAATAATCTAACACTTGAAAACTTGACAAAACTTGGTGATCACTATTTAGACAAATCTGCAAAAAAGATGACAAATAATTTTTGGAAAGAAGTTATTCAAAATCTTGCTGAGTTTCAAAGAATTCTTAATAATCAGACAAATTTAAAAGACATATTAAGAAAGCCAATTTGGGAAAATACTGAAATTAAAATAGGAGGAAAGTGTATTAAATATGAAGATTGGATCCAAAAAGGTATCTTAACAATACAAGACTTACTAGATGAATATGGAAAAGTGTATACACATGAAACTTTTTGTCGAAAATATAACATTAAAACACCATTCACTTTTTTCTATGGTTTAAAAACATTCATTTTAGAAAAATGGCCAGAAATTAAAGATTGTAGTAAGAAAGAGTTATCTCCTTTTCGGCCTCAATTCATTGAACATTTGTGTAAGGATACTAGGGGGTCAAGGGCACTTTATGACATTTCATTACTAAAATGTACTTAAAACCAAAATATGAAAACAAGTGGGAGGGATCATTGGTGTTTGAGAATGGGGATGACTGGAAAATTTTGAACAGTAATATTTTTAGATCAACAAAAGATACAAAATTAATTTGGTTTCAGTATAGAATTGTTCATCGAATTATTGCAACAAATAAGTATTTATATTATATAAAAATAAGAAATGACCCCTTATGCTCTTTTTGTGATAATGATGACGAAACTATAGAACACCTGTTTTTTTACTGTCCTTATGTAAGTTCACTTTGGATAAATCTAAAAGAATGGATTAAGGAAATAACAAATGCCGAAATAACACTGTCGTTAAAAGATATTTTATTCCTAAAAAATACAAGAAATGAACATTCCTTAAATATTGTAATAGTTCTAGTAAAACTCTATATTTTTAGAAAAAGATTTGAAGACAGAGTCTTAAGGGTAAATGAATTAAAAGAAATTTTGAAAAGCTACTATAAAAGAGAAAAATATATTTATATAACAAAAGGAAAGTACGATACATTCAAAAGAAGATGGAGCACATTTCATATGCTATTTTCATAAGTATTTATGCACAAAATGAAAGAATTAATTATATTTATATATTTGAATGAGTCAGTGAATGTGGGTATAAGAGTTATCTCTCTTCTTCCTTTCTCTATATAAAAAAACTACACCGAGAACAATATACTTAGAAAGTATGATGTAATGAAGTGTTACAAAAAAAAAATCAAATCAAAATAAAGAAGTTTACAAAATGATGTGCTGAAAAAAAAAACAATGTAACATTATTGTGTAATGGTCAAGCATTAAAAAAAATATTGTGGGGGAGAGGCCATATGGTTACACAGGTGATATGGTCAGCAAAAAACAATCAAACTAATTAACAAAACAGAAACAGACACAAAAAATCAAACAAATATAAATGGGTAATCTTGCAACGAAGAACATTAGGTTTTTCTGTAGTTTCGCATAATATAGATGTTTTAGTACAAAAAAGGTAATATGATGCAGTTGAATACATTTCTATGAAAGAGCTCGGTGGACTTGTATAATACTTTATTTTCATAAAATACTAGCCAGAGGTCCTCTGTCGAGTCTGATCATTTCTGCATCATGTCTTTTCTGAAAGTATTGAATGATTTCATCATAATCATTGTAAAGAATGCACATGTAGATATTGAAAAAATCGTTATCTCAGTATTAACGTTTTCATGATTTTAAAGGATTGCAAAAAGATATAATTCTCTGTACATGAACACAACGTTTGGTGTTTCACATCCAAGTTTCGTTTTTGTTTCGTTTCGCATTTTACAGGGACCCTTCTCTAGTAAGTGTTATGGCCTCCTATTTAAGGTTCATCAAAAGCATATAAATTGGGATTGGGCAGGTACTGGAGATCGAAAACAATGATGATGATGATGATTATGATGATGATGATGATTATTACTGAAATTTTCAAAGAAGTTGTTTTTTTTTTCAATATTTAGTAAACAATGTCAAGTATTATTCCATTGTACTTCTTCTTTTTATTACCTTTTGGAATTTTGTTACATTATAGGTTTGCATTGCCAGTCCTGAATGTAATAATATCCATAATGTAATAGAAATATCATACAAGTGTTGCATGTTTATTTCTTGGAGGTTCTGGGTCATATATTGTTTATTTTCTCATGTAGTGAGATAATTTGATCTCATTTTCATGGAATGAGTTATTTCCATCGATTATCTGGTCCTAATTCGTGCATCTCTCTATTTTATTACATTATGAAATTATATTACATTATAGGTTTACATTGCCAACCCATGATGTAATAATATCCATAATGTTATGCAAGTGCTGCATGTTGTATTTCTTGAAGGTTTTGGGTCATATACTGTTTGTTTTCTCATGAAGTGAGATAATTTGATCTCATTTTCATAGGATTAGTTATTTCCATCGATTATCTGGTCCTAATCCGTGCATCTTTCTTCTTTATTACATTATAGGTTTGTATTGCCAACCCATGATGTAATAATATTCGTAATGTAATAGAAATATCATATAAGTGTTGCATGTTTATTTCTTGGAGGTTCTGGGTCATATATTGTTTATTTTCTCATGTAGTGAGATAATTTGATCTCATTTTCATGGAATGAGTTATTTCCATCGATTATCTGGTCCTAATTCGTGCATCTCTCTATTTTATTACATTATGAAATTATATTACATTATAGGTTTACATTGCCAACCCATGATGTAATAATATCCATAATGTTATGCAAGTGCTGCATGTTGTATTTCTTGAAGGTTTTGGGTCATATACTGTTTGTTTTCTCATGAAGTGAGATAATTTGATCTCATTTTCATAGGATTAGTTATTTCCATCGATTATCTGGTCCTAATCCGTGCATCTTTCTTCTTTATTACATTATAGGTTTGTATTGCCAACCCATGATGTAATAATATTCGTAATGTAATAGAAATATCATATAAGTGTTGCATGTTTATTTCTTGGAGGTTCTGGGTCATATATTGTTTATTTTCTCATGTAGTGAGATAATTTGATCTCATTTTCATGGAATGAGTTATTTCCATCGATTATCTGGTCCTAATTCGTGCATCTCTCTATTTTATTACATTATGAAATTATATTACATTATAGGTTTACATTGCCAACCCATGATGTAATAATATCCATAATGTTATGCAAGTGCTGCATGTTGTATTTCTTGAAGGTTTTGGGTCATATACTGTTTGTTTTCTCATGAAGTGAGATAATTTGATCTCATTTTCATAGGATTAGTTATTTCCATCGATTATCTGGTCCTAATCCGTGCATCTTTCTTCTTTATTACATTATAGGTTTGTATTGCCAACCCATGATGTAATAATATTCGTAATGTAAAAAAAATATCATTCAAGTCTTGCATGGTGTGTTTCTTGAAAGTTTTGGGCCATATGTCGTTTGTTTTATCATATTGTGAAATAACTTTATCTCATTTTTTAAAAAGGAGTTATTTTAAACGATTATCTTGTCCTTTTCCATGCATCTCTCTTTTGTATTACATAATGAAAATTTATTACATTATAGGTTTGCATTGCCAACCCATAATTTAATAATATATAGTGTAATAAGTTATTACATTATAGGGTATAATTACATTATGGGTTGTGACACAGCTCATCACATGCATAACGTTCACATGCATACGTTCATACGTGTATTAGGCTATGATAACACTCCTTTAAAGAAATTATTACGCAGTGAGTGAATGTAAACGTCTTCATATTGAATAGCATCATTTAAGAACAGATAAATTGGCAACATGGACCAGACATGCACGTTTCGGGTACTTAAACCTCGTCAGTGATCCTCAAATCTAAACAATGTAATATGCCAAAAAAGTATGAAAGTTACTATGTCGAATAAGCGTACCGAAAGACGTAGCAGAATGGGTGGGATATGATGCTACAGGACCCACGTTTTAGAAATTTCAAGAAATTTTGATAGCAGAAATTTTAGAATGCGTTGAAGAAACGATCAACCGAAATTGATCGAACTTGGCTACATGTGCCCTCGGGGACTCTTGGTCCACCAGCAGTGACACTCACCAAGTGGTATAAATGTAAACGTCTTCATATTGAATAGCATCATTTAAGAAGAGATAAATTGGCAACATGGACCAGACATGCACGTTTCGGGTACTTAACCCTCGTCAGTGATCCTCAAATCTAAACAATGTAATATGCCAAAAAAGTATGAAAGTTACTATGTCGAATAAGCGTACCGAAAGACGTAGCAGAATGGGTGGGATGATGCTACAGGACCCACGATACATGGCGACTTTTATATTTTTAAAGCTGATGTTTAATTTTATGCATTATCACGATCAAATTTCCCTTCCCAGTGGCGTAGCTACAGTGCTCCAAGTTGCGACTAAATTGGTCGCATTTGTGACTGAAAATTTGGTTTTGCGACCTTAATATAAATGAACTCGCAACATCGCGACCATTAAAAAAATCGGGAGCCGAGTTAAACAAATTTTGAACTGATGTATTAGAATTAAATTTTAACCCCAATACACTATGTGGGATCACGCTTAAGGCAGGTACCAATACGTATTATGCAAAAAAATAAATCAATATTGAATAAACAAATAAATAGTAAATAAATGAAAATAGATAGATAATCGCTGAGGAGAGACTATGAGCGGGAACACGACGTGATTGAAACCGGATAAACTACTCAGTCATATTCAAGTGCCTGCTAACCTTCCATCTTCTAAAGGACTGTCGTACTGGCGTAAACTACGTGGGCATCATTTTTATAATAAATAACAATGAACACTCTTATATCCACTTTTTTTTATCTTTTTTTTTTGTGGATATAGAGTGTTCATTGTTATTTATTTGAAAAATAATGTCCACGTAGTTTACGTTATAAAAATAATGAAGTAGTGTCCTCCGTAGGGAAGTTTAAAATAAATATCAATGGACACTCTATATCCACTTTTTTTCTTTTTTTTTTTTTGGATATAAAGTGTTCATTGTTATTCATTATATTAAACTTCCTTACGGAGGACACTACTTCATTATCTTTATAATGTTGAAATAAGGATGTTTATCAGTTTTAAATAAGAAACTTTTTTTCTCAGAAAAGCACAATCATTCTTTTTTGACCGTTCTTCGATTACAATTTACGATGATAAAAACATCTTTCAGATGGAAAAAAAATGTGCTGATGTAAAAAGTCTCTATTTACATTTTTGATATCAGAATTCATAATTTGATTTAATTATGTGAAGCCAATTATTATAGGTCTTACAAGTTCAGAATGGAAAAGTTTGGATAAACTAATAAAGAATTTAGAGTGATTTCCTTGTTTGTATAGTTATTTATGGATGGCAGTGTATGATGTAAAATTTAAAGTACGTTGCTCACTACTGACACATGTACGTACACTAATAAAAAAGTCTACTCCGGCAACGTCTAGCCTTGCGCAACGATTTAATCTAGTTATCAATTCAGCGATGAATTCAATTGTTTTCAATGTACAATGAATGGCTTCATACACGTTTACACTTTAGAATGTCCGTTATTTGAAAGTACACGATGTAAGACTTTCATGTACAATTTTCTTTCTTCTTTTAAAACTTCTTTTACTATTGGTGAAAGTCCTGCTACTGCAGGGATAAAAGTGTTTTCTAGCGAGGCCTTTCCCTATATAGACTTTAAAAAAGTTTATTATTTATGAGAAAATTCAGGTTTTTGTTTCTGGAAAGTCAAACATACACAAATAGCGACCAAAATTTTACTTACTGCGACCAAGCTTTGGAAATGGCGACCAAAATTTAAGCAAGGTCGCTTTTTGGCAACCAAATCTTGAATGCTTCTTGGAGCACTGAGCTAGGGCATAATGAGTTGTATGGTATCATTCAGCAGGTGCCTTGTTAGGGTGGGGTGGGGGACTAACGAAGTCCCCGGTTACTCTGAAAAATGGTCATTGGACAGTGTCCTGACACCTTCATTACAGAATAATTTTAACGAGGCTGTGTCTAATTAGAAAATGATGAACTTCTATATGCCCAAGGTATTTTGACTAGATTCGGATCATTTAATAGCAGTATTATAAAAGTCATTTTATGGGAAAGAAAATAGAAGTTGACCGTTCAGCATTATGTAGGGGTCATCTCAAAGATAATGGCATCTTACAATGAGACCTTATGGGGTTTTACTGCAAAATAATGATTTTTCTCAAATTTTTCATATTTCTGCGCAAGAGATTTTAATTAAATTCATGTTATTTATTTGTTGTACTTCAAATATCATTTTAAGTTGTACTTCAAATATCATTTTAAGAAAAAGAAATTGAAATTTCACCGTCATCAATTTTTTCTAATTGTACTCAGCCTCGTTAAGTGCTTATTCAAATTTTCCTGTGAAAATGCAAGTGCTTTAATTACTGCATGGACAGCCTCCGTATGATTAAAACCAGAGATTTTGATGTATTTTTCTAGTGGTGGGGAATGAAGAGGAGTAGGTGTGTAATACCGCTCACCTGACTCCTATACCATTCTGTGTATCAAAAATAGATCGTACATGTTTATATGAGTCATTAAGATAATTTTACTGTCTCGATTGTCGAAAAACAAGAGCTTGAGTACTTCCTCCATTCTGACCCCCTTTAAACTTATATTGAATTTTTATGCAGTGATTGTGGTGAACCGGACAATCATATCCATTGGCGTCCATCTTGTTTCACTATTTAAAGCATAAAATAACAGACTTTGCCTGAATACATGCTTGCACCAGTTGCTAAAAAAATAGAAAACGTGTCTGTCTATCAGTCGAGATCATTTTATTTCTATAACGTATCTATTTATTTGAGTAATAATTGGGCTTGAGTTGAAAATAGCAATTTTAGTGCCCTTACCATATTGCGACAAGCACGGATCCAGAGGGGGGGAGGGGGTTCCGGACCCCCCTGGAATTTTCGAAGCATAGCTTAATTTTGTTATTAATATACATATTTCATAAGATTAAGCCCAATTCCCCTTTTGTTGTCATAATATTTGAAAATATATTATGAATTTGTATTGGAAATCTTTCATTTTGACAAGATTTTGACGACAGCATTTCAAAAATTTTCTATGGCTCACTTCCGCTCGCCCAAATTTATTACATACATGTACGTTATTTTCAAATGCTGCAGCACATAAATAAAGCATATATACATTACATCTATATCAATAAACAAGGGCACCTAGATGACGAAAAGAAACTGAAAAAGACACGAATAGTGGATTTTATTCCAATTCTTGGAAAAATGTTCACTGGCTCGCTATCGCTCGCCCTTTGTTGTACATGTATTTACGAATAAGAACAAGAACTATGTTGTGAAAATTCAAGATTTAAAGCTTCTTGCACACCATTGCTCTCCAGTCATCCATTTTATTAATAATTGGAAACAGAACTGACAATCATCAATCAAATACTTAATTTTCTAGCATTTGCGGGTTTTTTTTTATTTTGCTCTTCAAAAAATTCGGACTTTAGGACCCCCCCCCCCTGATAAAAAATTTCTGGATCCGCCCATGTTGCGATATGCCCTCTCTGTCTATTTTTTCGCCATCTTAATTGGCATCCTTTTGTTCGATCGATTCGAGGCCTACACATACACCTTTTTTGGTCTGATACATATTAATAACACATGCATGTACATCTGAATGTAAGACGATTTGTTAGAACATTTTCACTGCTTTTCTCTATGTAATTCATCTACTTGCTTTGCTTAGATTATGCAAGAAATAATATTTAGATCACTATGATATTTTAATGAGTTGCCCTATTTACAGAGTTACAGTACAGTGATGCGGGAACATATCGGTGTGTGGTTAAAGATAGGGAGGACAGTGCTGAACTAAAGTTAAGGCGTAAGTATTCATTATCACAGAATGAAGGTAAAACAAACCACAAATTCAAAATTCAAAAATCTTAATAAACCTTGAAAAAAATCAAATAATAAAAATAAAACAAGAAGAAATATTTCAATTTACTACCAAAAGAAATTCAGAGATAAAAAAGATATTCCCAACAGTGAAAGTGAAAGTGGCGAAACACTGTCGGAAGCCGAGAACTATTGGACGAACAGACAGAGTTTAAAAAATCACTCAATTGTCACAACATAATCTCCACAGAGGTGACGCCACTCAAAAGAACATTCAATAGAGTATTACATGGAAATCATATTGATCAGACTGAGTGTGAGATTGGATAGTGTGATACATGTGATATATAAATAAAACTTTTTCTTAAGATTTTATACCCAAGAAACAGAGATCCATGACAAAAATAATGGGAGCAAAAGAAAACTTCAAGTTTGCCCAGTAATTTGGGCCTGGATCCATCCAAGCTTTCTGCCACTAAAGGAAACTTCAAGATATTGTCATGATCAAAATCAGCAAAGAATTTCCATTTTGTAAACAGTAAATACAGATCTAGTTACCTTTTAAGTTTACATATTACGGAAAATAATCGGGACTTGCGTTTCTTCGAAACATAATTTACATCCTATAATTTTGAATGATGGCGATTATGCCAAAGTTTTACCTCAGGCTCAGAATTGCGATGTGTATTAAAATTAAAATTTATATTATATCATTGACCATGATACTATGGCTAGCTGAGCTCCCACTCAATTCATGTTCGATCATAAACCCGTCCTACAAGTTTTGTTGATAGTACCTTCCTATTGATTATAAAACCAGGCAATAAAAACTCCATTTACATGTAAGTAATAATATGTTAATCTAAGGACTTTTACATTACTGCAAGTGCGGATCTAGAATGGGGAGAGGAGGGGCTTTGGTTAGGACCCCTTTTAATTTGTCAAAAAAAATCTATATTTTCCAGTTTTAACATATCGTGTTTTTTTCCTTCAAATTCATAGGCGAACCCCCTCCTCTTTCTATCGGACTAGAACCCCTTGATAGAACTCTAGATCCGCCCACGTACATGTACCTTTCTTGATATGTTGTCGATTCCTGAACTTTATTTTTATTACCAGATCCTATACAGAGTATGAGATTTTACTTGGATGGAGCGAGAGGAGCGCCGGAAATAGCGTATGACGGACCCGGTTCTAATACTATGTCAGACTTCCGGACTATGGGAAGCTTCCGCCCAATCTGCGTTGCGAAAGGCGCGTATCCAGAACCGAATATAGATATCTATTTTAAAGGAGCAAAGATACCGAGTAAGTTGATACGTGTACTGTATGAAACTTGAATTATATATAAAAACATTGATTAATGTGCCTTTTATTCTAGTCATTTTCGTGCATGAACACCGACGGCGAGTGCGGCTAGCCAACAGGGGATACTTACTCCTCCCGGGCACCTGGTCCCACCTCTAGGTTGCTAGGGGTCCGTCGATGCTCAGTTTTGTGCTCTGTTGTGAGTGCTGTTGAGATTATCGTCAGGATTTTCTTTAACTCATTTGTGCCACTTTTATGCCCTTTGCCGTGTGGAACTCGTAAAAAAGTTCCCCGGGAGGGGTCTGTTAGTAAGTGTTTTGAATATTTTCCCCTGACTTGGTTGCCATAGCACTTTCTATATAGACATAACCTCAGACAATGCAGTGCATGTTTTTCTTATATTTTAGTCATTTTCATACATGAACATCGACGGCGGGTGCAGCTAGTCAACAAGGGATGCTTACTCCTTCCGGGCACCTGGTCTTACCTCTAGATTGCTAGGGGTCCGTCGATGCTCAATTTGGTGCTCTATCGTGAGTGCTGTTGAGATTATCGTCAAAATCTTCTTTAACTCATTTAGTATTTGGGAGGGTCTAAGCAATGCATGTGCGTATATGAAAAACGTGGTGTCAACTTTACTCAGTGTTGATAAAGGAAAGGTGTAAACTTTACTTAGTGTTGATGATGGAAAGGTGTAAACTTTACTTAGTGTTGATGAAGGAAAGGTGTAAACTTTACTTAGTGTTGATGAAGGAAAGGTGTAAACTTTACTTAGTGTTGATGAAGGAAAGGTGTAAACTTTACTTAATGTTGATGAAGGAAAGGTGTAAACTTTACTTAGTGTTGATGAAGGAAAGGTGTAAACTTTACTCAGTGTTGACGAAGGAAAGGTGTAAACTTTACTCAGTGTTGATGAAGGAAAGGTGTAAACTTTACTTCGTGTTGATAAAGGAAAGGTGTAAACTTTTCTTAGTGTTGATAAAGGAAAGGTGTACACTTTACTTAGTGTTGATAAAGGAAAGGTGTAAACTTTACTCAGTGTTGATGAAGGAAATGTGTAAACTTTACTTATTGTTGATGAAAGAACTATATGAAGCCAATTTTCCATTATTTTTAAATTTTAAATTCTTCGAGGCGAAAATCCGAAGAGATATAATTATGTCTTACCCTGGGTGTCGTCATTGTTGTCCATAGACAAAACTGGCCTATATCTCCCTATAAGGTGTAGGGCTTTGGTGTGTAGATACATGTTAAATTCCTTGTGACGAGACTTTTCATTAGAGATCATGTCCTTTGACCTAGAGAGATTCATTATTACAAAGACCGTTCCTTTGAGACATTGACCTATTAATGCCCGTTTGTGTGGGAACTATTCTCTCATTGTGTTGCTTTTGGAAGGAATTATAGTGTCCGAGCGTCAGCGAGGGCACCATTCACCTGCCAAAAGCAACACTACGAGAGAATAGTGCACCGCACAAACGGGCTTTAAGGTGGGCTTAGTGCATCATATGACCTCAAGTGTTTTACAAGGAAGTGGTGACACCTATAGCGCGTTACTCTGAAACTGACGTAACTCTGTAAAGCTAAACGCAATAGTGCCCGGTCACCGGGCACTATTCTCTCATAGTCCACGCGTGCTCATCCATTAGAATTCCAAGGATTTATCAAGTGATGCACTACTTACCTATTACATGTATATTATTGCCCGTTTGTGTGGGTACTATTCTATCATAGTGATGCTTTTGGAAAAAATATTAATTATGTATTAGGTTTAATGCATCACATGACCTCGATAGCATTTTAAAAGGATAGACTTAGCAATTCAGATTATTTACAAGGAACCTGACAAGCACGTGACCGGGCACTTTTCTCTCATAGTCCCCGGGTGCTCAACCAATGGAATTCCAAGGATTTATCATGTGATGCACTAATGACCTTTCACTTTTAGCTACTTTTCAATTATCATATTGAAATTTATGTTCTATCGTACTAAAAATTTTTTTTCACCAAAAAATAATCTATCATCAGCACTTGATGCCCGAGGTAAAAAAGAAGGAATCCAAATAGTAAATACAAGAGCAGTATGGTAAAAAGTCAGCTAAGGGCTAGCTATGTCATGAGGGAGAGACTCCGTAGTTTCAGATATAAAAGTCTCAAATTTAGCTTAAGAAAGTTTACAAATAGAGTTAAGAGTAGAGATCTATGTCATGAGAGAGACTCCGTAGTTTCAGATATAAAAGTCTCAAATTTAGCTTAAGAAAGTTTACAAATAGAGTAAAGCGTAGAGATCTATGTCATGAGAGAGACTCCGTAGTTTCAGATATAAAAGTCTCAAATTTAGCCTAAGAATATTTAAAAATAGAGTAAAGCGTAGAGATCTATGTCATGAGGGAGAGACTCCGTAGTTTCAGATATAAAAGTCTCAAATTTTACAAATACACAATGTATATGTCAAGTCAATTCAGAGGTACATAAAACTAAGTGAACAATTCCCTTGGGGACTAACAGTCCGTCAACAGAATAACCAACCTAGTGGTTGGAATTATCATATTCATGTTCTTTAATAATAAGGTGCACCATATGTGCATTACAACATATAATGTATCATCAGTGATGTTTGAGATCAAAAGAGAGTAAATCCAAACAGTGAAATCAATACAAGAAGATCAAATTTCTTGTGTGCCAAAGAGCCAGTTACATGTAAGGACGGAGCTGTGCCTTGAAGGAGATACACCTTAGTTTCAGAAACACTCAGAAAAGTTACAACTATATTTCAAGTCAATGCAGAAGCATAGTAAATCTAAGTGAACGATTTCCTTGAAGACTAATAGTCCACCAACAGCGATACCAAACTAGTGTTTGAAATTGTCATATTGAAATATATGTTCTGTCGTAATGATTAAAAGAAAAGAAGGGGATCTCCAACAACACTCGGTTGCAGCATCCACAGCAAACCCCAAAAATACCCACTGCAAACACACAGCAGAAATGCACAAAATGAGACGTAAATGGTACAATGAACGCCAAATCACATAGAAACATCAAACACAAATGACTACAAATAAACCAACAAGACCAATGGGCAATCGGTACCGACTTAGGACGGCTTCTGCCACGTCAGTAGCAGACGGTGTGGTTATCCTGGATTACGTGTGCACAACCCTCCCACTGTTCCGATTACCCAGAGGTCTCGAAGAATGTACATTTGTGGTGTAAAACAACCTCTTCACTGTTAGACGACCACACACAAACAAGACCGAAAAACGCAGGGGCCCAAGTTACACAGATGAATATGTAAATAGATATAAAAAGAGGGCGCACATATTACAATCCGTGCTCTACTGACTGTAAAGAGACCATATGTGTTATCACTCGAGGAGTCCGACTGACATTCAGAGAGGACAGGTGATCGGTGCCCTGTCTTCTCTAAAGAGGTTTGGACAGGGCCTGTCATTGAGTCCTGTCGTCACAGTCAGTCAGAGTGCAAGTCTTAAGAAGGCGCTGGTCAATTTAAGTACCAAGCCTAGTATCAGTTTGTTGACATTAGGATCATATCCACGGTATAACAGTGCAGCATATGTCTCCGTCTGTTGACATTAGGATCATATCCACGGTATAACAGTGCAGCGTATGTGTCCGTCTGGTGACATTAGGATCATATCCACGGTATAACAGTGCAGCATATGTGTCCGTCTGGTGACATTAGGATCATATCCACGGTATACATGTAACAGTGCAGCATATGTGTCCGTCTGGTGACATTAGGATCATATCCACGGTATAACAGTGCAGCATATGTGTCCGTCTGGTGACATTAGGATCATATCCACGGTATAACAGTGCAGCATATGTGTCCGTCTGGTGACATTAGGATCATATCCACGGTATAACAGTGCAGCATATGTGTCCGTCTGGTGACATTAGGATCATATCCACGGTATAACAGTGCAGCTATGTGTCCGTCTGGTGACATTAGGATCATATCCACGGTATAACAGTGCAGCATATGTGTCCGTCTGGTGACATTAGGATCATATCCACGGTATAACAGTGCAGCATATGTGTCCGTCTGGTGACATTAGGATCATATCCACGGTATAACAGTGCAGCATATGTGTCCGTCTGGTGACATTAGGATCATTTCCACGGTATAACAGTGCAGCATATGTGTCCGTCTGGTGACATTAGGATCATTTCCACGGTATAACAGTGCAGCATATGTGTCCGTCTGGTGAAATTAGGATCATATCCACGGTATAACAGTGCAGCATATGTGTCCGTCTGGTGACATTACGATCATATCCACGGTATAACAATGCAGCATATGTGTCCGTCTGGTGACATTAGGATCATTTCCACGGTATAACAGTGCAGCATATGTGTCCGTCTGGTGACATTAGGATCATTTCCACGGTATAACAGTGCAGCGTATGTGTCCGTCTGGTGACATTAGGATCATATCCACGGTATAACAGTGCAGCATATGTGTCCGTCTGGTGACATTAGGATCATATCCACGGTATAAGAGTGCAGCATATGTGTCCGTCTGGTGACATTAGGATCATATCCACGGTATATCAGTGCAGCATATGTGTCCGTCTGGTGACATTAGGATCATATCCACGGTATAACAGTGCAGCATATGTGTCCGTCTGGTGACATTAGGATCATATCCACGGTATAACAGTGCAGCATATGTGTCCGTCTGGTGACATTAGGATCATATCCACGGTAAAACAGTGCAGCTTATGTGTCCGTCTGGTGACATTAGGATCATATCCACGGTATAACAGTGCAGCATATGTGTCCGTCTGATGACATTAGGATCATATCCACGGTATAACAGTGCAGCATATGTGTCCGTCTGGTGACATTAGGATCATATCCACGGTATAACAGTGCAGCATATGTGTCCGTCTGGTGACGTTAGGATCATATCCACGGTATAACAGTGCAGCATATGTGTCCGTCTGGTGACATTAGGATCATATCCACGGTATAACAGTGCAGCATATGTGTCCGTCTGGTGACATTAGGATCATATCCACGGTATAACAGTGCAGCATATGTGTCCGTCTGGTGACATTAGGATCATATCCACGGTATAACAGTGCAGCAGATGTGTCCGTCTGGTGACATTAGGATCATTTCCACGGTATAACAGTGCAGCATATGTGTCCGTCTGGTGACATTAGGATCATTTCCACGGTATAACAGTGCAGCATATGTGCATTTCAACAAAATGTGTATCATCAGTGATGATCGAGGTCGAACATAACTTAAACATAAGACAGTTTCTTTTGTTCTTTGAGGAATAAGACTAATATGACATACATACACTCCTCATGACAATACGTTTTGGGCATTCAATTTATTTTATTGATGACAAAAACCTGCTACGGACAGCTGTTATTTTTGATTACCCTATGCTCTAAAGTTTCAATGGAACAATTTACAAAAAAAGTGTACAGATTGGCATTTTTGTCAATTACCTCTGTACTTCTTATTTTCCAATTCACTGTTAATATAATTCAGTTTCAACTCTTTATTATTCGCTTATCGGAGAGTTTTATAATTAAATGCACATCGTGTAGTTGAAGAGGGATTTTCAATTATTTTTCTTTTTCTCAAATTTGCCAACCGCATTCACTGTCTTTAAAACAATACTAAATGTAGATGATAAAATTGTTTTGGGCCTAAAGCGAAGTATTATTCCAGGCAGAACAACGACAAGTTCAATGGAGAAATCAGCCATAGGCCAGCCTACAAGCCTATCCTTCAAGGATGATAAGAGTATTTTAAGGTGTTCTGCGTCCGTCCCTGGATTGGATAATTCACCTCCAATAGACCTCACCTTCAATATGGATTTCCCAATATGTAAGTTGATTCGTGCTTCATTTACACTTGATGTAATCGATCAACTTTTCTTCACAGTTTTGTACAGTAGATATAGATTTGATTGAAAATAATGATCTAATTCGAAGATGCCTGTAAAAACAAATTTTAAGTGCGAAAGAAAGATAGAAATATTTACATTTCTCACTTTTAATGCCCTTTAACTTAGGATACTGAGATAAATTATATGGCAAACTTATACATGTAGCAAAGAAACAACGATACGTTGGGCCACTGTATGAATCATGCTGGTTTAGATCGCCTGTAACCTATGAGTGACATATTAGGGTCACTTTGTCCGGTGGTCGTTTGTCCGTCGGTCTGAAAGTCACAGTTTCATATAAATGGGTAAATCTTTCTCCCTAAAGCTTACAGGGGTGGTCCAAATCTTTAAATTCTATGTAAGCATTCTGTTTTTGTCGAGCAAGAGTTATTAATCACTCAAACTGAGGTCAACTCAAAACGAAAGAAGAAGAGGAATAATTAGAAAAAATACCCAATGAGGGTCAAGGTCACCCTTAAAGATTAAGATCATCTATTTTGGGTGAATCATACAGCAGACGACACACATGCATTTTATACAGCAGACGACAAATATGTTTTTAATACAGCAGACGACACACATGGTCTTTATACAGCAGACGACACACATGTTCTTTATAAGGCAGAAGACACACATGGTCTTTATACAGCAGACGACACACATGTTCTTTATACAGCAGACAACACACATGTTCCTTATACAGCAGACGACACACATGTTCTTTATACAGCAGACGACTCACATGTTCTTTATACAGCAGACGACTCACATGTTCTTTATACAGCAGACGACTCACATGTTCTTTATACAGCAGACGACACACATGCTTTCTCTACAGCAGACGACACACATTTTCTTTATACAGCAAAAGACACACATGTTCTTTATACAGCAGAAGACACACGTGTACTTTATACAGCAGACGACTCACATGTTCTTTATACAGCAGACGACTCACATGTTCTTTATACAGCAGAGGACTCACATGTTCTTTATACAGCAGACGACACACATGCTTTCTCTACAGCAGACGACACACATGTTCTTTATACAGCAGAAGACACACATGTTCTTCATTCTGCAGACGACACACATGCTTTCTGTACAACAGATGACACACGTGTTCTTTAACAGTCTAGTGAATATTAGTTTTCCTTATGCAGATACTCCAGTATTCCAATGTGATAACTCTACGGCTGCAGTTGGAAAGACACAACACGCTATAGAATGTAACGTATCTAATATCAATAACTTAGCATGTTCCAAAATAATATGGGAGAGAATGGACACAGGTGAAAAATTCTCCTCAGGAAATACAGGGAAAGTCTCAGTTACTTGCTTTGTAAGTATTCTAGGAATTTTCATGTTGACGTTCTTCGGACTTCGCACTTTAGTGGTCATAAAAAAATAATAGGTGTAATTAGAAAAGTTAAATCTGATGGACGAAATGACACTCGAGATCTTTAAGCAATATATTTTCACACATGAAAATAAATACATTCTTCACAGAAAGTGTTCATAGGTATAAAATCAAAACTTTACTTTTCGGATACAGTCCCTTTTGAAGTGCGATGTCCGAAGAGCGAAGGCCACGAACATGAAAAAATATCTGCTTACATCGTTGTCTCTAAGTGCAGAAATATTTTTTAGCGTTGCTTTGATTGATAGAAAAAATTGTGTCACGTAATATCGGGTATGACGGTATTCTTTTTTTTTTTTCTAAATGTGGTCTATACTAGACAAATCCTTAATACAAATATGGATCTGAATCATACATATTTAACGTCTTCAAATTCATTATCATCATTTTAGAGCAGATAATTTTACAGCATGGGCCAGACTTGCACGTTTCGGGTAATAAACCCTCGTCAGTGATCCTCAATCTAAACAATGTAATATGACCAAAATCTGTGAAAATTATGTCCTAAATACACCGAAAGACATAGCAAAATGGCTGGGATATGATGCTACAGGACCCAGGTTTAAGAAAAGTGAGAAAAATTGTGAACAGAAATTTTCAAATGAGTTTGAAGAAACGATTACCTTATTTTTTATACCATTTTATAAAATAATAAGCGGATGGAATATCTTGAAATAAAGGCCTACATTTCTCTATTAATTCTATTCTTTTTCAGAAATTGAGTCAGAATTCGGCAACCGCCAGAATGATATTTGATAAAGTTACAAATGATCACTTTAAGTCAGAATGGTCGATACAATACGAATTTGAGCAAGGGCTAAGCAGTAACAGATACATCATAAAAATAATACAAAGTACGTAATTTACATTAATTAATTAATTATCATATTAAACATGTAAATTTATCATGTTCGGATATAAATACAGTTGAAAGACTCTAAATTGACTGAACCCGAATGTATAAATACAATGGGTTTTGTCAGCCATGTCGGAGATAATTCTCCAGTATTACTATCATTATACTTTTGTATGATTGATTACTTATTGCATTCAAGTTTTGTACATCATTACTTTAACTATTATCTTGAATTTTAATGTCTTTCATTTGATTCAATTTTTACATTGATATTATATAAATTATTTTACTTTTCTTTTTTTCAGCTACAAGCGGAACAAGAAGTATGTGTACTAACTTATATATCATCTTTTTGACGACGATATTTGTCTATTTATTGAAATAGCTGTGAAATTTTGAAGTTAGGAAGCAATTAAACATTATTATACAATTTCCATATCATATATCCCACAGTATGATGTACCAATACATGTTGACGTGATTGGGTGTTTTTTTTTTTTTTTCTACATTAACGATTAATAGTTTATAGCCATATTACATCATAGTTTAACTGTAAGATATTGAATGCATAATAGATGCCAATAATGATTCTCTTGACTATACATGCAGAATTGTGAATGCGTAGTAAATATAGATATTTGTATTGGTGTTTATGATTTATTGCTCAAATATATCACGTCATTTTTTCGTATCATTTCTAGTCTTTGCCAATCCGTCAGTATACGCGTTAAAGAAGTTTAATGATTGTGAATTTAAAAACGTGTACTATTTGTCAGGCTTTAACGTTCATTTGAAAACAAAACGTTTTGATAGAATGCTTCAGTTGAATTTGAATTTCCTATTTTGTTCATTATAGTCGTACTAACTGATAAAGAAAAGTTATTCTTAAGACTGCATCATAAGTTTATGAAAATATTCGACTTGAAATATTTCTTCATTGATTGCTGTCTGGTCTACAAATATACTTTTGACACCATCTTGTCTACATATACATGTAAAGTATGCCATATAGAATTATATTCGTTCGTATGTCAAACATACAAATCAAGGTATTAGTTTGATTAAATAAATCGTGTCCCAGCAATCTAGCTCATATATATGTGTTCTTAAAAATATGGTGTGAAATCTTAAAGAACCTCTAACTCATAAATGTATATGTATGTGTTTCATATAATTTGTTCCATTTGTGTGTGTGAGAGTGTGTGTGTGTGCGTGGTTTTTTTTTTGTGTGTGAATGCAAGCTCACAAATGAATATGTGCTTTATGAAATATATTCCATACTTTGAAAGATTGCTTGCTTACGAATATATGTGCTTTGTGAAAGACGATCCATTTTCTTAACGTTTACCACTAGGTTGGTGTATCTACTGGACGTGTATACTTGTAAAAGTAACTTTAATTCTAAGCCATGGTCACCCATTTGAGTCGATTGTCATAATGAAATATATGTTCCATCGAAATATTTTAGTGCAACATATGCGCGTTTAAACAAACGATGTATCATCAGTGAAGTTCGAGGCCGAACTAGAGGAAATCAAAATTGGGAATATATTGGGAGCGAAATTTTAAACATGACCTAAATCATAGTAATTGCTATAGGTCGATGCTCAATTTTGTGCTATATTGTGAGTTATGTTGAGATTATCATCAGGATCTTCTTCAACTAATGAATGCCAAAGAACCAGCTATGGCTAGAGCTATGTCGTTCCGGAGATACTCCATAGTTTCAATTGAAGTTTAAGAAAATTTACAAATGATACAATAGGTCTGAAGGACGGTCCCTTTGCTTTTGCATGTATCTAGAAACATGATCTCTCCTCGATTCGTTACACTAATTCCTGAATAGATTGAATCGAAGTAGATTAACATATCAGTGTTCATTGTACATGTTTATTGCCATTATCTACTGCATTGTTCATCAATTTTTAAACGTTTGTCATCTATTTCTGTTGAATATAAGTTTTTATCATGAATGATTGATATCCAAAGGACTGGTGATCACAATGGTCATTTTTGATGAATAACAATATATATATTTTGGGATGTTTGATTATATACTTGTCATGGGTATATGCTTTGTTTGTTTACCTGTTCTTGTAAGTATTCAACTATAGAATGATTTGGTAGTTTTTATTATATTTCATATAGTATATGTTGTATGCTCTTTTAGTGCTGTAGTAAATACACTAAAATTATGTGCTGTAATAGTTCTATGTTAGAAATGTTAGATCCTTTAAAAATGTACATGTGTAATTATGATGTATGCAATAAAATGTGCAACAAATATAATTATTTCTTTTTTCAGTATGAACGTTTGTAACTTTAGAATCCAACAACAATATTTAATAGCCTTACAACAATACGAATATAGAAAGTGGTGAGGTTCATTGTGATTTCCAACGAGATGCTTTGTAAAACTGACAATGCAGAAGGAGGGGATCTCCAACAACACTCGTTTGCAGTACCAACAGCAAAATGACCAAATTATAAATCACATAGGATAAAAAAAACTAGAAAGGTAGAGAAACAAAGGATACAAAACAAGTATAACAATGACTTAAAAAATTCCAGCGATTCCGAATAAATCGACCAGATGAATATGGAATCAAAGCTGTCTCAGAATGTGAGAGTATCCGGATTCCATGGTTAAAACAACCCTCCAGTATATCTGAAAATTAAGATGAATGAGTTATCTATATAATGGTCAAAGGGTTTCTCTTCATCAACAGGCAACACATTATACAAATCATGGACATGTAGTGACCTGTGTAATGCCCTGTCGTTCCTCTTGGGCAACGTTTGGTGAGGGTCCTGTAGCATCATATCCCACCCATCCTGCTACATCTTTCGGTACATTTTTTGACATAATAATGTTCACCCTCTTTGGCCATTTTACATTGTTTAGATTAAGGATCACTGACGAGGGTTAAGTACCAGAAACGTGCATGTCTGGTCCATGCTGCAAATTTATCCGTTTATAAATGATGCTATTTCAAGACGTTTAACATCTATGTATACAAGATTGTTCTGGACCGCGACGGGACTCCATGACGGGCCATGTCCACACCTCTTTAGAGAAGACAGGGCCCCGACCACCTGTTCTCTCTGAATGTCGGTCGGACTCCTCCGGTAATAACATGCACGAGCAGCTCACTACAGCAGGCAGAGCACGGACCTTTTATATCCATTTACATATTCATCTGTGTTGCTTGGATCCCTGCATTTTGTTTTCTTGTAAGACTTGTGTGATCATCTAACAGCGAGGAGGTTATTTTACATTACCATTGAGACCTATGAGTAACCGGAAAATTGGGATGGTTACCTTTTGGTTTCGTTGGTTTATGTTTGGTCTTTTGTGTTAATGTTTCTATGCCGTATATCTCTTTTTCTTTCTTGCTGTGATCGTCTTCTTTGTGTTTTCTCATCGGGTGTTTTGCTGTTTTGCTGTTGTCGCTTCAACCGGGTTTGGTTGGAGATCTCTTACCTTCTTTTAAAATGTCTCCATGAAGGTATATGTCTACGTCCTGAATTAATAAATTGAACGAATACATATTTTTTTTTTTTTTAGAATATACCCTTTCCTTGTTCCACTATTATTCAATTCATTATGTCTCATTCTTCGATCGTTCTTTGTGATGATTTAATTTGTTCCATTTTCGTCTTTTGTTCTTGTGTGTATTATGGTAGCTTGTGTGTATTATGGGAGCTTGTGTGTATTATGAGAGCTTGTGTGTAGTATGAGAGCTTGTGTGTATTATGGGAGCTTGTGTGTATTATGGGAGCTTGTGTGTATTATGGAAGCTTGTATGTATCATGGGAGCTTGTGGGTATTATGGGAGCTTGTGTGTATTATGGGAGCTTGTGTGTATTATGGGAGCTTTTGTGTATTATGGGAGCTTGTGTGTATTATGGGAGCTTGTGTGTATTATGGGAGCTTGTGTGTATTATGGAAGCGTGTGTGTATTATGGGAGCTTGTGGGTATCATGGGAGCTTGTGTGTATTATGGGACCTTTATGTATCATGGGAGCTTGTCTGTATAATGAAAGCATGTGTGGTTTATGGGAGTTTGTGTGTATCATGGGAGCTTGTTTGTATTATGGGGGCTTGTGGGTATTATGGAAGCTTGTGTGTATCATAGGAGCTTGTTTGTATTGTGGGAGCTTGTGGGTATTATTGGAGCTTGTGTGTATTATGGGAGTTTGTGTGTATTATGGGGGCGTGTGTGTATCATGGGAGCGTTTGTGTATCATGGGAGCTTGTGTGTATCATAGGAGCTTGTATGTTTTATGGGAGCTTGTATGTATTATGGGAGCTTGTGTGTATAATGGGAGCTTGTGTGTATTATGAAAGCTTGTGTTAATCATTGGAGCTTGTGTTTATCATGAGAGCTTGTGTGTATCATGGGAGCTTGTTTGAATTATGGAAGCCTGTGGGTATAAGAGGAGTTTGTGGGTATTATGGGGGCTTATGGGTATTATGGGAGCTTGTGTGTGTAATGGGAGCTTGTGGGTATTATGGGAGCTTGTGTGTGTAATGGGAGCTTGTGGGTATTATGGAAGTTGTGTGTGTAATGGGAGCTTGTGTTTATTATGGGAGTTTTTGTTCGTTATGGGAGCGTGTGTGTATTATGGGAGCTTGTGTGTATTAGGGAGCTTGTGTGTATTATGGAAGCTTATGTGTATAATGGGAGCTTGTGTATATTATGGGAGCTTGTGTGTATTATGGGAGCTTATATATAAGCTATTATAGGAGCTTGTGTGTAATAATGGGAGCTTATGTACATATTGTGTGTTTTATGGGATCTTGTGTTTATCGTGGGAGCTTGTGTGTATTATAGGAGCTTGTGTGTATTATGGGAGCATGTGGGTATTATGGGAGCCTGTGTGTGTAAAGGGAGCTTGTGTGTATTATGGGAGCTTGTGTTTGTAATGGGAGCTTGTGTGTATTATGGGAGCTTGTGTGGATTATGGGAGCTTGTGTGTATTATGGGAAATTGTGTGTATTATGGGAGCTGAGGTATAAGCTATTATAGGAGCTTGTGTGTATATATGGAAGCTTATGTTCATCACTTGAGCTTGTTTGTATTATGGGAGCTTGTGGGTATCATGGGAGCATGTGTGTATTATGGGACCTTGTATGTATCAACGGAGCTTGTGTGTATTATTGGAGCTTGTGTGTATAATGGAAGCTTGTGTGTATTATTGGAGCTTGTGTGTATAATGGGAGCTTGTGTGTATTATGGGAGCTTGATTGTATTATTGGAGCTTGTGTGTATTATTGGAGCTTGTCTCTATAATGGGAGCTATGTGTATTATGGGAGCTTGTATGTAATATGGGAGCTTGTGTGTATTATGGGAGCTTGTGCGTATTATGGGAACTTGTGTGTATCATGGGAACTTGTGTGTATTATGGGAGCTTGTGTGTATCATGGGAGCTTGTGGGTATTATGGGAGCTTGTGGGTATTATGGGAGCTTGTGGTATTATGGGAGCTTGTGTGTATTATGGGAGCTTGTGTGTATTATGGGAGCTTGTTTGTATAATGGGAGCTTGTGTTTATTATGGGAGCTTGTGTGTATTATGGGAGCTTGTATGTATCATGGGAGCTTGTGTGTATTATGGGAGCTTGTGTGTATTATGGGACTTTTTGTTTTAATATGGGAGCTATATTTTCTTATTTGCCTTGGTATATTTTCCCCGTTTCCAAGTTTTACACTGTACGTAACGATAAAGCCTTACATCGTGCTTCGTCATGTGGATTTTCATGGAAAAAGAATCTGTATTGGTATTCCTCTGATAGGCTGATAGGACTGTCATGTTTTTGTATTAAGAGTAGTGTAAGAAGTCCCGATAGTCCGGTAGTATTTTTAGAACAGGGGAATTCCGTGTTTTGTGTATGGGAAAGGGGGAATTCCGAGGGGAATTCCATGTTTATTTATAGAATGGGAAAGTCCATGGTAAATTCCTAGGGAATTCCCAATTCTATATTTAGGTTTTAGGAAAGTCCCAGTTTTATTTTTAGGAAAATTCTAGAAAATCATCTATTCGTGGAAGGAATAATTTCCCCCTACAACTAGATGAAAAAGAATAAAGACGAATTGAAAGTTTATACAACTTTTATTCAACATTGTACATATTTCAGAAAAAGTCTATGCACTGTACTGTGGCCTCACATTCTGACTCGCCATAGGTGAGCGTCCTCTATTTCCTCCATAGATGGGTCGTCCTCTGTTTGCTCCATAGATGGGT
This sequence comes from Pinctada imbricata, assembly GCA_033119305.1. Taxonomy (NCBI): domain Eukaryota; kingdom Metazoa; phylum Mollusca; class Bivalvia; order Pterioida; family Pteriidae; genus Pinctada; species Pinctada imbricata. The sequence goes on along the minus strand of VSWD01000001.1, from coordinate 12,021,762 downwards.
CTGGGGTAATTTGGCCTGTAGTTGTTAGGTCCGTAGTTGTTGGGTCCATAGTTGTTGGGTCCCTGATACGTGTTGTATTCCTGTTGTACAGGACAGTCTTTGGCCCAGTGTCCCGTGCCTTGGCACTTGTAGCAAATGTCGTTCTGCTTCTTGGGCGGCTGAGGACATTCGGTAGCAAAATGTCCCTCTTCATTACAATTGTAACATACACTCAGTTGAGACAATTTTTAGAAAATGCCATTGAATAGACTCAAACGCATCCATATTTAAATGTTGGGTTATGTGTTGTATTTTCATTTGTCTATCTGTAATCAGAGTAGTAGGATCATGGATCCTAGAATGAAACATCCTTTCACATGCATTATAGCAGGACCTACTGGTAGCGGAAAGACATACTTTGTGAGACGTCTTTTAGCTCACACAGAAGAAATGATGAAACCTTTACCGGATCACATAGTCTGGTACTACGGGGAATGGCAACCCATCTACGCAACTATACGCGGAGTTGAATTTGTAGAGGGACTACCAGACATAGGATCTCTTGATCCTCAAAAGAGACATCTAGTTATTATTGACGACTTAATGTCAGAAACAGACGAAAGGATAACATCTTTATTCACCAAGAAAAGTCATCACAGAAATATCAGTGTTATCTACATAGTGCAGAATGTGTTTCACAAAGGAAAAGAGAACAGGACGATCAGTTTAAATTCCCATTACATTGTAATGTTCAAAAACCCTAGAGATGCATCCCAGATCACACATCTCGCCAAGCAGATGTATCCAGGAAATGTTAAATATATGCAGGAGGCTTTTCATGATGCCACCTCGGATCCCTATGGGTACCTTTTAATTGATTTGAAGCAAGACACACCAGAACATCTACGACTTCGTACACGTATATTCCCAGGACAAAACCAATTGGTGTATTTAAGGAAGACGTGAAAAAGGCACTATAAAAACATCAACGGGCCAGTTGTGAGTGCAGTTGAAATAGTGACATCAAAGACTCAACATGTCTTCCTTACAGTGCATGAAATGTCAAAAGAAATTCTCCAGACTCTTTGCATTAAAAAGACACATGAAGAATTTTCACGTCGATGATAGTGAAAACAGTGAAGATGAAGACTTAGTAGAAGAGAAAGATGCTTCCTTTCCTTATTCCTGCAAGCGCCTGCGTGACCATGCGGCTGATTTGAACTATTTGCTTTTTGCGAAACCCACAATGTGCAGACGCGTCATCCGAGATGCAGATAGGTCATTGATACTTTGCCTCTGTGAATGTGCCAAGAATGTTTTAAAAGGCAATGTCGACCTTACAAAGGACCAGTTTAACACATTAGCTCCTTACAAAGAGGAGCTCCGAGAGCTTGTCAATAAGAAAGTTCCTACTGAGAGAAAGAAAGAAGTATTACAAATTGGTGGTATCTTACCTGCTCTTTTAGGACCCTTGTTGGCACCAGTGATTGCGCCTTTGGCTTCAAAATTATTAGGACTTTGAGATGGAGCACACAAAGAAAATGTTACTGGTAGAACCTAAATTGTTGGAGGGATTGCAGCATCATGATGTAGTGAGAAATCCCACAATTAAATCCATGACAAGACTTGACGACGAGATGCAGTCTATTCTTCAAAGAGATGATCTTTCCATGGGAGAAAAAGTTAAAGCTTACGAGCAGAAACTACAAAGATTTCTCATCTATGATGACAAGTATGAGAACAGACCACCGGTCAAAGTACAAGTTGTCAGGGGTACTACTGCACCGAAAAATGATGCCAGTTTCAATACAGACCAAAGTATTGGAGTTGACCAAGGATCTTCCACAACAGACCCGATCGAAAGTGAAATTATAAAATCTGTCCCAAAGACTATGAGAAATAGAGCAGAACTATTATTACACAAAATTAAATCAAAACCCGACATGAAGTGGAATGACCGTGGCGAACTTGTCTATAAGGGTGAACGGATCAAAAACAGTAATATTGTCGATCTTGTCAATGATGTTTTACGTCGAAGAAAACATTTCGAACCACGTGGGTGGCAGGTATTTAGTGCTGGTCTTCGAGAAACTAATGTACCACAGGATCTCATAGGGCACAAGGAGAGATGGAACTGGATACAATCTGGAAATGATCCGTTGCAAGACGAGCATGATTCATCAGAATCAGATACGTCATCTAGTAGTTTGGAGACGTTAACAGATGACAAACCCGAGTTCAAGTCATCAATGGCACAAGGTTACGAATCAGATCCGGAAAGTATGAAGCTAAGTTTGAAAACACCAAAGAAGAGCAGCATTTCAAAAACATCCTTCTCTACGCCTCGTTGGTCACCATATTAACACCTATTAATACAATCTATGTCAAGTCCAGTTATCATTCCTCATCATGAAAGCCAAGAAGAAGGTGGAAACATCAAAAATACTTTCCAAAAAGTATTATGATCCAAAACATCCTGGAAGTTACGGCGGAGTGAAATCATTCAAAAAAGCACTCGGCAATTTGAAAGTGAAAGAACAAGATGTTTCAGACTGGTTGATGACGCAAGACACCTACACTTTACATAAGCCTGTGCGTCGAAGTTTCAAAAGGAGAAAAGTACTTGTGGCTGGTATCGATCAACAATGGCAAGCAGATCTCGTGGACCTGCAAAGTATTGCAAAACACAATGATGGATACAAATACTTGTTGACCTGCATTGATGTTCTATCGAAATATGCATGGGCCATTCCTTTGCGCGACAAAACAGGCAAAACATTAGTGGAAGCGTTCAAGGCAATATTCAATTCAGGTAGAAAACCTCGTCAGCTACAAACAGATAAAGGGAGTGAATTTACCAACAGAAATTTTCAGTCTTTCCTGAGAGAGAATGACGTACATTTCTTCACAACAGAGAATGAAGACATTAAAGCCTCCATAGCCGAAAGGTTTAATCGAACTCTGAAAACAAAGATGTGGAAATATTTTACACATAGTGATACTTTGAAGTACATTGATGTTTTGGAGGATTTGGTGTATTCATACAACCATACTCATCACAGGAGTATAAAAATGGCTCCAGTACAGGCAACAAAAAAGAATGAAATCATAGTTTGGAAAAATCTCTATGATGACAAAGCTTTGGATGTCAAAAACACCACCCTGAAAATAGGAGATCAGGTTCGAATTAGCAAAGCAAGACGGGCATTTAAGAAAGGTTACTTGCCTAGTTGGAGCGAAGAAATATTTACTGTTAGTGAAGTGCGTGAACGTCAGCCACCTGTGTATCGCATCAATGACTACAATGGAGAACCGTTGAAAGGAACATTTTATCCTCAAGAGTTACAAAAAATCGTTAAATCTGATGACGTATACAGAATTGAAGAGGTGTTACAGAAAAGAAAGAAAGGAAAGCAGATTCAATATCTTGTCAAGTGGCATGGATATCCCGAATCATTCAACAGTTGGATCAACAGAAATCAGTTGACTGCATATAAAGGATAGATATTGCTCAAGACTTTAGTTTGCCCAAAACACCAGTACTAGCACACATCGGCCATTCAACATGTTTTACCTGACACTCCCAAGTAATAGTTCGATGTCAACTTATTCTAACAATACTTTGACAAATTATCGTGTCAAGTTACATCATTCCCTGGATTTATCAGGACAGTGGGAAGTGGGATTGACTGAAATTCAGTATCCACATTCGTGGTATAATGTATCAAAAGACCAAGCATGGTTTGAGATAACCGAAAATCCAGATGCTCCAAGAGTTCAGTTTGTGCTGAAAAATGGATACTACGTTTCACCTGAAAAGCTCATGAGGACTTTATGGGGTTTGAAAGGGAGCATCGATGGAGGAGATAACGTGAAAATAGAATTTGATGACGTCAGTCACAAAGTTACAATCACAATAGTGAATGAAGCTATTTTGAAACTGTCCAACTCTCTTGCTAAAATCTTAGGCTTTGAACAAGAGGAATTCGACGCTGGTGTGTATATAGCTCCTTGGGTGTGCGACGTGACACAAGGATTTCATTCTCTGTACATCTACAGTAACATTGTAGCGCCTAGTATGGTAGGTGATGCACTTGTACCATTACTGAGAATTGTTCCAATAGAGGGATCGTCTGGCAAAATGGTTTCTCATACTTATCAAAATATTCAGTACCTACCACTACAGCAGAGACAATTTGACACCATAGAAATAGATATAAGAGACGACACTGGCTTACCAGTGCCATTTGAAAGAGGAAAGGTCGTTGTGATACTACACTTCCGGCGACGACAGTCATAATGAGATTCCAAACAGACAAAAGTATTCGCTTTGAAGGAAACAGAGATGCGATTGATGAATATTACATTGATCAAGCAGGACATGGATTACCAGCTTTTCAAGGAGTAAGAATTCAAAGAGGACATGGCATCGGTAACATGTTTAGCGGTCTTTTGAAAAGTGCAATGCCTCTCATCAAAAAAGGATCAAAAGCATTGGGTAAACAAGTCTTATCAACGGGACTTGACATTGCAGATGATTTACTTAGTGGAGAAAACATACGCACATCCACAGAACGACGACTGAAAGAAGCGGGAAGAAATATCATGAATCAAGCAAGAGGCAGAATATCAAAACCACCCGGAGAACCTAATCGAAAGGGTATAAAGCGGCGTGCGAATTCTTCAGTTATCATTCCTAAGCGAGCAAAGGTACAGAGAACATCTAAACCGAGAAGAGACATCTTCACCTAAACATCAACATGTCTTTGGTCCATCAACATTCCTGTGAATGCATGAAGTCAGAGTTGGACTTGTTTGCTGTTCCACCAACGCAAGCAAGCATTGAATATGGACATTGGGTAGAACATCGGCCATTGTCTTCTATTACTGACTCGGGACCTATAGAATTTAATATTTCCGGTTCAGGGGATGATTATCTGGATCTGAATAACACCTTCTTGTATTTGCAAGCCAAAATAGTCGCGGCAAACAATAACGCAAACCTCGACGCTCAGTCAGATGTAGGGCCTGTGAACAATTGGTTGCATTCGCTCTTCAGCCAAGTCAACATTTCTTTAAACGAAAAACTGATATCCATGCCGGCCAACACTTATGCCTACAGAGCTTACCTGGAGAACCTTCTAAGCTATGGCAAATCAGCCAAGGAATCGCAACTCACCTCCGAGATGTGGTACAAAGATAGCAGTAGTAATATGGAAGCCAGAACAGATGATAATGCTGGCTTTACTAAACGAAAAGCATTAATCGCCCGTAGCAAAATAGTTGATCTGACAGGAAAACTTCATTTGGATATGTTCTTCCAAGAAAGATATCTTCTCAATGGAGTGGATGCAAAGATAAATTTGATCAGGAGCAAAGATGCATTTGCACTTATGGCAACCAATGATGACTTTAAAATCAAAATCATGGACGCTGCCTTATTTGTGCGGAAAGTTAGGATCAGTAACACAGTCAGAATGGCTCACATCAAAGCTTTGGAGAGAGGGACAGCCAAATATCCCATTAAGCGTATTGAGACTAAAGCATTTTCAGTTGCCAGTGGAAGCATGAGTATCAACAAAGAGAACCTGTTCCTGGGACAAATGCCTAAGCGCATTTTCGTTGGTCTGGTAGACAATGATGCTTACAACGGAGTAGCTACGAAGAATCATTTCAATTTCAAGCACAACAACATTGAGTTTATGGCACTCTATGTTGACGGACAGCAGATTCCAGCCAAACCTTTGCAACCTAACTTTGGACGCAGTCGTTTTATTCGCAGTTATTCAGGCCTTTTTACGGGGTCTGGGAAGATCTTCCACGATGAAGGAAACGATATCAGTAGGGAAGAATATGGAAATGGCTATACAGTATTTGGTTTTGATCTGACTCCAGACTTATCTGAAGCAGGTCATTTCCACCTTATAAAACATGGTAACCTGAGACTGGAAATTCACTTCTCTCAAGCCTTGGCAGAAACCGTCAGTGTTGTTGTGTATGCTGAATTCGATAACATCATAGAGATTGATCGAAACAGGAATGTAATATTTGATTTTGCAACCTAGAACAATGAACACTAAACAAATACAGACGGTTATGAGACAGAATGTAGGATCATCTTTCCTTGGTGTATTTGCTCGAAATAGGCTCCCCTCAGTGAATACATTACCGTGCTCGCTTGTCTGCAATACCGATCTGGACAGCCAGTTGGGTCAACACTGGATTGCAATCTACTTGGACCAGTGTGGCAATGGAGAATACTACGACAGTTATGGCTTACCACCACTGCATACGGAATTTTCAGACTTTATGCATAAGAATGTAGACTCCTGGATTTGGAACACCAAACAAGTTCAAGACAGACACTCTGTTGTATGTGGACATCACTGCATATTTTATTTGATTCATCGATACAAGGGTTTAGATATGACTGAAATTACCTCCTTGTTCACAGAAAACCTTTTTGAAAACGATGCCATTGTGAGACATTATGTTAACTTATTAGGTTAGTCAAACCATTGTACATAGTTCTGGTTCATTAATACTTATATCAATGTTACGTAACATTCATATGACTGTTTTTTTCATGTGTTTCTTGTTCAAATTGAATAGTTCAATAAAATTTGAATTAAAAATCCGTGTTGTGTTTTATTTCATCAAACACTGAAATGTGCTCAACAGAGATTTGCACTAGTAATGTGCACCAGCAGCAAATATGACCGCTGAGACTGTGCTCGCCATCTGCACTTGAACGTGCTTATACATTTTTGTACACTATTTGTACACTAAATGTGTTCCTCCAGCACCCAAATTGTGTTCTGTGTATGCATATGTGCACTTGAAATGTGCACCTGGACACATATGTGCACCTACGTTGTACATGTTTGCATGTAAGTGCACCCTAAATGTACACATTCAGCACCTAAGTGCACCTTAATTGTGCCCTTTTAGCACCTAAGTGCACCAAAAATGCGCACCATTTGCACCTAATACACCCCATATGTGCACCTTCAGCACATAATTGCACCCTAAATGTGTTTTTTAGCACTTAAGTGCACCCTAAATGTGCACCTTCAGTACCTAATGTGTACTTTCAGCACCTAAGTGCGCTCTAAATGTGCTCTTTTAGTAACTAAGTGTACTCTAAATGTGCTCTTTTAGCACCTAAGTGCACCCTAAATGTGCACCTTCAACACCTCAGTGCACCCTACATGTGCACCTTCAACACCTCATTGCACCCAATAGCTGCACTTTCAGCATCTCAATGCACTCAAAATGTGCACCTTAAGCACCTAAGTGCACCCTAAAAGTGCTATTTTAACACCTAAGTGCACCCTAAGTGTGCACCTTCAACACCTCAGTGCACCCTACATGTGCACCTTCAACACCTCATTGCACCCAATAGCTGCACTTTCAGTATCTCAATGCACTCAAAATGTGCACCTTAAGCACCTAAGTGCACCCTAAAAGTGCTATTTTAACACCTAAGTGCACCCTAAGTGTGTTCTTTTAACACAAGTGCACCCTAAAAGTGCTATTTTAACACCTAAGTGCACCCTAAGTGTGCACCTTCAACACATCAGTGCACCCTACATGTGCACCTTCAACACCTCATTGCACCCAATAGCTGCACTTTCAGTATCTCAATGCACTCAAAATGTGCACCTTAAGCACCTAAGTGCACCCTAAAAGTGCTATTTTAACACCTAAGTTGTAACCATATGGCCTCTCCCCCACAATAATTATGCTAATTAATTCATATTAATTAGTTACATGTATTTGGAAATTGCTAACTTGAGTTTACTATAGTAAATTCCTTGACTATAAGTTCAAACTTCACATTGAGACAATTAATTCTAGTTTGTAAACTCTGATATCTGTTTAATTTGATTCCTACGATGCTAAGAACACTGCAGTAATTTGCACACCTGCAAGTACTTTAGTATTTGTTTTCCGTACGAGTTAATTGAAAGCTAATTGGAAATCTCCCCGTAAAAGCCGTTAAGGTTCTATATTTGGAAGAATCTAATTTCCAAAATGTCTTTTTAATCAAAATCCAATAACTTATTATTTTGTGCAGGTGTTAGCAATTTCCAATCGTCCACATATATACTCGGCGCATCGTTTTGCCGACCAGTTAAGTTTCGGTTAAGTTAGACTCCAGTTTCAGTAGTGTTTAAGTTTAGGTTTAGACTCCGCTCCCGTACTGTCAACATGTAACGTTTTTAAATAAACTTAGAACTTTATTCGGACTTCTGTTTATAGTTTTCAAAATGACTATTTAATACACAACGCGAACTACACCCATAACCTGTAGGCTATAGGCTTACAAGTTGTATTTTGGTGCCGTGACCTGGATGAACGAGGGAAAATATGATTACAAGGTTTTAATTTGTTGCCGTGTCCTAGACGAATAAGGGAAAATATGATTACAAGTTATATTTTGGTTGATTAAAGATTTAGACTTCAGTCTCATACTGCTATGATTAAGATGTTACGATTTAAATAAACTAGGGAGATATGATTAAGTTTATTGCCGAGATTGCAGATGATGCACGCCGCGGAACCAGGATTTAACGACAAAAGGTATGACACATTTACTTTCTCAACGTACTTTCAGATTGATTGACCATCTATTTTTGTAAATGTTATTTTTTTTAATTTTTGAAAGTTTTAAGCGAAAAAGTTTTAAAGAAATTGAAAACTTTTTTTCTCTAAGATTTTCATGAAGAAATGACGGACATAGACAACGAAGCGTTTCGGATTTTTGGAATCGGTCGTGATTCACGTAGTTTTGGGTTGATTTCGGTCGTTTTGAGAATTTTGGTTTTTCTCCGCTGAGTCAGGGTCTAGGTCAGGGTCCCGTCATGTCGCTAGAACGCCGGGTATAGGCGTGGGACCATAGTAAGAGACGGGGGAGTATCCGTCTCTGTAAGGTTTTTCCAAGATGATAGAACATTACAATTAAGAGGATACTTCGATGGAACCCATATATTCCAGTTTGTTAGGTGATGAGCTGTTGAATTTGCTCGGTATATGGCGATGAAACGCCGAAAAATGGCACCAGTAGAAATTTCTGGGAACGTAGGAAGTTCGTTCGGGTTTGTTGTGTATACAACCCTGTCATTTCTAATTTGTGCTATGTGAGAGCACGTAATTTTTTTTTTTTGGGGGGGGGGGATTATATGACACCATCGTAGTATTCATCATCTTATGTATGTTTTGTGCTGTCATTTTGGAGGTCCTGATTTTTTTTTAATTTCAAAAAAGGGGAGGAAATGGTGAATATCTTAAATTAAAAAATAAATCGGTCAACGTTTTATCGGAATTTTATGTCAAAGTTAATCTGGAGTCTATCGCGATCGCGATGTATATAGTAGCAACCATATACCCTAAGTTTGCATGTTTTTGTGTTTGATTATTCATTTAACCCCAATAGTACTCTGCTTTTTGAACTTTGTAGTTTAATTGGCCTTCATTTTGGGTATTTATGATACATTTCTCACTCCTCAGTCAATGAGCGCTAATAAGTTTGACCTTTGTTGCCCCTTTTCCCAGTGTTGAAATTCATTGGCAGTATCTAGCTTCTTATCGGTTGCTGAGGTGTAGTATCAATGAGTAATCACTACGCTGAAACATTAACGTTTGACAAGCGACATGCATAGACATTGTATTTCATTTCAGAAAGTTTTTCAGAATTTATGATAAAAAGTTTTAATTGCTACAGATATGTTTTCTTTATTAATTAAATTTTTGTATTCTTCTTAAATAAATACAGAAGACCTGTATTTCGCATAAAGTCAGTAAATATACAAAGTTTTCAAAATTAACATTATCCAAGTATTGATAAAAAAATCTCATTTTGGAAATCTTTCACTTAGTTTTGGTACAGGCATCTAAATTATTTTTGTAAATTCAAAATTGTGGTCAATTAGAGGTACAGAGAAAATCCGGCGTCATAAACTACCTGTAACAAGAGACAATGATGTGAAACTGATCAGTGTAATAATGATGCAGACTTTATACTTTTATCGCTGGGAGAAGACGACGATACGAGATAAATAGTAAAGTTCCAGATGTGCAGTTTACCCTTGAACTTTAATTAGCTCCTTCGTTATTGGAATCGCCTGTTGTGTGATACGAGAGACAAATAAGCGTGCAGGTTTATCAACAAGACATTAAATCAAATCAGACGGTAGCAGAAAAGAAGTCCGAGGCAGTGACGTCAGGTATCTCTGTGCACGATGTTATCCGTGTGGCCGGATGTCAAACCAGCCCGTCACTATACAAAAAGGAACATTATTTCGCAAATTATATGACAGAGTGAAATCTGTCATAGCGAAACTGAAGATTGCAGAATCATATTGAACATTTTGCACTTAATGACCTGCTTGATCGACGCTTTGAATGAGAGCATTGAATACCCCGTCGCTTTTCTGGGTGCATGGCGTCATCCAGATTACGGGAAGATCTTGGTAACGTCACCAATACCAAGATGCGTCAAAGCAGGGTCAAGATGGAAGATAAACTCCAAATTCCGGGTGGAGGAAGAATACGAAACAGATGACGATTCGATGATTATTGGTTTACCAAACCAAGTAGGCGACAAAGAGGTCCGAATCATTCGTTATACTCCACGGAGGTTACAAAGTTCACGAAGAAGGACCGTAGACGTAAGGAACCAAAATCCAGACGTACGGAACCAAAACCAAGATGAACGGCCGTAAAAAGTTAAAGAAGTGAATTAAACCGGTGTTGTGTTTTAGTGAAAAAAGCAGAGTAAATGTTTAATACTAAATATATGTATTATCATTTATGCTCCTTATTCATGTTTAATATTGATAATTGCTTTTGTATATTGCTTATTATATATAATGAATGTTTAGGTACGTATATTGGCCTTGGAAAATGTATTTCTTTTGTAGGTGATTGACAGTGAACATTCATAATTAGATGAAAATCGGGTCACTCTTTAAGAACAATGAAAAAGAACTCGATATGCAAAGACTTCAATCTCATGTGCTTTAACTTGATCTAATTAATCAGAGTGAACCCAGATGATATTTCATTGAGTTATGCATTATTGTGGTGTCAAGGCCATGCGTTTAGAAAATAACCAAGTATCATAACAGATTCAAAAAATTTTGATGATAATCGAAAGTTACCTAACAGTTCATGATTGGTTGAAATCCAAATAATTTGAATCTTGGTTATTTTCTTAAGTGGGGGAGTATTGTAACCATATGGCCTCTCCCCCACAATAATTATGCTAATTAATTCATATTAATTAGTTACATGTATTTGGAAATTGCTAACTTGAGTTTACTATAGTAAATTCCTTGACTATAAGTTCAAACTTCACATTGAGACAATTAATTCTAGTTTGTAAACTCTGATATCTGTTTAATTTGATTCCTACGATGCTAAGAACACTGCAGTAATTTGCACACCTGCAAGTACTTTAGTATTTGTTTTCCGTACGAGTTAATTGAAAGCTAATTGGAAATCTCCCCGTAAAAGCCGTTAAGGTTCTATATTTGGAAGAATCTAATTTCCAAAATGTCTTATTAATCAAAATCCAATAACTTATTATTTTGTGCAGGTGTTAGCAATTTCCAATCGTCCACATATATACTCGGCGCATCGTTTTGCCGACCAGTTAAGTTTCGGTTAAGTTAGACTCCAGTTTCAGTAGTGTTTAAGTTTAGGTTTAGACTCCGCTCCCGTACTGTCAACATGTAACGTTTTTAAATAAACTTAGAACTTTATTCGGACTTCTGTTTATAGTTTTCAAAATGACTATTTAATACACAACGCGAACTACACCCATAACCTGTAGGCTATAGGCTTACAAAGTGCACCCTAAGTGTGTTCTTTTAACACAAGTGCACCCTAAATGTGCACCTTCAACACCTAAGTGCACCCTACATGTGCACCTTCAACACCTCATTGCACCCAATAGCTGCACCTTCAGCACCTCAGTGCACCGAAAATGTGCTTCATAGGAGACACAACTCAGATGACTTCTCAACAAGTTGCTGATATTGATTTAACCAACTTTGACTTTCAATGGCCAAACGGCAATGTACAGCGGCAGCCTGCAGACAACAAAATGGACGACATCCATAGCAATTGTCAGCGCATGACTGCCATGATGGAAGATGTACAGACATCCATTTCCAAGATGCAAGCCGACATTCAAACATTGATGGATAACAAGAGAAATGCAGAAGAGGGAGGAGATGAACCACCCAAGAAGAAAGCCAGATACGTATGTTACAATTGCAATGAAGAGGGACATTTTGCTACCGAATGTCCTCAGCCGCCCAAGAAGCAGAACGACATTTGCTACAAGTGCCAAGGCACGGGACACTGGGCCAAAGACTGTCCTGTACAACAGGAATACAACACGTATCAGGGACCCAACAACTATGGACCCAACAACTACGGACCTAACAACTACAGGCCAAATTACCCCAGACCCATCTATGGAGCAAACAGAGGACGACCCATCTATGGAGGAAATAGAGGACGCTCACCTATGGCGAGTCAGAATGTGAGGCCACAGTACAGTGCATAGACTTTTTCTGAAATATGTACAATGTTGAATAAAAGTTGTATAAACTTTCAATTCGTCTTAATAGTTTATTCTTTTTCATCTAGTTGTAGGGAGAAATTATTCCTTCCACGAATAGATGATTTTCTAGAATTTTCCTAAAAATAAAACTGGGACTTTCCTAAAACCTAAATATAGAATTGGGAATTCCCTAGGAATTTACCATGGACTTTCCCATTCTATAAATAAACATGGAATTCCCCTCGGAATTCCCCCTTTCCCATACACAAAACACGGAATTCCCCTGTTCTAAAAATACTACCGGACTATCGGGACTTCTTACACTACTATTAAGCCCATCTCAAACCACGCACATGTTCTATTTGATGGCTGTCATCATCACCAAAACCAGAAATATCGATCTGATTAGTACATTAATATAGACATCCAGACAATCACCGAATTTGACAACTTTTCATGGAGCAGTTGCGACGGGTGTTGCATGCATTCAGGAGACACTGACTCTCCCCGGGCACCTGGTCCCACTTCGGAAAGTAATTCATTCCGAGGTTCGCAACCGTTCCAATGGAAATTCTAATGAATTTGCATTGACTTCTTGTCTTTGAGACTGAATGACTGATAGGTACTTCTTTGATGTTTATTGAAGTAAACTTCAGACGGCATCTGCCTGGTTAATTTATGACTTATATGAAAAAAAAACAGACTTTATACTAGTTCGTGCTAATTTTCCATACAAAGATCGATTCCATTTTTGATAGAAACAGTAAGTAAGAAGTATTCGAAAATATTTCAAATTAAGGTGTGCTATCTTATCTAGGGCTGGGCGGTGCACCGAAAATTTCGGTGCTTCGAAATTAGAATTGTCGGTTCGATGCATCGACATAGAATTGCAGATTTCGATTCGGTTCAGACGTTCTTTATCATAGTAAACTGGAGCAAAATAGTGAACAGAAAAATGTTTGAAATAACTCAGATATAACATTTAAGAAGGCCAAAAAGTAAGAAAAGAGAGTACATTCGCTTATAACGCCGATTTAAGTGCACCCCTCTCTTGCAGGCCTCTCACGAAAAGGAAAGTGAAAGTAGATTTACTTTTGCTTTCCGTCAATTGGTCAGAAGCTTTTGTACAAACAGCAAAAAGAATAAACGGGGATTGTAGTCGCCAAATATCATGAAACAAAAGCTATGTCCACTGAAATATTTACTAGAAACCTGTCAATTCTTGGTTGTTGAAAAATGAGGTGTTGAACTTTGTATCTATATATTTAATTTCTCACAGTACATGCTGTTTTGATGGAGCACATGCATCCACAAAATTATGGATGAAAAACTGATATGATTTTTTAAAAAATATCTATATATCTACCCACACATTCTTCAGATATTATATGCAAAATAATGCTCTGTAAGGTTACGCTGAAGTGATGGGTTGGTCAAATCAATTTAGAATTTTTTTTCATATTAAATTTTGTGAAATTTATCCATTTAACATACATTATTTTGTATTTTAACTCATTCAAATGAACCGAATCGAAATTAACCGAACCGAAGCCTTGTGATTCGAAACCGAACCGAATCGAAGGATACCTGAATCGTCCCAGCCCTAATCTTATCTTTGAATTCAATTTGATGAAGTAGTGCGTTCCTTTAAAGAGTTTAAACATTTGTTCAAATTCAGAAATTGAACAACAACACACAATGTAATGCCTGAAATCTTACTGGTTGATCTATAAAAAAGAAGTTTTGCAACTCGGCTAATAACCTAAAAACGGGATAAAAATATAATTAGGCATGAATTAGATTACATGGATAAATAAGTGTTCTTCAAAAAGTAGAAATCGATTTCCTACTTATTCCAGTGTAAAACTGAAATTTTTCACTAGCACTAGCGCTCTCTCTCTCTCTCTCTCTCTCTCTCTCTCTCTCTCTCTCTCTCTCTCGGGGAGTTCACTTCTCTTCATATGGTAGATTTTTTTTTATTTCTGTTCCTTTGCCTTAGTTCTTGATTTATCCTGGTTTTGAATGCCCTTGGTTAGATGATTTTTCGATCAATGATTTTGTACTTCTTAATAGGAATATGGTTTCCCAGGCACCTGGTCCCACCTCTGGCTTGCTGGGGTCCGTCGATGCTAAATTTTGTGCTCTGTTGTGGGTACATACAAATTCCCTGAAATGATCCCATTATGTAAGTATTCACGTTTTGTAGACACTACACTGGATATCCGTCCTTTTTTCTAGAAAATACTGGTACATATACTGCCATTAATCTAGAGTCACATTTGATATCGGTGAGCATTTCAACTTGTGCTTACTGAACTTTTGTAGCCTACATCTACGCACTATACGGAGTTTCCCGACGCTGTTCTATTTATTTAAGTCAAGCATGAAACCTATGATTAACCTTCTCTATATTTATCTTCCGATCTCAAATTCATAAGAGCTCTTGTTTCCTAAGGGGCTTTTTTCCAAATGATTGCTATGTACATCCTATGATCTTTGATCTAATAATCAATAAATATCCTTCTTTGCTCAAGATAAATATTTCTGAGAAGTTTCATTTTCATTTAAATCTGACAGACAGACTATCAGATAGATGAATGGACAGACTTTGTCACAGCAGGTTATGATAAATCACAAACAGTCATTCCCACACCATGTAAGGTGTCCTGACGACGAGTGATTTTTTGTGTTAATTGTCCTGGATTTTTCGTGTGTGTGTCCTGGATTATCTGTGTTCGTTTCGGGCGAAATCAGCAAATTTCATATTTTTTGACAATTAATGGACCTGTAGATCATCGTGAGATACGTATCTTTGCATTTAACATTGTAAATGTACTATAAGACTGAATCAATGCTTAGAGTTGTCTGCTTTTCATTAAATTAAGAGATTTCGACATTTTTTTTATAAAAATCAATGTTATCGTCGATTAAACAGACCAGGTTCAAATATTTTAACATGAATATCTTGTGCCAGTTCAACAGTGCCAACCATATTTTTCTCGAGCAATAAAATGGCAATAAAAAGCAGAAAAGCAAAATTTAAAAAAAAGTTAGATGTCCTGACTTTTTTGTGTTTTGCCCTGGATTTTTTGTGTTTGCTGTCCTGGCTTTTGTATATTTCTTCAACAATCTTATTGAGTTTAACTAATTCGTAGGGGATTTTGTCATGACAGTAGCTCCACTTTCATATGAAACCTTATTTTGCAATCCTTATTTGTTACAAAAATCACTGTATATTAGTTTTGATTTCTGTATTCAGATGAAATATGTCCTTATTTGAAAGACTTCCTGTGTTAATATTATTGATCAACTAAGTCACTAACATGTCTTTTGGAACGTTACTTCAGAATGAAAAAAAGGTTTTCTGCTAATACATTTTGGACTAAAAGATACCAATACGTATCAAGTTAATAGTGGGTCGTGCTCCAACATTCCTGATTAACACACCATTTGTTGTAAATAATGCATCAGATGTTGCCAGGACCGTAGCCAGAGCAGTGTTGAAACGCAGATACAAAGGATTTTAAATCTTTTCTTTCTTAGAATAGGATGGATAGAGAACAAATGCATTGTGCCTTTTCAAAAGTATGAAAAGAGATACTGACATGTATTTGAATGTATAAAAATAATTAAATAATATAAGATAAAAATATATCTAATTGATATCTTAGTGTATCGACCTAGAAATTACACCGAGCATAGCGAGCAAATCATTCTTCTACATTCTTGACATTTGCCATAACGAAAACATTTTGTTGAAATTCAAAAAAAATTAAGAAAGCTTCTGTTCGATGTCCTTCCAATATATATTGCAAACTAATTATTGATAGTCGTCCGTTCGATCAAATAATTATGTAAAGATGACGAGGGGGCGAATCTAACCTCCCGCGATGGGGGTTACGACAGCTTTACTTTGCATAATTTGAATTTGATATGCGAGTTTTATTTTACGTTTAATTACGTTTTCATTTTTATTCTTCTTTTTTTTAAACGTTGATAAATTGGCCCGACTTCAAAATTGATTCTATTCAATTTCGAGTTTTGCTAACAGAGAACCCCCACTTTGGTTGCGAATTTAGAGGAGGAGGACAGTGGGGCCGCCCCATCACCGTATTTAATATTTGATTACATGCTAATCATTCTCACTTTGCTCTGCTAGAATGGATCACAAGCGAATCTAGAAAAGTCTTGCGGGTCCCTGTTCCATTTGTTTTCTTCAAATGTTATGAATTTGCTGTGAAAATTCTAAATAATTACAAATTTATCTGTCAGCACATATATTTATAAAAATTCGTTGGCTCGCTGTTGCTCGCCGGTTTTCAATACTTAAAATATGCATGGACTTTGAATATTATGTTTGAGACTCAAAATACATTGATAGAGGATATAGATAGTAATTGTCTTTCATTTTCATTCTAACTCTGAAAAAAAGGTCGCCAATCGTCTTTCAATCATATTAGAAGTTAGTTAAAAGTAATTAATCAAGGAACCCAGTGGGAGGAATTAGTCTAGAATAACTTCTATTTTCGCTTGTCAGTTTTCCGTAAAAATTCTTTGAAACTGGACTTTGCCCTCCCTCGCCCCTTTCTGAAATCATAGATCCGCCACTGGTCATCTACAATTATGTGTCATAATTAAATATTGGAAGTAATTTTGCTATATTGTTTGCATGCAAAGGTATACCTCAGTCTGATGGAAATAGTAGGAATGGCATTTACTTTGACAAGCCAAAAAAAAAGCGAAACAAAACAAAACAAACAAACAAAAGCAATACAAACAACAAAAAATCAATAAAAAGGATGTATGGCCATTCGTTCATCATTCTTTACATAGCCCTTGAAGATATAGCATATACATACCACCCAACGAAAAGAAAGGGGTGAATGATCCCCACCCTCTCCTTTTGTGCGAAATGTTTGATAATCTGAAATAGCGGGGGTGGGGTAGGGGTTAGCAAGGCGCATAGCCAGGCGCACGCGAGTACCAGATGCTTCCACATCGATTTCCAAAACAGAGTAAAAGAAAGTGTGCAAAGGGTCATTTTAACGTAGAAAACTGCTCTGTAAATGCGTAAAATACATTAGATTCAGGGGGCTTTGCCCCTTGGCCTGGATCCCCACAAGGGCTTCTCTCTGGACCCAATTGGGACCTCAAAGTGATCCCCACACCTCATGCCGGAAAGTGCTCCCACTTGAAAAGCACTCTGGCTATCGCGCCTGCCTTTGGAACGATATGAAAAACTAACCAACATATCACCACAGAAAAGAAGGGAAGAAAGCATGTGTTTGTGAAACACGAATGCCCCCGTCGGCATCTTTGTCAGTAAAAAATTGTAAAATGGTCAAACTCCAAGGTCAAGGCCACAAGGTCAATATTTTGGTATCCATGAAAGGGTTTTGTTACAAGGAATACACATGTGAAATATCAACGCCCTATTCCTTACAATTCAAAATTTATGACCAAGGTTAAAGTTTTTCAAAAGTCAAAGGTAAAAGGTCAGACTCCAAGGTCAAGGTCATAAGGTCAAACATTTTGGTATTCATGGAAAGGTTTGTCACAAGGAATACACATGTGAAATATCAAAGCCCTATCCCGTACCATTCAAAAGTTATGGCCAAGGTTAAAGTTTTTCAAAAGTAGGTCAAACTCAAAGGTCAAGTTCACAAGGTCAAAACTTTTAGTATCCATGGAAAGGTCTTGTCACAAGGAATACACATGTGAAATATCAAAGCCCTATCTATAACCATTCAAAACTTAGGTGTAAAGGTTAAAGTTTTTGCGGTGGCAAGGTTAAAGGTTAAGGTGACCAAGGTGACAAGGTTAAAGTTTTTGCGGACAAACAGAAAAACGGACAGGACAAAACAATATGCCCCCGAATCTTCGATTACGGTGGCATAAAAAAGGAAAACAAAAAGATGTATGCATACAAAACAAGCTCTCTCTTCGTTTATACTAAGGCATAGGTCATTTTTATAAAAGTTAAGAGCTATATGAGCCGATAATATTTTAAAATTTGCTCGCTTTTCAAACCTATTGAAAATTATTCTAAAATCAAAAACTAGAAAATCCAGGACATCACACAGAAAATCCAGGACTAGGTACACAAAAAAGTCAGGACATACTCAACTCTTTTAAATCTAGTGATATTTTTATCTTTTTAATTGCGGTCCCTAACAGATGATTGAAACACCATAAATACATGAAAACAAACTGAAAAAATGTCAAATTGAGCATTTTATGGAGTTTGAAACAATTTTATGACACAAAAAATCCAGGACGTACACAAAAAATCCAGGACAAATAACACAAAAAAGCATCCCTCGTCAGGACACCTTACATGGTGTGATTCCGCGAAAACGGATATCAAAGATATACAAGGGAAACCGATATTGTTATCATGAGTCACAATCAAACTGTTTTGTATAGGAAAAGCTTTATTCTATGAATTCATAAAAAAGTAGATCATGTAACAAGGATATTTAACAATGAAATTCTTGTGACAATATTCAATACTATGTCCACACAGCAAGCCCTTTAATGTGCAATATACATAAAAGCATGATTCGTTACATGTATTGGATGGATAATATATTATACTGATGCCTTAGCACAATTTATTAAATCAATTAATTTACGAAATAACATGAAAAATAAACAGTGTAACCATGGTAACCACAATGAGTGAGAGAAAGCCGAACACAAAGCCCAAAAAACATTTAACATGTACAGCAGCACGATCAGTCAATGAAATTCACACAAACCAAAAAAAATCAGAATCTAAATACCACAATCATTAGGAATATGATTTCTTACATTATCACGAGAGATAAAGCTGTCAAGTATATATATACAGCTACATGGAATCATGAAGGAGAATACACATTTGTTTATTTCGGCTTCTTATAGCGGATCATCATCATGTTCCCTGGTCGTAGGTCACTTAAACTGTAGTACATAATACGTGACTTATCGGTCATACTCCAGCCACAGTTGTTGTACCACCATCCGCCTCCCCATCTCACTGCACAGTCACCGTCATTGTCGCTGTCGTACGTAGTGAAGGCCATGTTCAGTACATTGTAGTCCTTGTCTCCATATTGTCCCAGCCAATCAGCTGAAACACAATTGATAGATCTACACGAATTCACATCTAATCAATAAAATTACCAAATAAGGTAATCAAGATGAGAAGTCCAGCAAAAAAGACAAATAAGATTAAATGTGAACAAAAGTAAATTCCTGGAAAAAAACGTAATCTTAAAATTCAAAGTATATTTGAAAATTCATTGCCAAAACAACTTCCTGTTGCTTACTTTCTGAAACTGTGTTTATTGAACTTACTTTCTGAAACTGTGTTTACTGAAATTAATTTAAATTCGGTTAAAAAAATATATGAATTGGTGTTTGTATTTACAAAATAATTTCTACGACTTCAATAACTTAAGGCAGAATTACGTCAGGAATATACTTCTCAGATCAAATATGTTCTCTAAATATCAATTTCTGTGGGATGATAATAGATATGTGACTGATGGTTATATTCTTCACACAATTCTGTTTTAAGGAAGTTCTCTAGTCGTGGAGATTTTCATGTTTATTATAGAACATTCATACTAAATTACAACCAGAAATATGCCCATTTTGTGATCTCTATTAGAGCTGATATAGAGTAATTAATATTTTACCACCTTTTCCCATTTCCCAAAAAAGCTGTACACAATGGAAACATGTTTTATAATGCTATATGTAGTTGATGTATGTAGTGAATGTACTATTGTATCTACTTTTGCCTTTTAAAATGCCAAAATAAATGATATATGAAATGAGAGTGTATGAGAACAAACATAATGATCATAATAATAGAGCATTGATTTTAATAATGAAATTGATATATTTATATCAAGCTTAAAAGCTCAAGAAACGTACATATATGCATTGGTGTATTACCATAAAAATACTTTCAATTGATATTATTAATATTATCTAAGATTTCTGGAGACAAATGTAAGTAATATCTTACTCGAGAGTAAATCTAGGGAGAGTCGATCCTGCCTTTCCCTCGGAAAAGAACAGGGGAAGGGGGTAAACCGTTTGCTTTGAAAAAAACATATGAAACAAAGAAAAAGCAGCAGCTTTGGCATATCCAAGGGTCATGACGACCTAACCCTTGTAGGGGGTTCGAGACGAGGTAGGGGTATCCTTTTTAACAAAAATCCTATAATTTCCTTGGAATTCCCTCCCGTTCAGTCTATTGATAAAACCCTCCTTTGTGGATTTTTGTTCCCCGCTACTTAGGCAGGTCAGATTGCAGTGGGCACAACCTTCCTTAAATTGAGCGGGAGAGGGGACAAAAACAGATATCAGCTAGAACCCTCCCATTCCCCGACGTGTAGACGAAAAAATCAAAGTCATGCAACTACTGTACATTAAATGAAAAAAAATCCGCGCCGAATAACTGCAACTTTCATCTCTTAAGAAAGCTTAAAAATATCCAGATTGGTAACATTCGTCCACCGACACCCTCTCCATCCCACCCCTGGAAATTAGGTTTCTCACTTGATATCGATTTGTCTTCTTTTGGTGTAATTGTACATATTCCTGTGACTATATATGTAAACGTCATCTAAAGATTTCTGAAAATTTTGGAGCAAAAGAAATATTAACGAAAGAAAGGAAAAACGGAAAGATATTCATGATAAAACATCGAACAACCTCTTTTGTTGTGTCAAACAAAAGCATAAAATATTGAAATAAATTGTGAATAAATAGAAAAAAGGATATGAATAAATAAATGATAGATGTTATTGAAGTGAAATGTCCATCAAATGCGTTATAAATAGGCCTTATCGCCATTAACGTAAGAGTGACGTCCCTTATGTAACTCTCTAGCGTGAAAATCACTAAGAGTACTTAGTTCGGGAAATTTTGGGGGCAACGTTGCAAAGCGATAAAATATCGTACAACGCTTCGATTTCTTTGCTCTGCTCTTTATTTCAAGATTAAATTTGTCAATAGAATGTTGCATAGATCTTCTGTCTTTCCATATTATATTAGTTTTTGTTTCAAACGTGTGAAACATGACACGGAATCTGAGGAAAGATGATATTTCGAGATGTTCAATGATTGATTGCATTTAACATAATTAGAATCAAGGGTGTACTGTCCTAAGACGGTAAATAGACCAGCCGAATGGTGTGCACAATGATTAACTGATTCTCTGATTCTTCTATTACACACTATATTGGGAAATGAAAAGCAAAGATTGTGTAAAACGATTTAATTCAAGGGGGCCGGGGGGGGGGGGGTTCTGGACTGATGTTCGAGAACTAACCCCCCCCCCCCCCGACCCGGTTTTCCTATTTGTTCAGTTCATGAGAAATTTAAACAACCTTCATCAAGGAGAATAGGCAAACCACAGGAGATCCCCAGCTCGACTGGCGGGGTAGTCTTTGGTATCCAAGGCAGTGAAAAAGTGCCGGATTGCCGGCGATCTCCAGCGGATTTTGTCAGTGTTCTGTGGATTTTTGTGGAAAATAGCATGCGTTTCTTTGACTTTTTTTCGAAAACAGTGTCACCTCAGTTTCGTTTCTTGCCAATATTGGACTTTTGAAGCTCAAAACCTACAAGCTGAAGATTAAATGTACTGCAGATTGTTTCATGCAACTACATTTAAAATTACAAAAAAAAAACCTATGGAAGTCGCCATCTATATATGAAATACTTGTGTAATCTTATCCCATGAATTTTCAAATAGCTAAAACAATGTGCACTAAATTATGATGATGATCGCACCAGTAAAATTATATATAACATTTCCGTTGAAGCTTCCCTGGACACCCAACTACAGAAGGTGCAACCCCATCTCGTACCCTTCCCCAATCGGCACTTCGTGCCTCGAATCGGCCCATTGGAATTAACCCCTCCCCCGGTTCAACTCTGCATCCGCCCCTGTTTTGTCCAAGTCTTTTAAAATGAATCTGTCTATATCATACTGAAATGTTGTTCATCTGTCTATATCATTAAAGTACATTTTCATATTAAAATCAACACCGTTGAACATCTTCGCCACCATAATCGATGTGAAAAATCAATGAGCACACATGCACACACACACACACTACTGATGTAAATTGTTTCAAATCCTTACCATGATTTTCAAATTCAACGGCAGATCTTGGTTTAGAAAAGGGTAGGCAAAACATGTTTTTTTCTTAAAAATCACAATACGCCACTCTTTAACTCCCCTCTCCTAAAATAAAAAAAAAACAACAAAAAAACTCAAAAAACTAACAAAAACAGGAAAAATAGAACAATTGTATAAGAATGAAATGAAAAGGAAACTGAAAAATATCATGATATTACGTCCGTCCTTATTATTATCCCTCGTTTCTTCCAGTATAATAATTGAGTATATTGTATTCCTTCTTGAAGTTGCATCAAGTGTCAGATCACGATAAACAAGTTGTCAACACACATGCAAACCGCAAACAAAAGAAAAAAAAGGGGGAATTATGAAAAAAAAAAAAACAAAAAAACAATAAGAATAAAGTTGGAACAAATCACTCTGTCAAGTTCAAAAGTTAAATTTTTTAAGACTTGTTTTTGGCGATGTAAAGAGGGAAGATAGAACGCCAATGTCGGACTCACTAGAGGAAAACTTAGCGATAACAACGGGGGGGGGGGTTAATTTCAAAATTACAATTTGGTAAAAGTAGGCCCGGGTTGTCTCTGACAATTCAATGAAAATTCACACTCTCCCCAAATTGATAAATCACCACAGAACATTTCCAACCCGACCAGTCATGTTTATTAGATTCAGATTTCAGTATATTAGATAAGATTCAGATTCTGCTTTCATACTAACACTAGAATATTATCATAAACTTCATGGCGCAGAAAAAAAAACATGATCATGCGTTTCATCTTATTCTAGGTCTACATTAAAAAGATGATAGAATTTTTTTTTTTTTTTTTTTACAACTGACATCCAATGGAGGGTCTCTTATGTACCAAATCATATAATTTTACGCCATGAAAAAGACCCGTTCCTTATGGCACGTCTGGTTAGGATTTACCCACACTCCCCCTCCCCCCCTTGTCATACCGTATCAGATGATCAATTTTGACTTATATTCACAAGATAGGTTATAAATAAACGAATATGGCTCGATGATTTGTCAAAAAAATTATTATTTCAATGCAAGGATAGGACATGAACAGGAAACATTGAGTTGGTTTTTTTTATCCAGCTCCCGGCTTTATTTATCAGATGATCAATTTTGACTTATATTCACAAGATAGATTATAAATAAACGAATATGGCTGGATGATTTGTCAAAAAAATTATTATTTCAATGCAAGGATAGGACATTAATAGGAAACATTGAGTTGGGTTTTTTTTTTATCCAGCTCCTGGCTTTATCTACCGTCTTTCTCTCTGTCTTATCATATAATTTACCGTTTATTTATTTATTTATTTTTTTTATTTTTATTTTTATTTTTTTTTTGCATACTTTTGGTAATTTTGTCTTTCTTTATTTCTTTCTTTGTATGTCTTAACTAGACACTGGTGTACGGTACGTGCGAGTACGCTTGTTGTATGACTTTAAATTTATACTTATAGCGCTCATGACCTCTCAAACTCGTCTAATATTACTATGAAGGTTTATTATTTTTTAATTACAATGAAGGTTTATTATTTTAATCTTTTTTTTTTATTTTTTTTTTAAGTCAAAATTCATCAAATTAGCTAACAAGTTATCGTACATCCTTGAAGATAACACATTTGCTTTTCAAATAGCGCGCGCTTTTCTATCTCCAACACTAGAGAGCGCGCTAATGGCAATAAGGCCTATTGTCCATCAAATGCCTTGCCTCCTCGACCAAGAGACTGAATAATTGATAGGTACTTCTTTGATGTTTATTTCATCAAACCGGACACCTGTGGAACGTATATAAGAATACGCAAAAGAAAATTTTAGTATCTAGTACCAAGTGCTATGATGTTTTTAAGGATGGGGTTTGCGTGGTCGTAAGTTCCAACCGCGGAAGTGGTCTGGACTGAATTTCGAAAATAAATATGTTGGTAATCGTAGACAAGTTACCCTTCTTAAACGTCTTCAAATTCAATAGCATCCATTTTAGATACTTCTATATATATTATTTTTGCTGGGTATCTATTTTCTTAACGTTTTGACATTTGGACTTCAAGGTGACCATATTCTTTTGGAATGGAGATAGTATTATGTCTCTCTTGCAATGTTCCTCGGAAATGGAATTGTTTGTCTTCATTCTATTTCTTTCTGTCTCAAGTTGATACTAGATATTAGTTAACGTTGACGAGTTCCTCGTTACTTTTCGTTCAATTCTGAAACGATTAGAATATCATTTTATACGATAAACATCACAAGAAAAGTAGTCCCGGTGATGAATTCTGGGGATCAATGATAATCAGGTTTTTTTTTACACATACCAATAAGAAGAGCGAGCGGACAACTTTCCTTATATAATATTATTCTTTTAAGTTTCCAGGGAATTACAAATATTTTTTTACCTCAATAAATTCATACAACATCAGAAAATGAAATTATATACTTTGAAACGACAAAGAAGGCATCTTTAATTTTATTACATTTCATCTCTCACTCTCTGCTTTATACATTTCCGCAACCCCCTCCCCCAAGAAAATAGATCCTATAAGCAGATAAGAATAACGATAGACGGTCAAAAAAGGCTTTACTTTGGATTTTCATCTCCTTTCGATCTCTCACTCTCTTTTCATGACTGTAACAACGAGTCTGACCGGGAAGGGGAGAGTGTGAAGACCGGTTTCACCGCCCTCCCTCCACCTTGTTTGATCCGTCAATGGATATGTAGTTTTTTTTTAAAGCACTGATGTCTTTTATAATTTATAACAGAAAATGGTTTAACGGAAGAATAACTGTTTATATTACTGAATAAATGTATAATCAGGGTGGCCATTAGCACTAGGTAAACGCTACGATATGTGACGTAATACAGAGCGTTAGTGCAACAGGTTCATTTGGTTGGAAGTTTATTTTATGAGTAATACCGTGCACTGTATTCTTCAAATCAGCTGATCAATGTACTGTGGTGAAATGTTATTCAATCGAATTGGCTTCTTATGTTTACTTGACATTTCCGGACTTCGTGTAGAAGAGTTCACTTCATGTTCAGTTCCCGAGCTGTATAGACGCATATTACATTGTTTATTACTGTTCATCGTTCTTATAATTATTTGCCTGTTATTTGCCAGACAGTACAGTTTTGGTAAGTACACCACATTTGGCGTCGCCGAGTGATTCGAATTTACGGTGAAGAGAAGTGAATTGAAACTTGTAAAAATTTTGAGCACGTGTTCGCCTGCGCGCTTCGCGGTCATTCAAAGTATGCAATGACTTTTCAATTCAATTAGTTATAAATAAATTGTCAATTTATTGTCAGTTATAACAAAGTTTGGGGTCGAAGTTTCTTTTATTCAAAAGGAGACTTTTTCTGGACTTTGTAAAATATTTTCCTTTCACGTCGGACACGAGAAATAAAAACTTCCGGTCATTTTTTTCTCTGTGCACGAGAATTTGTGACAACTTTTTCTTAAAGTATTTAAAGCCATACTGTTGACTATTTACTACTAATATAGTTGACAATTTGCCCAAATTTCCTTTTATTTCTTAATTTTCCAGTGGTGAATGTAAATTTGACTTTGTTAATTTTATAAAAAAAAAATTTTTGTAATATGATTTTGTACCTTGTTTGTTGTTCTTTGAAATAAAAATCAGAAATGGCAACTGGTGAGAATGGGAAAAGCACTGAAACAACTGACCCAATGATTAAAATAAGCTTTGCCACTAAGAGTCAGTTACAAAAAATTCACACTGTAGGGGAAGTAACTGCAAAAAATATTATTGAATTCAGACAAGGTAGGCAATATTACCCCTGATAATCTGGGTGACATCAGTAAGGTCAAAGTTACTGATGAGTTGCTTAAACAGATTGACTTTGAACCCAATGTTGACTTCTTACAATGAGTTAAAGAAGATCCTGACGATAATATCAACAGCACTCACAATAGAGTACCAAATTGAGCATCGACGGACCCCTAGCAAGCTAGAGGTGGGACCAGGTGCCCGGGAGGAGTAAGCATCCCCTGTTGGCTAGCCGCACCCGCTGTCAATGTTCACGCATGAAAATGAAAAGAATATATAAAATACATGCACTGTCTGAGGTCACGTCTATATAGAAAGTGCTATGGCGACAATGTCAGGGAAAAATATTCAAAACACTTACTGTCAAGTGACAGATCGCACTGATGATGACTCGTCATTGTCAATGAGTTCTCAAACTGATAAACAAGTTGATGATCAAGTTGGTCAGTGGATGAAACCGTTTACTGATTTAGCGGATACGAAAAACTTGCAGCAAAATGGTAAGGTTGTGAAATCTGAACAAAACACTGTAGTCCAACCAAGTACAATCATAAGTGTTACACAATAGGGTGTGATGCCAAAAACTACAGTTGGTAGGGGGATACCTGGTGTGTTATCTACGTATAGTACTCAGTTTTCTCATGCACCATCAATCATGAGTACGGCAGGTCAAGTTATGCTAGGTCAGCCGATTCAAGGTCAGTTCAATACAACTACAAGTCAGTACATCAGAATCAGCAAAATGTCAGCTACCTAAGCCAAAGTCAACCTAATGTAAGTCGGTCTTTCACAGGTCAACCTAATGTGAGTCAACCAAATGTAGGTCACATAGTTCAAGGTCAACCTATTATAGGTCAGACTTCTCAAGGTAGTTTTCCCCTTAACACTAGTATATATTTGGACATATACCAATGGTACCACCCTTACCTTTTAGTATGTACCAAAATCAGTTTAATCCATGGATGAATTGCTATTTTCGCCATCTGTACCAATCTCGCAAGGCAATTATCCATTGAAAATAAACCCAGGTAATATCTGGCAACCTAATTTAGGTCATCAGTTATTACCAAATCAGCAGCAAGGTTTACAGAGTAATCAACCACAGTATGGTATGCAACCGACTATGTTTGGTAACCAAGCATCATTGCAAGGCAACCAATTAGCTGGTCAGCTTACTCAGGGTAATATAAACCAAGTAACTCAAGGGCAATCACCAAATCAAGCACCGGTAAATCAGATTCAACCCCAAGCAACACCTGTTATTCAACCAGTGACGACATCTACTGGACAACAATTACCACCACCTCAAATTGGTCAACCCGCTCAACCTGTGCAACAACAACCAGCTGTACAACATATGCAACAACAGCAAGCTATACCGCAATTGCAACAACCAGTGGTACCACAACCACCACAAAGCATAGTACAACAACCGGCAGTGCCGCAACAACCTGCTGTACCGCATCAGCAACCAGCTGTACTGCAACCATCACAGCATCCAGCTATGCTGCAACCAGTGCAGCAACCAGTTGTACCGCAATCGCCGCAGCAACTTGCTGCACCACAAATGCAACGACAAGCTGTACAACAACAACCAGTTGCGCCACAACCAAATGCAGTTCCAATACAACCGGCATTACCACAACCACCTTTTCTACCGCAGGCTTTACAATTGCCACAAGTAATACCTCCAAATATTCCACCGCCTCCTATTCCGCCTGTAGGTTTTCCGGGTTTACCGCAATTTGCAAACCAATTGCCACAAGCCGCGCAGTTACAAGGCAACTATGGTTATCAGCCTTTTCAACCAGCCTTTCCACAACAAGTACGAGGTCAAAGGCAACAATTTGTTGAGAGAGGACAGAGAGGTCATTATGTGTAAAGTTTGCCCAAAAACTTGCAGTATGACGACAAGGATCACTGGTTTGGTTTTAAACATAAGTTTATGCGTTACCTCCAAGTACGGAATTGGACTTATGCTGAGGCCAGGGATTACCTTTGTTGGTGTTTGCAAGGAAAGACAGCGGAATACTATGCTACACTTTTAGCGCGCAATCAGAATATCGATTTCGTAGAGTTACTCAACAAACTGGAGAAACGGTTTTGTGGTGTACCACTTCCAGATACCGCACAAGTACAACTGATTAATTCTAAACAGAAGCCTGAGGAATCTATTGAAGACTGGGCTGATAGGGTTGTTCAGTTGTCTATACGTGCATATCCTGATATGGCTGAAGAATTTATGTACCAACAAGCCATAAAGCGTATTTGTCACGGATTTATTGACAAGGAAGCTGGTCAGTATGTCGTCAATCAAAACTTAGAGTCAGTAGAGAGGGTTATTGATACGATCAAAAGTTATCAGTTCAACCATCAAAGCATCTTTGAAAGGACAAGGAAAGATGTACGAGAAATTTACTTCTCTGACTCGTCATCAGTAGCTAGTGATGATGGGGATGAAAAACCAATTAAGGTAAGACAAAGTAGACCTCTGGGTAACCAACACAAAGCTAAAAAGTCAGAACAGGGTAGGAATTCTTATGCTGCGAGAAGAACCGAGTTTCGACTTGGAGAAATGCAACAACAGATAGGTGATTTGAAAAGTAGCGTAAACTCGTTGATTCAACATTTTGAGAATCTACAAACTAGGTCACCTAACCCTCCTAGAAATACAGCAAGAAGTAGGTCACCATCACCAGTACGAGGCAGGTGTTATCATTGTCAAGGGTTAGGACATTTTGCAAATAATTGTCCGTCTAAAATGGCTGACAACAAGGCAGCCAAACCCCAGATGACATTTTCTAAAGATTTAAACGAGACGGGGTCAGGTCAGAAGGCCTAAACCTGATCCAGGTAGATGACGGACTACAAAACGCAGAGCACTCGTTGATAATAAGACAAATGAAGTCACTCTCAAGCATACATATTCCCATTCAGCTGTTAGGTAAAAAAGTCCATGGAGTGATAGATACAGCTTCACAGGTGACAATTATTTCAGATAAGCTGTACAATTCACTTCCAATTAAGCCTTCAGTAGTTAAAGAAATCACATTACATACAGCTGGAAGGAATTTGTCAATGAAGGGTTACTTACTAGAACCTGTACAATTTGATGTCAATGGTCTTGTATTCAAAGAAGCCATGTATGTTGCACCTCTTGAGGATGACATGCTTATTGGCTTTGACTTCATGTCTAAACATCAAGTGATGGTAGATTTGAAAGAGAGTCAAATTTGCATAAAAGATCACGTGGTGTCATTTGTAAGTAAAATGGGAGACTCTGCCAAAGCTGTCACTAAAGCCAAGGTCAGGTTACTAAAAAGATCACAAATACCCCCTCATACAGCTGTTAGAATTCCATGCTATACAGATCAGCCATTGACAGCCTCAAATTACCTCATCGAATCTGCTGTCAAGACTGTGCTTGTTCCTCGAATATGTATTTCAGGTACAGGTACCCCCTTGATGTTTTTTGTAAACTTATCAGACAGTAAAGTTACTTTATTCAAAAATCAGAAAGTTGGATTTGCATATGAGGTAGATGAGATTGTTCCTAACCTAAGTGGTGACCAAGATAATTTGGTTGTTTCTCAGGTTAAACACTCTATGGAAACACAAGAAATTCCGGAGCATTTAAAAGACCTTTTTCAAAATTCATGTTCTGAGCTAAATGAAAATCAGCAGGGTTTGTTGAAAAATCTTTTGATAGATTTTGCTGATATTTTCTCATCTCATGAATTTGATTTGGGGAACTTCACTGCAATTGAACATTCAATTGACACCGGGAATTCTCGTCCAATCAAACAGCGTTTCCGTAGAACCCCAACTTGTTTTGCGGGGGAGGAAAAAAACATTTGGAAAAAATGTTGAAAGCTGACGTCGTTGAACCTTCGATATCAGAGTGGGCTTCCTCCTTTCCAGTTTTCGTTCGAAAGCGAGATGGATCAGTGAGATGGTGCGTTGACTATCGCGCATTGAATAAGGTCACCAAGAAAGATGTATTTCCTTTGCCCCTAGTGGAGGAATGCTTAGATACCCTATCAGGTAATGTGTGGTTCTCTAAGCTAGACGCCACTTGGGGCTATTGGCAAATCAAAGTGAAAGATGAAGATAAATGCAAGACAGCTTTCACCACCAAATATGGCCTTTATCAATTTAAAAGGATGAGCTTCGGCTTGACAAATGCGCCAAGCACTTTCTCAAGGGTCATTAACCTTGTCTTGAGAGGTTTACATTGGAAAACTGTATTAGCTTTCCTTGATGACGTGTTTGTCTTAGGGCGAGACTTCAGTGATCATCTTAACAATCTTGCTGAATTTTTCCTCAGATTCAGACAATATGTAATCAAAGTAAAAGCTAAGAAGTGTGACCTCTTCAGACAAGAGGCTGAGTACTTTGGTAGAACTGTTGGTCGTGAAGGTATGAAAATAAGTAAGCATTTCCTTAAAACTATGGAAAAGTGGTCAACCCCGAAATGTACCAAAGATGTTGAACGGTTTTGCGGGTTTGCAAACTATCACCGCAATTTTATCAAAGACTATGCTGAAATCTCTCGGTCAATTCGACCGTTGTACATTTCAATCTGTATGAACCTCTCCTTTGTTGATGCAATCGATCGCCCTATTGGATCATATAAATATCATAGAATTCTCATGTACTGACTTTTATAAACCTGAAAATGAAAAAGAATAAACTTGAAACAGGTGAATGAATGATTTTGTAAACGGTGTCTTGTTTCAACCTTGATCCCTTGGGGTGAGTGCTCCTACAAAGGAGAGGTTCTTACCGATTGAAATGTGCTTAGGTCAAATTGACTAGATCTTGTACATCCGGAAAAATGGCAGTCATTTATGTTTAGAACTGGGACTAAAACAAATGTGCATTGATTAATAAGTTTTGAGACATTAACAGGTAAAATTATCCATGCCTAGGTTAGCTTATTGCATAAGGGAATCGTCTTGAAACAATATTTTTTAAAGCAAATATTTTGCGCACCTACATGTCTGCGCTCACCTTCCCGTGAACATTACCGTTTGTACGAAAGCGATGATATAATAATACATCGCTTTTGCATCTAAAAATGCTAAGTAAAAATTCCCTGCAGGGACAAATCAGAGAATTTGAAAATTACATGAAAATAAGGGGAAAATCCGGGAATGTTCTTCAGTTAATGTTTGACTATTTGTTATTCATTTTAATGTAAGAGGGTGCTTCTGAAATGAATTTTGGTGGCTCCGCTAGAAGCATCACTGAGGAGAATTGAATTGTCGAAACACGTGTCTGGTGCAGGAAAAAATGGTTTGGAACTTTTATCATAAGGGTATCATGTTGGAACACTTCCTTATTATTATTATAAACACTTTTTTCATGTTGCAGTGTAGAGCGGTTTGAATCGTTCCCCGTGACCCGATGTTTAGAAGTGTATTAATTACTTCTTTCCAGCTCAGTCGCCAACAAGAAGCTTTGTTTTGGCCCTTTATAGATTTGACATCATAGGTATTATTTTGCTATTTCGAAAACTTGTCATTCCATTCAAAACTATCACCGAAACACGTGTCTGGTGCAGGAAAAATTGGTTTGTATTTTCTTTATGAGGGTATAGAGCTGGAACACTTCCGTATTATCTTTCTAAACAATTATTTCATGTTGCAGTGTGGAGCGGTTAAAATCGTTCCCCGTGACCTGATGTTTAATTACTTATTTCCAGCTCTGTCGCCTATAAGAAGCTTTGTTTTGGCCCTTTATCGATTTGACATCATAGATATTATTTTGCTATTTCGAAAACTTGTCATTCCATTCAAAACTATCACCGAAATTAAAGGAGGTTTACATCTTAGCACCATCCCTCCTATGCTATTTTCAACATAGATTTTATTTGGATATGCTACTGAATCGACCCTACAGGAAATTTGGAGCCGCGCACTCACTGTAAAGTACATGTACAAATCTAAATTCAAAACATTAAAGAGGGCGCTACTGAAATGAATTTTGGTGGCTCCGCGGGAAGCATCACTGATGAGAATTGAATGTTCGAAACACGTGTCTGTGCAGGAAAAATTGGTTTGGAATTTTCTTCATTAGGGTATAGAGTTGGAACACTTCCGTATTATTGAAAACATGACAAATACCTGATAGAACTGACAATATACATTTGAACAAATAAATAAGACATTCTATTGCAGATTTAATGTCTTAATTTTTTTTTCTGGCTCGCTTTACTCGCGAATGGACATCAGATCCTAGAATGCAAAGTTAAGTACAGTTACCTAGAAATAAGTAAGTATAGTCACGGAAATTTGATTACATATTCGAACATAAAAGTGTAAAACAGACTAGTATTTAAACGCATCTAATTGTCAGGGAAAATCATGAAAATTTCAGGGAATTTCATTTATCATAATCTGTGGCTACCCTGACTAAATAAACACAGAGACACATGTGCTATTTACACTACATGTACATCATCGTGTACAAGTGTAGTGTTACACACTTTGCAATATGACATGGGAGCTGTTTTATTCTTAGTTGTACCTTGTTGGAGATAATCTCCCTATTTCTATCTTTGACACTGAACAAGAAGATAAAGACTTACTATATCGAGAAGATCCGACAAAAGAATTTTCATCGAAAGACAATCTGTACTTGTATTCCTCTGATAGGACCGTCATGTTTTTGTATTTAGCCCATCTTAACCTATCATATAATTCTATTTTAATGTAGACATCAGACGGCCTCTGCTTGGTTAATTCATGAATGTTGTCATTTCCTGAAATAGAAAAAAACAAAACATATTTCTTTCGTCATATCAGTTTATGCTTATTTTCCATACAAAGGTCGATGCCTTTTTTTAAGAAAAATAGTAAGTTAGACAAATAGTAAGTTAGACATGTTTGAGGAATTTTAAGACGTTAAACATGTTTTAAAACATGTAACATGTCGTTTGCAAAGTAAAGTAATAAAGAATATTTGAAATTAAGGAGTGTTAATTGTCTTATCTTTAAATTAAAAATGATAAAATGCGTATGAATTCAACATTTTCAAATATTTGTTAAATTTCAGAGATTGAGCAAAGGCACAACAAATTGCGAGGGGGAGTATGTATACTCCATCCTTATGTTTGCATGAAATATGCTTTTTTACAGCTAATGACCTCTTTTGATTCATAACATTATCTAACAGACGAAAACATTGATTGGTACAATTTGACTCAATCTAATACCTGGAATCTTATTGGTTGATCCAATTACAGGGTACCGAAGAACAAAGAATTATGAGACGAGGTCGCTGCTTTTTTTTTTTTTTTACAATTTCGCCGAATACGTAAGCCTGCATTCTCTTTTCATTATAAAAGCACGAATTAAATGTATGTTAAACTTAAGTTATGCCCATTTTTGTGTAACTTGTTGTGCATGTCCGCTGAGTGTTACGTTGTTTTGCTGTGGGTGTTACTATAGAGTCCTGCTGGAGATCCCGTCCTTTGTTAAAGATGTAAAAATGTTTACTATTATAGTCAAGCCGCATGTGTGCGTCCATGTTAACTGATCTTAACTAAATCTTACTGATATAAAACGTCTTTAAATCCAATAGCATCATTTAAAGCCTGATAAATTTACAGCATGGACCAGACATGCACGTTTCGGGTACTAAACCCTCGTCAATGATCCTCAGTCTAAGCAATGTAATATGGCCAAAAAGTATGAAAATTATTATGCCCAAAAAGGATATCAGACATTGGGAATTAGAAGAATCATACATAGGAAATTAGTAGAAATAGCAACAAGGGGTTTTAAATAAATGTTTATGGTATTCATAATTGCCTTACTTTCATTGTCATGTTGTCCAGAAAATGTAACAAGAATGTAATATTTATTTGATATAATATAGATTTAATGCAAGTCGCACTTTGATCTTCTTCTGGATTCAGTGTTGAGTGATTTAGTATTTCTGCTTTAGTTGTGACCAATCCGTGAGGGTGTTTTATGTCGCTGAATGTTGACTTATGTACGATATCTGATATGGCATGTCTGATTTGATTGCTTGACCGTTCGACGTGGGTGTTGTGTGTCACCAAATGTTGACTTAGGTAGGATGTCTGATATTGGTGTGTCTGCTTTGTTTGTTTGACCGTACAATGTGGGTGTTAACAAATATTGACTTGGGTAGGGTGTCTGATATTGGTGTGTCTGCTTTGTTTGTTTACCGTACAATGTGGGTGATATTGGTGTGTCTGCTTTGTTTGTTTGACCGTGCAATGTGTGTGTTAACAAATGTTGACTTGGGTAGGGTGTCTGATATTGGTGTGTCTGCTTTGTTTGTTTAACCTACAATGTGGGTGATGTGTGTCATTAAATATTGACTTAGGTAGGATGTCTAATATTGGTGTGTCTGGTTTGTTTGTTTACCGTACAATGTGGGTGATATGTGTTACCAAATATTGACTTAGGTAGGATATCTGATATTGGTGTGTTTACTTTGTTTGTTTGACCGTACATTGTGGGTGTTGTGTGTTACCAAATGTTGACTTAGGTAGGATGTCTGGTATTGGAGTGTCTTCATTGTTTGTTTGACCATACAATATAGGTGTTGTGTGTCCTCAAATGTTGACTTAGGTAGGATGTCTGATATTGGTGTGTCTGCTTTGTTTGTTTGACCGTACAATGAGGATGATATGTGTTAACAAATGTTGACTTATGTAGGGCATCTGGTATGATGTGTCTGATTTGATTGCTTGACCGTTCCACGTTGGTGTTATGTGTTTCCAAATGTTAATTTCGGTAGGATATCTGATACTGGTGTGTCTGCTTTGTTTGTTTGACCGTACAATGTGGGTGATGTGTGCTACAAAATGTTGACTAAGGTAGAATGTCTAATGTTGGTGTGTCTGCTTTATTTGTTTGACAGTGCAATGTGGGTAATCTTGACTAATGTAGGATGTCTGGTATTGGTGTGTCTGCTTTGTTCATTTGACCGTACAGTGTGGGTGATGTGTGTTACCAAATGTTGACTTAGGTAGGGTTCTTATATTGGTTTGTCTGTTTGTTTGACCGTACAATGTGGGTGATGTGTGTCCTCAAATGTTGACTTAGGTAGGATGTCTGATATTGGTGTGTCTGTTTTGTTTGTTTGACCGTACAATGTGGGTGATGTGTGTCCTCAAATGTTGACTTAGGTTGGATGTCTGATATTGGTGTGCCTGCTTTGTTTGTTTGACCGTTCAATGTGGGTGATGTGTGTTAACAAAAATTGACTTAGGTAGGATTTCTGATATTGGTGTATCTGCTTTGTTTCTTTGACCGTATAATGTGGATGTTGTGTGTCCTCAAATATTGACTAAGGTAGGATGTCTGATATCGGTGTGCTACGTTGTTCGTTTGACCGTGCAATCTGGTGTTGTGTGTAGACAAATATTGACTTAGGTAGGATGTCTGATATTGGTGTGTTTGCTTTGTTTGTTTGACCGTTCAATGTGGGTGGTGTGTGTCCTCAAATGTT
This sequence comes from Pinctada imbricata, assembly GCA_033119305.1. Classification (NCBI taxonomy): domain Eukaryota; kingdom Metazoa; phylum Mollusca; class Bivalvia; order Pterioida; family Pteriidae; genus Pinctada; species Pinctada imbricata. Next base: position 11,985,768 of record VSWD01000001.1, on the reverse strand, counting down.
GACTTAGGTAGGGTGTTTGATATTGGTTTGTCTGCTTTGTTTGTTTGACCGTACAATGTGGGTGATGTGTGTCCTCAAATGTTGACTTAGGTAGAATGTCTGATATTGGTGTGCCTGCTTTGTTCGTTTGACCGTACAGTGTGGGTGTTGTGTGTTACCAAATGCTGACTTAGGTAGGATATCTGATATTGGTGTGTCTCCTTTGTTTGTTTGATCGTACAATATGGGTGATGTGTGACCTCAAATATTCACTTAGGTAGGGTGTCTGATATTGGCGTGTCTGCTTTGTTTGTTTGACCGTACAATGTGGGTGATGTGTGTCCTCAAATGTTGACTAAGGTAGGATGTCTGATATTGGTGTGCCTGCATTGTTTGTTTGACTGCACAATGTGGGTGATGTGTATTAACAAATTTTGACTTAAGTAGGATATCTGATATTGGTGTGCCTGCTTTGTTCGTTTGACCGTACAATGTGGGTGATGTGTGTTAACAAATGTTCACTTAGGTAGGATGTCTGATATCGGCGTGTCTGCTTTGTTTGTTTGACCGTACAATGTGGGGGATGTGTGTCCTAAAATGTTGACTTAGGTAGGATGTCTGATATAAGTGGTTCTGCTTTGTTTGTTTGACCGTTCAATGTGGGTGATGTGTGTCCTCAAATGTTGACTTAGGTAGGATATCTGATATAAGTGGTTCTGCTTTGTTTGTTTGACCGTACAATGTGGGTGTTGTGTGTTAACAACAGTTGACTTAGGTAGGATGTCTGATATTGATGTGCCTGCTTTGTTTGTTTGACCGTTCAATGTGGGTGATGTGTGTTAACAAAAATTGACTTAGGTAGGAATTCTGATATTATGTCATCACATTATGAAGATTATGTCATCACACCAGCGGACAAAGCCTCAAATAATTACACATTTACTTGCAAAAAGTACTATTTCGACAGTCTAGTTAAAGAGTTGGGTTTAAATTCGACACCTGGAAATCCCACTTACACCCCAACAAACCTTTCTGCCTCTGAAATAATAGATAACCACAAATCAGCTCTTGCTTCCTTTGGCTTCGATACTACCAATTTAGATTTAGATTTACCATACTTATACTGCATACCTAAAATGCATAAGAATCCGTACAAACAACGTTTCATCGCTGGTTCCTCAAAATGTTCTACCAAATCTGTATCGATCTTACTCACCAAAGTTTTATCTGAAATCAAATCTGGGCTACAAAAATATTGTTCGACAGTATATTCTCGCAGTGGTATCAACCAGATGTGGATTTTAAAGAATTCGAAGGAACTTTTAGAACATCTGAAATCCACTCATTTTAGTAGAGTCCATTCGATCAAAGCCTTTGATTTTTCGACACTTTACACTACAATTCCGCATTCTAAATTGAAAGAAAGACTCGCAAAAATTATAAGTAATGCGTTTACAAGTAAGAACGGTAATCGCAAATACAAATTTATTGTTGTTAACTATGACAAAACCTACTTTGTAAAAGAAAAGTCCGATTCTGAAAATAAGTACACTGAAACAGACATTATTCAGATGTTAAACTTTCTGATCGACAACATTTTTGTGGTGTTTGGAGGAAAGGTCTTCCAGCAAATTGTCGGAATTCCAATGGGGACCAATTGTGCCCCACTCCTTGCCGACATTTTCCTTTACTCGTACGAAGCTGAATTCATTCAATCTTTGGTCTCTGAAGGGAAAAGATACTTAGCTTCTGACTTCAACTTCACTTACAGATACATAGACGATGTGTTGTCCATCAATAATCCAGAATTCGCGGATTACCTGAGCAGTATCTATCCTTCGGAGCTTCAAGTCAAAGAAACTACAGAGACAAATAATTCAGCATCCTATTTGGACATAATGTTGTCCTACGACACTGATGGTCACATGAACACCTCACTCTATGACAAACGTGACGACTTCAATTTCAGCATTACGAACTTTCCTTTTCTGAGTAGCAACATCCCTTCATCGCCTGCTTATGGCGTGTTCATATCTCAGTTGATACGCTATGCCAGATCAAGTACCAAATATACGGATTTTGTTCTGAGAGCTAGGCGTCTTTCAGATAAGCTTCTCAGTCAGGGATATGTTTGTGACCGACTAACATCGTCACTGAGGAAGTTCTACGGTCGATATGGGGAACTCGTCATACACTATGATGTCCCACTGTCCAGAATGGTGGATGATATTCTGTCATGGACCATTTGAACCATCAGACCAAAGATTGTACTCTATATCTTCCAAAATGGAAGTAACCGGATGTGACAGTTCTACCGAATTGAAGCGACGGGTGTTGCATGCAATGCTTACTCTTCCTGGGCACCTGGTCTCACTCTCATATCGGGAGTTCGCTTCTTTTCATATGGTGGAGGTTTTTGTTTTTGTTTGCTTTGGTTCCTGTTTTATCCTGATTTTGTATGACTTCGGTTTCTGTTTTTCTGAATTATCGATTTTGTACTGTAGACAGGGATATGGTCATTATCCATATTTGTCATTGGTGTATCTGCTTTGTTTCTTTGACCGTACAATGTGGGTGATGTGTGTTCTTAAATATTGACTTAGGTAGGATGTCTGATATCGGTGTGCCTGCGTTGTTCGTTTGACCGTACAATGTAGGTGTTGTGTGCAGACAAATGTTGACTTAGGTAGGATGTCTGATATTGATGTGTCTGCTTTGTTTGTTTGACCGTACAATGTGGGTGATGTGTGTCCTCAAATGTTGACTTAGGTAGGATGTCTGATATTGGTGTGCCTGCTTTGTTCGTTTGACCGTACAATGGGGGTGATGTGTGTCCTCAAATGTTGACTTAGGTAGGATGTCTGATATTGTTGTGCCTGCTTTGTTCGTTTGACCGTACAGTGTGGGTGTTGTGTGTTACCAAATGCTGATTTAGGTAGGATATCTGATATTGGTGTGTCTGCTTTGTTTGTTTGATCGTACAATATGGGTGATGTGTGACCTCAAATGTTCACTTAGGTAGGATGTCTGATATTGGCGTGTCTGCTTTGTTTGTTTGACCGTACACTGGGGTGATGTGTGTCCTCAAATGTTGACTAAAGTAGGATGTCTAATATTGGTGTGCCTGCTTTGTTTGTTTGACCGTACAATGTGGGTGATGTGTGTTAACAAATGTTGACTTAGGTGGAATGTCTGATATTGGTGTGTCTGCTTTGTTTGTTTGATCGTACAATGTGGGTGATGTGTATTAACAACAGTTGACTTAGGTAGGATGTATGATATTGGTATGCCTGCTTTGTTTGTTTGACCGTTCAATGTGGGTGATGTGTGTTAACAAAAATTGACTTAGGTAGGATGTATGATATTGGTGTATTTGCTTTGTTTCTTTGACCATACAATGTGGGTGCTGTGTGTCCTCAAATATTGACTTAGGTAGGATGTCTGATATCGGTGTGCCTGCTTTGTTCGTTTGACTGTACAGTATGGGTGTTGTGTGTTACGAAATGTTGACTTAGGTAGGATGTCTGATATTGGTGTGTCTGCTTTGTTTGTTTGACCGTACAATGTGGGTGATGTGTGTTACGAAATGTTGACTTAGGTAGGCTATCTGATATTGGCGTGTCTGCTTTGTTCGTTTGACCGTACAATGTGGGTGATGTGTGTTACGAAATGTTGACTTAGGTAGGATGTCTGATATTGGTGTGTCTGCTTTGTTCGTTTGACCGTACAATGTGGGTGATGTGTGTTACGAAATGTTGACTTATGTAGGATGTATGATATTGGTATGTCTGCTTTGTTCGTTTGACCGTACAATGTGGGTGATGTTTGTTACGAAATGTTGACTTAGGTAGGATGTCTGATATTGGTGTGTCTGCTTCGTTTGTTTGACCGTACAATGTGGGTGATGTGTTATGAAATTATGACTTAGGTAGGATGTCTGATATTGGTGTGTCTGCTTTGTTTGTTTTACCGTACAATGTGGGTACTGTGTGTTAACAAATGTTGACTTAGGTAGGATGTCTGATATTGGTGTGTCTGCTTTATTTGTTTGACCGTACAATGTGGATTATGTGTGTCCTCAAATGTTGACTAAGGTAGTGTTGTGGGTCATGTGTTATTTTAGTTTTACTTTATGTGTAGGTACACATGTACTTAGTCATATTATATTATGATTTCATAATAATTCTTTCTAGATTTTACTATGTCATGTTTATTTCATTAGAGAATATTCCAGTATGTTCTTTGTTACATCATTATCATCACATGACTGTGATTTCTAGAATTTACTCTATTGTTAATCATGTGTAATGAGTCATTGTTCTAGAAGCTTCTGGTTAATTCATTGTTCTTAAGTATAAATACCTCTGAGGAACTGTGTTAAGGGGACATTCGTACACATTCGTAGACACGATTCATTCATCTATTCTGATATACTGGGACACTTTATTTGTTGAGACTTTAATCCATTTAACAACGTTTGGACACTGATCTTTCGAGAACGTTTGTGATTACCGGAAACCATACATTCGATAGACTTTGTGGACCGTAACGGACACTTTGATCCGGACATTGTATTGTAAGTTAAATATATATATTTTGTACATAATTAAACTTGTAAATTTATATTCTGTCTTTGTCTGATTTTTGCTGGCGTTTTGGGGTATTCTGACCCATAACAGAATTGGGGGCTCGTCCGGGATAGTAATCTCTGCATATTTGCATTTTTACGTAAAAGTTCGTTTTTTTGACAAAAGGAAAATTCTCCAAACTTTTGCCAGCAGAAATCAATCATGGTATTTTCGGTCACTGAATTTTTGAAATCGCCGACTGTAGGTGAGTTCGAATCATTGAAAAAAGATGATTTGATTGGTTTAGGTCTTCACTTGAAGTTAGATGTAAAATCTTCTATGAGAAAACAAGAAATTAGAAATATTGTGGCTAAAGAGCTTTTAGCTAAGGAAATCTTTTCGTCATACGATTTTCCTGTTGAACCTGTTTCAAGCGAAACCAAAATGTCAAAATATGAGTTTGAATTAGAGAAAATGAAATTACAATTACAATTTGAAAAAGAAGAAAAAGAAAGACAATTTCAAATTGAAAAAGAAGAAAAAGAAAGACAATTTCAAATTGAAAGAGAAGAAAAAGAAAGACAATTTGAAAAAGAAGAAAAAGAAAGACAATTTCAAATTGAAAGAGAAGAAAAAGAAAGACAATTTGAAAAAGAAGAAAAAATAAGACAATTTGAAAGAGAAAAGGAAGAAAGAGAGAAACAGGAACGTATGCACGAGAAAGAACTCCAATTTGAGTTAGAAAAGTTAAAGTTAGGGAAAAGCACTAAGGAAAATCCTGTTCCTTCGCCTGTCAAGTCTGAATTCGACGCCGCCAAAAACATCCGATTAGTACCAAAATTTCAAGAAAAGTCCGTGGACAAATATTTTCCACATTTTGAAAAAATCGCGGCCAATCTGAAGTGGCCACGTGATTTTTGGCCAACTTTGTTACAAAGCGTACTTATTGGCAAAGCGGCTGAAGTGTACTCGGCGCTCAGTATTGCTGAGAGTTCAGACTATGACAAGGTCAAGGACACGATTTTGAGAGCATATCAGTTAGTACCTGAGGCGTACAGACAAAAGTTTAGAAAGTACAAAAAGTTTGAAAATCAAACATATGTTGAATTTGCTCGAGAAAAAGAAGATTTATTTGATCAGTGGTTTCGATCTAAGAAAATTCCCAATTCATTTGACAATTTGCGTCAGATCATTCTGATAGAAGAGTTCAAAGAGTGTGTACATCAAGATTTAAGAACTCATTTGGAAGACAAAAATGTTAAAACTCTTGAAGAAGCCGCTGTTTTGTCTGATACGTATGCTCTCACTCATAAGAAAAATTTTGTGTCAAAAACTCAATCTAGCGATAGCGCAAAAACTTCAGATTTTCCAAAGAAAAATGTACAAGAGTCTCAGTCGTCCATTAGTTCCCAGTCACCATCTCAAGGTGGTTCTACGTCCGGTCCTAGGTCCGAGCGTTCTGAGGCATCCCCAGGGGTGGGGTCGCTTCCTACATGCAATTATTGTAAGAAAAAAGGTCATGTTATTGGTGAGTGTTTGAAGCTTAAGAAGAAAAAAGAACTTAAGTCACAGGCCTGTGCGTCTGTTAGAAATGATAGGAAAGCCTTAGATTCGATTTGTTCTGACACTCCTGAGATTCAGGGTTCTAAGTCCAGTTCTGATGATTTTGTGGAGGATCATTATAAGCCCTTTTTGTCACAGGGATTTGTTTCACTCAGTGATTCTAGCGAAGCGTTGCCTGTTCAGATTTTGAGAGATACTGGTGCTGCCCAGACTTTATTGTTAGAGGGTTCATTGCCTTTGTCTGAGCACACTTTTACTGGTAGGTCAGTTTTATTACAGGGTGTGGAGCTAGGCGTCATTGATGTTCCCCTTCATAAAATTTATTTGAAGTCAGATTTAATTACTGGACCTGTTATCGTAGGTGTTCGACCTACTCTTCCCGTTCAAGGCGTTTCCTTGTTGCTTGGCAACGATTTAGCTGGCGGCAAAGTTGTAGCCGATCCGATTGTTTGTGAGAAAATCACGTCCGATGTCGTGTCCGATGATGAAGACGACGACTTGTATCCAGCCTGCGCTGTTACCAGGGCGATGGCCAGGAACAGACTGAAAGAGGCTGAGAGTACTTCTGCACTTAACGAGGACCATCCCTCCAAAAGTATAGACCTTTCTGACACATTCATGTCTACCATTGATGACAGCGTACCTGAGACGTCAGTACCACTTCATGTTGACAAGTCTCCGACAGTACCTGGTGATGATTACCATCCGCCATTAGACAGAGATACAGATGCCTTAAGCCGTGAGCAGCTCCTCTCCGAACAAACTAAAGATCCGGAGATCATCCGACTAAGCAAGAGGGCCCTTCCCCGAGAAGAAGCGGACAAAGTCGGAGAGTGCTTCTACATACAAGATGGCATCCTCATGCGGAAATGGAGACCACCCGATGCACCCCCTAATGAAGTGTGGCGGGTCGTTCACCAGATAGTGGTTCCAGTAGCGTATCGCGGGGACATCATGAGTTTAGCTCACGACACACCCATGGCAGGTCATTTAGGTGTCAATAAGACTTATAATAGGATTTTAAGTCACTTTTACTGGCCTAAGTTGAGAAAAGATGTGTCTGAGTTTTGTAAGTCTTGTCATAATTGTCAGATGGTAGGTAAACCCAATCAAGTTATACCACCTGCTCCCCTCCAACCCATTCCAGCCTTTGAGGAACCTTTTAGTAGGGTGTTAGTTGATTGTGTAGGTCCTTTGCCTAGGACTAGGTCAGGTAATCAGTACTTACTGACAATTATGTGTACTTCGACTAGGTTTCCTGAAGCCATACCTCTTAGGAATATTAAGGCAAAGACCATAGTTAAGGCCCTTACAAAGTTTTTCAGTTTCGTAGGTGCTCCCAAGGCTATTCAGTCAGATCAGGGTTCGAATTTTATGTCAGGGTTGTTTCAGCAGGTTATGCATGAGCTAGGTATCAGGCAGTATAAGTCTTCTGCGTACCATCCTGAGTCCCAGGGGGCACTTGAACGCTTTCATCAAACCCTTAAAACTATGATGAAAACATATTGTCACCAGTATGGACAAGACTGGGATGAAGGGGTTCACCTCGTGTTGTTTGCGGCACGAGAAGCGGTTCAGGAGTCCCTGGGTTTCAGTCCCTTTGAGCTAGTTTTTGGGCATACGGTCAGGGGGCCATTGAAGTTATTGAAGGAAAAATGGTTGACTGAGACTAGCGATTTGAATCTCTTAGACTACGTGTCTAATTTCAAAGAGAAATTATATAATGCTTGCAAATTGGCTCAAGAAAATCTCAAAACATCTCAAATGAAAATGAAAACATGGTATGACAAAGATGCTAGAAACAGAGTTTTTAAACCAGGCGATAAAGTTCTTGTATTTTTGCCAATCCCTGGTCATCCTTTGCAAGCTAGATATTTCGGTCCTTATGAGATTGAGAGTAAAATTAGTGATGTTAACTATGTGGTTAAGACACCAGGTCGGCGAAAAGAAAAAAGAGTGTGTCATGTTAACATGTTGAAAGAGTATTTTGATAGAAGTGACCGAAATTTTGTAAAACCAGTTTCCACTTTGGCCAATGTAAATACATTTGAAAATTGTGTTGAACCGGAATGTAATGAAGAGACTGTTGAAAAAGACTTTGCTCAAAGTGTCCGTTTGAAGAATTCCGAAATTCTGACAAATCCGGAAGTGAAACTCGGACATCTGACCGTGCATCATAAAGAGGAAGTGCACCAATTAATGCGGGAATATACGACCATCTTTCCGGACATTCCAAAAAAGACAAATGCGTCTCATCATGACGTCATTGTAGGTGATGCGTCACCTATCAAACAGCATCCCTATCGGTTAAACCCGATAAAACTTCAATACATGCGGAAAGAAATTCAATACATGCTCGAAAATGACATTATTGAACCCAGCAATAGTGATTGGAGTTCCCCATGTATTCTGGTTCCGAAGCCAGACGGAACTTACCGATTGTGTACAGACTTTAGAAAAGTCAATTCAGTCACCAAAACTGACTCTTATCCGATCCCACGAATCGATGACTGTATAGATAAAATTGGCAGTGCAAAATTTGTCAGTAAATTTGACTTGCTTAAAGGCTATTGGCAGGTCCCGCTTACCGAGAGAGCCAGAGAAATATCGGCATTTGCGACTCCAGATGGGCTATACCAATATAAAGTAATGCCCTTTGGTATGAAAAACGCACCAGCCACATTCCAGAGGATGATTCATTCGCTCCTAAATCATCTCGAAGGATGCGAGGCGTACATCGATGACGTCATCATCTACAGCGACACCTGGGATGATCATCTCCGAATCATGCGTACCTTCTTCGACATACTGGCGAAAGCAAACCTCACAGTGAACCTTGCGAAAAGTGAATTTTGTCACGCGACTGTAGAATATTTGGGTCACAAAGTAGGTCAAGGTTTTGTTACTCCTATCATGGCCAAGGTGGAAGCTATTTCAAAGTTCCCGATTCCTACCAATAAGAAAGAGGTTATGAGATTTTTGGGAATGGCAGGATTCTACAGAAAATTTTGTCCAAATTTCTCGTCAGTTGTTGGTCCACTTACCAATCTGTTACAAAAGAGAGTGAATTTTGCATGGACCAATGACTGTGACGAATCTTTTAAGAAAATCAAATGTGTTCTTATGAAAAGTCCTGTCCTGTCAGCTCCAAATTTTGATAAGCAATTTAAGCTTACTGTTGATGCTAGTGACGTAGGAATCGGGGCTGCTTTGTTTCAAGAAAATGATGATGGTGTAGATAGAGTTGTTTGTTATTTTTCAAAGAAATTGACAAAATGTCAAAAGAATTACTCTACTATTGAAAAAGAGTGTCTTGCATTATTGTTAGCTTTACAACATTTTGATGTTTATTTGAATGTTACTTTACATCCCATTCTTGTATATACTGACCACAACCCTCTCAAATTTTTGCACAAAATGTCAAACAAGAATCAAAGACTTACAAGGTGGAGTTTATTGTTGCAAGAGTACAATATCATTATAAACCATATCAAGGGCAAAGACAATGTGATTGCAGATGCACTATCGAGAGTTTCATGAGTGATTTTTGAAGAATTTACTACCTAAGTTTTCATTGACATTCAAACTTTTTTTAAGGGGGGAGGTGTTGTGGGTCATGTGTTATTTTAGTTTTACTTTATGTGTAGGTACACATGTACTTAGTCATATTATATTATGATTTCATAATAATTCTTTCTAGATTTTACTATGTCATGTTTATTTCATTAGAGAATATTCCAGTATGTTCTTTGTTACATCATTATCATCACATGACTGTGATTTCTAGAATTTACTCTATTGTTAATCATGTGTAATGAGTCATTGTTCTAGAAGCTTCTGGTTAATTCATTGTTCTTAAGTATAAATACCTCTGAGGAACTGTGTTAAGGGGACATTCGTACACATTCGTAGACACGATTCATTCATCTATTCTGATATACTGGGACACTTTATTTGTTGAGACTTTAATCCATTTAACAACGTTTGGACACTGATCTTTCGAGAACGTTTGTGATTACCGGAAACCATACATTCGATAGACTTTGTGGACCGTAACGGACACTTTGATCCGGACATTGTATTGTAAGTTAAATATATATATTTTGTACATAATTAAACTTGTAAATTTATATTCTGTCTTTGTCTGATTTTTGCTGGCGTTTTGGGGTATTCTGACCCATAACAGTAGGATGTCTGATATTGGTGTGTCTGTTTGTTTGTTTGACCGTACAATATGGGTGCTGTGTGTTACCTAATGTTGACTAAGGTAGGATGTCTGATATTGGTGTGTCTGTTTGTTTGTTTGACCGTACAATATGGGTGCTGTGTGTTACCTAATGTTGACTAAGGTAGGATGTCTGATATTGGTGTGTCTGCTTTGTTTGTTTGACCGTACAATATGGGTGCTGTGTGTTACCTAATGTTGACTAAGGTAGGATGTCTGATATTGGTGTGTCTGTTTGTTTAACCGTACAATGTGGGTGATGTGTGTCCTCAAATGTTGACTAAGGTAGGATGTCTGATATTGGTGTGTCTGCTTTGTTTGTTTGACCGTACACTGTGGGTGATGTATGTCCTCAAATGTTGACTAAGGTAGGATGTCTGATATTGGTGTGTCTGCTTTGTTTGTTTGACCATACAATGTGGGTGCTGTGTGTCCTCAAATGTTGTCTTAGGTAGGATGTCTGATATTGGTGTGTCTGTTTGTTTGACAGTACAATGTGGATGCTGTGTGTTTCCAAATGTTGACTTGGGTAGGATGTCTGGTATTGGTATTATTGCTTTGTTTGTTTGACCGTACAATATGGGTGATGTATGTTACCAAATGTTGACTTATATGTCTGATATTGGTGTGTATTGCTGTATAGGTATGCATTTTGATATTCACCACTCATACGTAGCAACTTTTATTGACTGTGCTAACCATTTATTTCTTACATATGCATTTCGTTTGTAAAGAAAACCATATATGACTTGGTTCGGATACGTCCTCCTATCAATTATGTCATTTCTGTCATGGAAACATTTCGATACTCGCAACTCAAATCTGTGAAAAGGTACGGATTACTTACCAATCCAGTAGAATGGTCCTGCTACATTTCCAAAGCCATTTTTATATTCATGCCATGATCTATTCATATTAATAGAACTCTCAGGATCCCGTGATACGATGACCTAGAATTATAATGACAAACTTTCTGATGACGTACAAGTTGAAAGTTGAAATTGTGTGTTGAAGTGCAAGCAATTTTCGCATTATAAACAAGATATCATCCTATATATGAGTTTTGTGTCATCTCCGACAAGATTCACGACAGAATCTTCTTCTTAATTGGTCCCATTTAAATTTCTGCATTACTATATATATATACAACATTCATAATCTTTGGTCATATTTCATTGTATGGATAAAGGATCACTTACGAGGGTTAAATTATTGCACGCAACAGCATGCTCTCTCATCAGCACTAGAAATCTATCTTGGATGAAGCAGAGGTTGCATTCTTAATAAATACTGATTGATTCAGACTAACTGTCCGCGAGGCTCAGTTCGGAAACTAGATAATCGTGATTTTGACTATTTTATCAATCAGAAATTTTAATGAAATCGATACCATTGTTTAGATCTCGCTTAATCGTAAATTTTGGTACAAGTTATATGATAGCAAGTGCACGCAATCAAAATGAACAAAACAAATTTTAGATGGGCCATTTCCTATGCTAATTTTTCCCGTGACGTCATGACGCGCCCCATAGGCTCAATGTTAAAACTGAAATTTAACATTGAAAACGCCCAATTTAAAAATTATTTTATCTGTATAATATGATTGACCACGACGATATAACATATGCTAAAATTTACGACTAAACGTGATATATTCAATGATATAGGTTTTATTTTAATTTTTGCATAACAAAAGTAATCAAAATCGCGTTTATCCAGTTTCCGAAGTGAGCCGCGCGGACAGTAATATCATTGTTGCATTTTCACAGAGCAGACTTTATCCTGTCATAAAAAAACATCCCCCCTAAAATATTAAGTTTATTAACAAAGGTTTCCTTGACGTTTATTAACAAAGGTTTCGATCTTCTTAACATCTCTAATATTTTTAGGGACCATCGCGTACAGAGTTCTATTCCTCAATATTTTGAGAATTTAGAACCTCCTCTTCTTTGTTCGAAGTATAAGAAACCTGTTCGAAATTTCATATTTAACTACAAGATGGTATGAAAAAGGAAATCAATCAGCCAGACTCATCCAAATATTTATTAGGACCCAAGATGGTATGAAAAAGGACATCAATCAGCCAGACTCATCCAAATATTTATAAGGACCCGATGGTATGAAAAAGGACATCAATCAGCCAGACTCATCCAAATATTTATTAGGACCCGACACTCTCAACCAACTCTTTTAACTTTTAATATGTGAATCAAATTTTGTAATTCAATTTGCAGGTAGAGTGTTTCGGCGATTTGATAGATAGACTAAGTACACGTAAATGACCTTAAGGCACGCCTCATCAGGGTCCACCTTAGATTATTATTTTACTGTAATCGTGCTCTTATAATTAAGTCACCTATGTTTTTATGTTTACCATAGGCAAAAATTGGTTCCGAATCAAATATCTGATTACAGTCAAATTGATTATTTCACGGAAATATCATAAATTGATTATTTCACGGAAATATCATAAATTGATTATTTCACGGAAATATCATAAATTGATTATTTCACGGAAATATCATAAATTGATTATTTGACCATTTTATCTACGAGCTACAAATCTCGAGAATATAACTCTGCGTGCCGATACAAGGGGCGCTCAAGGGGATAAAAAAAAAACAAATTACACATGATGAAAATTGATTCCATATTTGAAACTACAATTGAAAAAAATGGATTACCATTAATCATTATTTTTCTTTATATTTCAAATACAGAACATTGCCAAATTTTCGTGGATTTTGTAAATTCACGGTTTCTACTGCTTGCTGCGAATTTCGATTTTTTTTCCCTTAAATCCGTCCTCTGGAAATATTCTTGAGCTTCTTATATAAACTCAGGAATACTTTCTTTCTTTTTTTCAAGATTTTATTCATATGATTTGCCCAGTTATAACACTTCCTTCAAGTATGGAATTTCCTGAAGGCTAACATATATCTATTATTCTTTATTTTAATAAAATAAAATTAGTTATTAAGTTTGTAATATCATCAGTATTCTATAGATTTATTATAAACTCTAATTTTGAGGAATTAACAACTTGCTTGTATTTTAAGCCATTGTGTACTCTATATCAATCGCATATTTATAAGTCGTGTATTTTGCCCTTTTCGGGTACGTCCTGCTGGTTAATAGTATCCGATTAGATATCTATGGAAGCATACTTCTGCCCCCTATATGTGAGATATTTTCTATAGATTATGTCGTCATGCGACTTATTTTTGTCGACATGCAAGTTAAATATGTTGACATGCAAGATAGATATGTTGACATGCAAGATAAATATGTTGACATGCAAGATGATTATGTTGACATGCAAGATAATTAAGTCGCATGTTGGCGAAATAAGTTGCATGTTGACATAACTAAGTTGCATGTTGACATAACTAAGTTGCATGTTGCCATAAATAAGTTGCATGTTGACATAATTAAGTTGCATGTTAACATAAATTAGTTGCATGTTAACATTAGTTAGTCGCATGTCTATAAATACATGTATTCTAAAGAAAAATATGTCGCATGTAGGAGACGGAAGTATGCCACCATAGATATCACACTTAGTAATGTATTATGTATTATTATTCTTAACATACAACCCCCCCCCCCCCCCCCAAGCAAAGAAAAAAAAGGAAATTCAATGCCCGATTAAAATAGATCAAACAGTTTGTTATTTGACGTCAATATCTCCATCTTACATGTTGTTCCTATTTGATAAACTGAACAGGAACAACGTGTGAGATGGGCGAAATATTAATCAATTGAAGCTAGTAGATATTTAAAGAGACTGAGAGCATGTCATCAGTTTCGCGTATATTACCATGTGTTTGCATTTTCTTTATTGTGAAAAGATTTAATTGTGATACAAAAATATAACCAATATGATCTTGACCGACCGACAATAGGGGGAGGGTAAGCACAAGATTGGAAGGAGCGGATTTCGATGACGGCCGACCGTGAATAAAAGCGTACGCGGGTTTAGAGGAGGTTAATTTAGCTATTTTGTTCATCTATGCTTACTTTTCTTATATTTTTGCATATTTTCATGCCCCCGGAATCAAAGATTCAGGGCATATAGTTTTTGGTCTGTCCGTCTGTTTGTTTGTTTGTCTGTCTGTTTGTCCGAAAAACTTTAACATTGGGCATAACTTTTCAATCGAAGGTAATAGAGCTTTGGTATTTTATATGTGTACTAGAAAAGAACCCGTGCAAGCTCGGAAAAGAGTGTAATATCAAATGCCTGCGAGTATGATTGTTTCTCGTCTCCCTTTTTTCTTTGACTTCACGGCTATTTTCAGACATTCATGATTCAGAGAAAGAAAAAAAGGGGGGGGGGGTTAATATTTTCATATAGAAGCTCGATGTCATGGATCTGCAATCGCATCCTCCCTCTCTTCATTTCAAAGGAAAGTGAATGTATTGTAGAGAAGGGGTGTATGTAATTCAGGATTGTAGGCGCCGAGCTCCTGTGATTTTCAGGCCCCTGTGGACATATTCATTATCTAGGTTCTATAAAACCCTTTCCTTCATATTAAGTATTGAAGTCTGGTCTTGATTCTTTAAATTGTAAGCAACAAAAAAAGAAAGTATACATTGTCACGGCTTGTGTTTCATTACACATGATGAGGTGCATTACCCTTTGTTGTACGTACATACGTGCATGACTACCTGCTATGAACAACTCCTCCCCCACCCCACACACACACACATACATACACATGGTCAGAATCTTTGTGAACTTAATGTATCTGTTATATATATCATTTCATGCTATGAATTATTTTCTGAAATGTCTTTGTCTATCCTCAAAGATTATAACGATATCAAATACACATTTATAATGCTTGCCATTGTTCACATTTCATGGTAAACACGTGGTAGCTCTGACGTCATTTTCAGTGACCTGAATTTGTTTAAAAAAATTGATTGGGTTATACAGCCATGTGACCTTTTAAGGGCTTTTCTCGAATGTTCTATATGCAAAATAAAATTGTACGTCGTATATTTCAGAAAACAAATGTGGAACTGGGGCGAAATATAGCCTCCTACAAACATTAAAAACGTCTTGCAAGAATCGTCTTAATTTTTTAATGATACTTAAGAAGTCCGGAATAAGAATGGGAGCGTAAATCAGTGGAAAATATGAAGTTCATGGTTAGTGTCCGTCATCGGTTTTGAATTTTAGATTTTCTAAGATTTGTTTTAAGAAAATGGTTGGACAAAATAAGTGATTACACGTTAATTAGAAATAATTGCTTCACAAAAATGATCAAATTCACATTGTCATATCATATGTGATAGCTTCATATTACACCATTTATCTCTGTCCTCTCCGTTTCGACGAAGAATCGGCTAATTCATTCCTTTAGTAGTATAGATTCCTTGTGATAAGACCTTTGGCCATTTCTTCGTTATTTTCTGTTTTGCGTCCTCGTGCTGGTAGGTTTTGAGCCAAAAGTCATAAAACAAAACAAAATAAAAATTATTAAATCTTTTGCAAATTAAATGTATTTTCTACACAATATTATAGAGAAATTGTTCAGTTTTTGTATTTCATGTAAAAATGTATATTACGTACTGCTATAATTCAAGACATTGCATTTTTATCATTCATTTGTTGTCTAAAATCCGTCAATGACCAAATAAAAACAGTTTCTGAATGATTTTACAGTCACATTATATGAAATTGCAACTTTGTTTTCTATGCTTGTTTGTTTTTCTCCCTGGCTTGCTGGTAGGTTTCTCGATTTCAAAAGGACGCAAAACAGAATAAAAACAAGAAATGGCCTAATTCCATTCATAACAAAATTTTTGACCTCGTGACCTTGACCTTTGACCTACTTTTCCAACACTTTAACATTAGGCATAACTTTTGAATGGTGAGTGATAGGGCTTTCATATTCACATGTGTATTCCGCACTACAAGGTATTTCCATTGATACCAAAATTTTTGACCTTGTGACCTTGACCTTGTCCTTTGACTTACTTTTCGAAAACATTGGGCATAAATTTTGAATGGTAAGTGATATGGCTTTCATATTCCACATGTGTATTCCTTGTGACAAGACCTTTCTATTGGTACTAAAATTTTTGACCTCGTGACCTTGACTTTTGACCTAAAAGGTATTTTTCCCAAAAAATTGAACATTGGGCATAACTTTTGAATGGTAAAGCCCTGGTCACAACCCGCCGTGCGTGCTTTCAGGACGTGCGTGTTTGTTGAGGCTACATGTGCTGCGTTTTTCTGAAGACGCAAGGAAGGAAGTAGCAAGAGTACGGAAGGAGTGCGTCACGCACGTCGCACGCACGGTTATATGGATGGTTACATGCAACATATGCAGCGAAAAAAGTAAGTGCGTTACACGTACTTACTACTTGCGTGCAACTTGCTTACAACGTGCTTTCTCCGTACGTCTTCAACGTTATTGTAAGGATGTCGAATTGACACATACTGCTAACGCACGGAGTCCTCACTTCCTTGAGTCGAACGTGCGTTGCACGTTCTTGCAACTTATTTGCAACGTGCGTGTCGTATTTCTTGTTGAATTCTTAGACAGCACGCAGACAGGACGCAGCGAAAGTTCTGTACTTATGCACTAAAGCTGCTACGTCCTGTCTGCGAGTTCCCAAATCCGCAAGGAGAACGTACGGATACCCAATGTTTGCCTACGTTTTTGCACGCAGACAGCACGTACGTGCACGTACGGCGGGTTGTGACCACCGCTTTAGTGATAGGGCTTTCATATTTCATATGTGTATTTGTTATGACGAAACCTTTTTATTGATACCACAATTTTTTACCTTGACCTTGATCTTTTACCTACTTTACAAAAACTATAACATTGGCCATAACCTTTGAATGGTAACCGTAAGTGATAGGGACTTCATATTTCAAATGTGTATTCCTTGTCACAAGATTTTTCCAATAATTGAAATACATTTGTTACAGTGGGCAAAATACTTATGAACTTACACGCTAGTTCATTTTTGCACCCACCTGCCCTTAGAGATACTATAAAACCAATACTACCATCAGATAGGGGGTACAACACTTAGTCAGAATCCAAACATGTTTAACCCGGTGACCTTGACCTTGACCTTTCACATACTTAACAGAAATGGTGTTTATACTAACAATGATGCTACCGGTGGCATTTGTGTTTCACAAACACAGGATTTATTTCTATTTGCACATTGCTCAAAATTATGGATTACCTGGCTTGGCTTAAACCCCATCCCCATGGGCAAAACATTTTGATCCACGCACGAAACGTTGAGAGTGCATTTTACTCCAACTGTGGTATTAGACAATCGGAGAAGCGAAGCAAAAAAAATTTTTCCCATTTGTACAATAGAGGGACATTAAATCTGCAAAGTTCCAAGCAGTAAAACATATACATGTATGTCCGATTTTTATTTTTGACTAACAGTTTTATTTATCAACATCACATACATCTTTGTATATAAACACAGAACAAAGAAGAACAGTATACGTCGGCCGACCCATGGTCATATTGAGGCTCGAATCAACAACCTTTAAAACTGGCCCGACCACCTCAACACTAGACCACGGCGCCGATTAATTGAAATACATTTGAAGATATTTCCTGTAGGAATTTTTTGTTTTCTGCAGGAATTTGTGTAATTACGACAGGACAAATAATTTCCTGCAGGAATTTTTATTTTCCTGCAGGAATATTCTGCAAAAAAATAATTTCTGTGGGAAAATAAAAATTCCTACAGGAAACTATTTTTCCTGTCGGAATTACAAAAGTCATGCAGGAAATTAAAAATTCCTGTAGGAAATGAAAAAATCTTGCAGGAAATTGAAATTTCCTGCAGGATTTTTATTAATTAAAAGTGAATATCTCAGGTACCAGGTGTGCACCAGGTAAAACAGTTTGGATTCTGACTAAGTTTGGTAACCCCTACCTGATGGTAGTATTGGTTTTTATTGTATCCCCAAGGGCAGGTGGGTGCAAAAATGAACTAGCGTGTAAGTTAACGTTCATAATAATTTTTCCCACTGTTTTGTACGTTCTACAATCTTTGAACGGACGCCACGTGCCCCTTTCAAACTTCTGAAAAGGTTGATTTCATTACCCGCTTTTTGAATTTGCTCTATTCCTAACAGATTTCTTTCTTAACTTATTTGGATATCTTAATGAGCTAAAATTATATAAATTCCATCAAATTCGAAAATATTAAATCGCCTCCTCCTGACCGGCATAGCTATTTATATTTGTTTGATTTATTTTGAAGCACGTTGAATTTTTGTGCAGGAAAATTATCAGAAAAATAGTTCACTTCTTCCATTAGGAGGAGGACGAGGAGGAGAAAAAAGGGGTTCTGATTCTACGATGCTTGTTTTTGTCAATCAACTTCTCTGAAGTCATCAATTGAATTTTTACGCCTTATATCGCCGTCATCTCCAATTTTGCAGTTCACGCATATAACGAGAGGACCTATAAACTTTATATCTAATGTTCAACTCAAAGTTATTCCATTTTATTAATAAGCCATACTATTATAATTAAAAAGATCAACTTCTGCATTTTATCACACCTCGCACTAATTTCAGCCAATGACGTCGCAGCATGATGGTTATGTGGTGTACTACCTTGACGCTGAGGTAGGTCACTAAATTTTCAAACGTCAAAAATTACAAATAAAACGTGACAAAATGGATCTCAGCGCGATATATTCGTTTTAGGGTTAGTTCCCGTCATACTTCCTACTCAAAGTAGGTGTGTAAATATGTAGTACTATTGCCTACGGCCTCACCCCCACAAATTTACACGCCTACTTTGAGGAGGAAGAATAATAGAAACTAACCTTATAACTAATTAAAAAGTATGTGCAACTATTCGACGATATGAATTATATTTACAGATTTCATGAATTATGATGTCACATATCTTTTTTATCTGAATTCTAATTTAAAGTTGGAAATGAATAAATAAGTGTATTGATCACTTCGTCTGATGTTCTTCTTTCCGTCCGTATGACAGGTAGTTTTGTTACTAGACATACATAATGGAAGTTTTACAATGCACCTGTCAGTGAAATTAACATTTGCAGCCAACACTCAAAGAAGGCCAAGGTTACTTTAGAGTTTAGGTCATAGATCATATTCACTATCAAGGCAAATCGGATCGTTTCTCTTGAGTAGTTTTGTTAGAATGCACATAATGTGACAAAGAATTCGGAAATAAGAAAATTGCCTTGTTGTCCACTCTACGTTAAAGAATTGTAAATTAACAAACATGTATATCTAGATAATTCTGGTTTGATGATCATATCATTATGATGTATATGTAGATAATGTTGGTTTGATGATCATATCATCATGATGTATATGTAAATAATGCTGGTTTGATGATCATATCATTATGATGTATATGTAGATAATGCTGGTTTGATGGTCATATCATTATGATGTACATACATTGACAGTAGGCAAATATCCGCCATTTTAGAAATAGGATATTAGTCGGGACGGTAAAGCCGGCCTTCCACTGTCGCGAATTCAGAGGAGTATTCTCCTATCAATCACGGGCATTCTTGTCTCATCGTGTCACAATCGTGTCATATTCTCCTGCATTCTCCTCTGTTCGCGGCACCGACACGAATGTTTCAAACTGTTTAAAATATTCGCGTCTGAATTCTTATTCGCCTCACACTCGCAACACATGCGCAGCGCATTCGCAATGCATTCTCTTCCATTCGCTGCGCGTTCTCATCACGTGAATTCGCGTTCATTCTTGTTTCCAAGGTGGAGGAGAATGAGCCACGATAGAGCCCCGACAAAGCTCCGACAAGAAAGAATCTGACACAAATGTGCTGCGAATGCGCCAAGAATGTGACGCGAATGAAAAAAAAACAACGCGAATCTGCCACGATCTTGACATGATAATGACACGGTATTGCCACGATAGTACTACATACACATACGAATTATCTCAGAGTTGATGTAAAAGTGTGCGGATCAATATTCTGCAAACTTTGACAATGCCTTTCATTAGAAAACAACATGGCAAAGTCAAAGTCAAAAGTCAAGCGAAACAAAGTCACAAGAAAGTGCTACGTAAATAACATCTGAGAAAACTACAAACCAAAAACAAATAAGTTCGGAAGAGGTCGTTTGTGTAGAGAATGATGCGAGAATGCGGGTTGAATAGGTAACTAAATGCAAATCAGGATGGACACACTGTAGTTGTGATCTTGCGTTTTAGTTCGAAATGCCGTTGAAGAAGGTTAAAGGTTGCAGCACTTCACTTTCTCTAAAATTGACTACAGTTTGATTTATTCCAATGATTGCAATATATATATGTTTTATAGTACCAATTTTATCGTACTAGACGCGTGTTCCTCGTCCTTAGTACTTACTTTTAAACAGGTTGAATAAAGCCAAATTGAATTTTCAAGGCACCATCTACAATATAGACTAATTTCCTCTTGCCAAAAATGGGCGGCTCTAAAAAGTGATTCTTAAAAGTTTAACAAACCGTCCATCCCCCTCCGTCTGTTTCCATGTCACAATATGCCTGGAAGTTCCTCTTTCTTACGGTCAGGTTATACACTCCACTCTGTGCGTCAGGATCCATTATCTTGTGCCACATACAATCCATGATCCCTGAAGGAAAAGATTTATGATTGCGAAGATAGAAAATCAAATAAAAACGTTACTTTATGATTTAGGAATAAGTTGTTCGTCTGAATTATTGTACTCAAAGTATGTCGTCGGTCATTTGATTGTCAAATGAATGTTTTATCGATATTCCTTGTAAATTATTACTACCATTAAATTTTCTTCACGTAATTTCATGGTGTTCAATAATATTCCAGCTTTTCTTTCTACGTGTAACAAGACACAACGTCTATCAGCATCATTATTTACCAACTTAGTTGATTATAAAGTCAGAGAGACTTCCGTCGGAATCCTTTCTGTTATTGTATTGTCTTTTCTTTATTAAGGATTCCGACTATTCCGTCGGAATCCTTTCTGTTATTGTATTGTCGTTTCTTTCTTCTTATTAAGGATTCCGACTTCCGTCGGAATCCTTTCTGTTATTGTATTGTCTTTTCTTTATTCTTATTAAGGATTCCGACTTCCGTCGGAATCCTTTCTGTTATTGTATTGTCTTTTCTTTATTCTTATTATTAAGGATTCCGACTTCCGTCGGAATCCTTTCTGTTATTGTATTGTCTTTTCTTTATTCTTATTATTCTTATTATTATTATTATTATTATTATTATTATTCTTACCCCCAATCCAATTCGGTGACGTTACAACAAAGTACCGCATCATATGATAAAATGGAAAGTATCATGTGAAAGAGCAAATAAAGATCTTCATTTAAATTTTTTTTCTTGTCGAAAAGTTCACATATGCCCCCGCTAGAGGTGATCAAAGGTCAAATCTTTAAAACCTTATAACTCCTAAACTAACCGTGCGATTTCAATGAAATTTGTTTTATATTGTTCTTTGGGAAATTTGCAAACTTTTATACGCTTACATGCTCGATAAAATATTTACGGTTTTCGCGCTATATTGAGTTGAAAATGGAACTTTAAATTGGCACAGTGCCAATTTCTACAGTTTTTGAGATTTTGAGTTGAAACTTGGATGGTAGGTTACTTATAGGTAGTCATTGATGATGACCTAGTTTCAAGGTCAAATTATGATTCTCAAGGTCACAACAAACTTTTGCCTATAGAACAAAGACTATTTGACCTTGACAGTTCAAACTTCATAAATACAATCATTGACCCAAGCCCTTTCACCTTGACCTTAGCCCAAGGTCAAATTCTTATTCTCAAGGTCACAACAAAATTTTTCCTATAGAACAAAGACCATTTGACCTTGAGAGTTCAAACTTTGTGCAAATATTCCTTGCATCAAGTCCTTTCACCTTGACCTTGACCCAAGGTCATTTGTTCGATTTCAAGGTCACAACAGACTTTTGTTGATAAAATATTGAGCTTTGAATAGATGAAAAGAAATCTTGATGATAATAAGGTAAAATGCTTATCTTTCATCCATGACCTTGGTTCAAGTTCAAATAAACTTTTTCAAGGTCATAACAAACATTTACTCTTGTAGGATTGATAGGAATTTGTTCTTAAATATTTATTCTTCACACAAGTAGTACTTTTTATTTGAACTTTACATAGTAAGATAGATAACTCTTTTATTCTTGTTCTCTGTTTGCTTTTTTTTTTTTATCTTAGTAGCATTACTTGTCTGTACTTTCATGCTGTTGTCATTCTCTATTTATAGAAATTTTCTCATTGCTAATTCATTGTGCAATTCTTTTTGGAATAGTTATTTAACAGGATTCAAAATGGATAGAATAGATCTAGGAGTTTAAAGCCTTCCTAATCTTGAAAGGTATTTATCGTTTTTTCTTCTTTTTTGTCGATAAATAGATAAGAGTCCCAAGTTAGACATAAGCTCTTTTGACTCATTTCCTGAAGTGAATAAGGTACTAACGCAACTATTCTTTTTTATCTTCTTTATTCGGATTTTAACATTTCAGTTCCGAGGAAGGTCAAATAAAGGAGGAATCCGTCTGTTGCTTGCAACAGTAGCCATCTAGTTCTTATTATTAAGGATTCCGACTTCCGTCGGAATCCTTTCTGTTATTGTATTGTCTTTTCTTTATTAAGGATTCCGACTTCCGTCGGAATCCTTTCTGTTATTGTATTGTCTTTTCTTTATTCTTATTATTATTCTTATTATTATTCTTACCCCCAATCCGTTCCGGTCACTTTACAAAAAAGTACAGCATCGTATGAAAAAACGGAAAGGACCATATGAAAGAGCATATGAAGATCTTGAATGAAATTTTTTTTCTTGTCAAATGGTTCACATATGCCCCCGCTGGAGGTCATCAAAGGTCAAATCTTTAAACTCTTATAACTCCTTAACTAACCGTCGGATTTGAACAAAATTTGTTTTATATTGTTCTTTGGGAAATTTGCAAACTTTTATACGCTTACATGCTCGATAAAATATTTACGGTTTTCGCGCTATTCAGAGTTGAAAATGGAACTTTAAATTGGCACAGTGCCAATTTCTACAGTTTTTGAGATTTTGAGTTGAAACTTGGATGGTAGGTTACTTATAGGTAGACATTTAATGCTGACCTACTTTCAAGGTCAAATTTTAATTCTCAAGGTCACAACAAATTTTGGCCTATAGAACAAAGACTACTTGACCTTCAGAGTTCAAACTTCATACATACTATCGTTTAGCCAAGCTCTTTCACCTTGACCTTGACCCAAGGTCAAATTTGGATTCTCAAGGTCACAACATACTTTTGCCTATAGAACAATGACTATTTCACCTTCAGCGTTCAAACTTCATACATACTATCGTTAAGCCAAGCTCTTTCACCTTGACCTTGACCCAAGGTCAAATTTTGATTCGCAAGGTCACAACAAAGTTTTGCCCATAGAATAAAGACTATTTGACCTTCAGAGTTCAAACTTCATACATATTATCGTTAAGCCACGCTCTTTCACCTTGACCTTGACCCAAGGTCAAATTTTGATTATCAAGGTCACAGCAAACTTTTGCCTACAAAACAAAGACTATTTGACCTTAAGAGTTCAAACTTAACACAGATATTCCTTGCATCAAGCCCTTTTACCTTTACCTTGACCCAAGGTCATTTGTTCGATTTCAAGGTCACAACATACTTTGGTTGATAAAATATTGAGCTTTCATCAGATTAAGATCAATCTTGAAAAGAATTACCTCAAATACTTATCTTTTTTTCCGTGACCTTTATTCACAGTCAAATGATCATTCTCAGGGTCATAACAAACTCACTCTTGTAGAATTAGCAGTTTTTGTCCTACGCTATTTATCCTTCACTCAAGTAGTCTTTCTTATTTGAACATAACATAGTATAAGAAACATAACTCTTTTACTCTTGGTCTCTGGTTTTTTTTTTTTTCTTAGTAGCATTACTAGGGTGTATTTTGATTCTTTTGTCATTTTCTAATTATAGAAATGCTCTTATTGCAAAATCATTGTGCAATTCTGTTTGAGATAGTAATTTTAAAGGATTTAGAATTGATAGATCATGGAGTATAAAGCTTTTGTAAACATGAAAGGTATTTATTATCTTTTTGTTCTATTTTGTTGATAAATAAATGAGAGTCCCAAATTAGACTAAAGCTCTTAAGACTCAGTTGCTGAAGTGAATAAGGTACAAAAGCAACTATTCATTTTCCATCTTCTTTATTCGGATTTTAACTCTTCAGTTCCAAGGAAGGTCTAATAAAGGAGGAATCCGTCTGTTGCTTGCAACAGTAGCCATCTAGTTCTTATTATTATTCTTATTATTATTATTCTTACCCCCAAACCGTTCCGGACACTTTACAAAAAAGTACAGCATCATATGAAAAAACGGAAAGTACCATGTGAAAGAGCATATGAAGATCTTGAATGAAATTTTTTTTCTTGTCAAATGGTTGACATATGCCCCCGCTGGAGGTCATCAAAGGTCAAATCTTTAAACTCTTATAACTCCTTAACTAACCGTCGGATTTGAACAAAATTTGTTTTATTTTGTTCTTTGGGAAATTTGCAAACTTTTATACGCTTACATGCTCGATAAAATATTTACGGTTTTCGCGCTATTCAGAGTTGAAAATGGAACTTTAAATTGGCACAGTGCCTATTTCTACATTTTTTGAGATTTTGAGTTGAAACTTTGACGGTAGGTTACTAATAGGTAGACATTTAATGCTGACCTACTTTCAAGGTCAAATTTTTATTCTCAAGGTCACAACAAATTTTGGCCTATAGAACAAAGACTACTTGACCTTCAGAGTTCAAACTTCATACATACTATCGTTTAGCCAAGTTCTTTCATCTTGACCTTGACCCAAGGTCAAATTTTGATTCTCAAGGTCACAACATACTTTTGCCTATAGAACATAGACAATTTGACCTTCAGCGTTCAAACTTCATACATACTATCGTAAAGCCAAGCTCTTTCACCTTGACCTTGACCCAAGGTCAAATTTTGATTCGCAAGGTCACAAGATACTTTTGCCTATAGAATATAGACTATTTGACCTTCAGAGTTCAAACTTCATACATATTATCGTTAAGCCACGCTCTTTAACCATGACCTTGACCCAAGGTCAAATTTTAATCTCAAGGTCACAACAAACTTTTGCCTATAGAACAAAGATTATTTTACCTTAAGAGTTCAAACTTAACACAAGGTCACAACATACTTTGCCTATAGAACATAGACTATTTGACCTTCAGCGTTCAAACTTCATACATACTATCGTAAAGCCAAGCTCTTTCACCTTGACCTTGACCCAAGGTCAAATTTTAATTCGCAAGGTCACAAGATACTTTTGCCTATAGAATATAGACTATTTGACCTTCAGAGTTCAAACTTCATACATATTATCGTTAAGCCACGCTCTTTAACCTTGACCTTGACCCAAGGTCAAATTTTAATCTCAAGGTCACAACAAACTTTTGCCTATAGAACAAAGACTATTTTACCTTAAGAGTTCAAACTTAACACAAATATTCCTTGCATCAAGCCCTTTTACCTTGACCTTGACCCAAGGTCATTTGTTCGATTTCAAGGTCACAACATACTTTGGTTGATAAAATATTGAGCTTTGAAAAGGATTACTTCAAATACTTATCTTTTTTCCGTGATCTTTACTCAGGGTCAAATGATCATTCTCAGGTCATAACAAACTTACTCTTGTAGAATTAGCAGTTTTTGTCCTACGCTATTTATTCTTCACACATGTAGTCTTTCTTATTTGAACATAACATAGCATAAGAAACATAACTCCTTTACTCTTTGTCTCTGTTTTTTTTTTTTTTTCTTAGTAGCATTACTTGGCTGTATTTTGATTCTATTGTCATTTTCTATTTATAGAAATGCTCTCATTGCAAAATGATTGTGCAATTCTGTTTTGAGATAGTAATTTTAAAGGATTTAGAATCGATAGATCATGGAGTATAAAGCTTTCGTAAACATGAAAGGTATTTATTATCTTTTTGTTCTATTATGTTGATAAATAAATGAGAGTCCAAAATTAGACTAAAGCTCTGAAGACTCATTTGCTGAAGTAAATAAGGTACAAAAGCAACTATTCATTTTTCCATCTTCTTTATTCGGATTTAAACACTTCCGTTCCGAGGAAGGTCAAATAAAGGAGGAATCCGTCTGTTGCTTGCAACAGTAGCCATCTAGTTATTCTTATTATTATTATTATTCTTACCCCCAAACCGTTCCGGACACTTTACATAAAAGTACAGCATCGTGTGAAAAACGGAAAGTACCATGTGAAAGAGCATATTAAAATCTTGAATGATATTTTTTTTTCTTGTCAAAAAGTTCACATGTGCCCCCGCTGGAGGTCATCAAAGGTCAAATCTTTAAACACTTATACCTCCTAAACTAACCGTCGGATTTGAACGAAATTTGTTTTATTTTGTTCTTTGGGAAATTTGCAAACTTTTATACGCTTACATGCTCGATAAAATATTTACGGTTTTCGCGCTATTCAGAGTTGAAAATGGAACTTTAAATTGGCACAGTGCCTATTTCTACATTTTTTGAGATTTTGAGTTGAAACTTTGACGGTAGGTTACTAATAGGTAGACATTTAATGCTGACCTACTTTCAAGGTCAAATTTTTATTCTCAAGGTCACAACAAATTTTGGCCTATAGAACAAAGACTACTTGACCTTCAGAGTTCAAACTTCATACATACTATCGTTTAGCCAAGTTCTTTCATCTTGACCTTGACCCAAGGTCAAATTTTGATTCTCAAGGTCACAACATACTTTTGCCTATAGAACATAGACAATTTGACCTTCAGCGTTCAAACTTCATACATACTATCGTAAAGCCAAGCTCTTTCACCTTGACCTTGACCCAAGGTCAAATTTTGATTCGCAAGGTCACAAGATACTTTTGCCTATAGAATATAGACTATTTGACCTTCAGAGTTCAAACTTCATACATATTATCGTTAAGCCACGCTCTTTAACCATGACCTTGACCCAAGGTCAAATTTTAATCTCAAGGTCACAACAAACTTTTGCCTATAGAACAAAGATTATTTTACCTTAAGAGTTCAAACTTAACACAAGGTCACAACATACTTTGCCTATAGAACATAGACTATTTGACCTTCAGCGTTCAAACTTCATACATACTATCGTAAAGCCAAGCTCTTTCACCTTGACCTTGACCCAAGGTCAAATTTTAATTCGCAAGGTCACAAGATACTTTTGCCTATAGAATATAGACTATTTGACCTTCAGAGTTCAAACTTCATACATATTATCGTTAAGCCACGCTCTTTAACCTTGACCTTGACCCAAGGTCAAATTTTAATCTCAAGGTCACAACAAACTTTTGCCTATAGAACAAAGACTATTTTACCTTAAGAGTTCAAACTTAACACAAATATTCCTTGCATCAAGCCCTTTTACCTTGACCTTGACCCAAGGTCATTTGTTCGATTTCAAGGTCACAACATACTTTGGTTGATAAAATATTGAGCTTTGAAAAGGATTACTTCAAATACTTATCTTTTTTCCGTGATCTTTACTCAGGGTCAAATGATCATTCTCAGGTCATAACAAACTTACTCTTGTAGAATTAGCAGTTTTTGTCCTACGCTATTTATTCTTCACACATGTAGTCTTTCTTATTTGAACATAACATAGCATAAGAAACATAACTCCTTTACTCTTTGTCTCTGTTTTTTTTTTTTTTCTTAGTAGCATTACTTGGCTGTATTTTGATTCTATTGTCATTTTCTATTTATAGAAATGCTCTCATTGCAAAATGATTGTGCAATTCTGTTTTGAGATAGTAATTTTAAAGGATTTAGAATCGATAGATCATGGAGTATAAAGCTTTCGTAAACATGAAAGGTATTTATTATCTTTTTGTTCTATTATGTTGATAAATAAATGAGAGTCCAAAATTAGACTAAAGCTCTGAAGACTCATTTGCTGAAGTAAATAAGGTACAAAAGCAACTATTCATTTTTCCATCTTCTTTATTCGGATTTAAACACTTCCGTTCCGAGGAAGGTCAAATAAAGGAGGAATCCGTCTGTTGCTTGCAACAGTAGCCATCTAGTTATTCTTATTATTATTATTATTCTTACCCCCAAACCGTTCCGGACACTTTACATAAAAGTACAGCATCGTGTGAAAAACGGAAAGTACCATGTGAAAGAGCATATTAAAATCTTGAATGATATTTTTTTTTCTTGTCAAAAAGTTCACATGTGCCCCCGCTGGAGGTCATCAAAGGTCAAATCTTTAAACACTTATACCTCCTAAACTAACCGTCGGATTTGAACGAAATTTGTTCTAAAATGTTCTTTGGGAAATTTGCAAACTTTTTTACATTTACATGCTCGATAAAATATTTACGGTTTCTGCGCTATTCAGAGTTGAAAATGGAACTTTAAATTGGCACAGTGCCAATTTCTACATTTTTTTAGATTTTGAGTTGAAACTTGGATGGTAGGTTACTTATTGGTAGACTTTTAATGCTGACCTACTTTCAAGGTCAAATTTTTATTCTCAAGGTCATAACAAATTTTGGCCTATAGAACAAAGACTACTTGACCTTCAGAGTTCAAACTTCATATATACTATCGTTTAGCCAAGCTCTTTCATCTTGACCTTGACCCAAGGTCAAATTTTGATTCTCAAGGTCACAACATACTTTTGCCTTTAGAACAAAGACTATTTAACCTTCAGCGTTCAAACTTCATACATACTATCGTTCAGCCAAGCTCTTTCACCTTGACCTTGACCCAAGGTCAAATTTTGATTTGCAAGGTCACAACAAAGTTTTGCCTATAGAATAAAGACTATTTGACCTTCAGAGTTCAAACTTCATACATACTATCGTTAAGCCAAGCTCTTTCACCTTGACCTTGACCCAAGGTCAAATTTTGATTTGCAAGGTCACAACAAAGTTTTGCCTATAGAATAAAGACTATTGGACCTTCAGAGTTCAAACTTCATACATATTATCGTTAAGCCACGCTCTTTCTCCTTGACCTTGACCAAAGGTCAAATTTTGATTCGTAAGGTCACAACAAACTTTTGCCTATAGAACAAAGACTATTTGACCTTAAGAGTTCAAACTTAAAACAAATATTCCTTGCATGAAGCCCTTTTACCTTGAACTTGATCCAAGGTCATTTGTTCGATTTCAAGGTCACAGCATACTTTGGTTGATAAAATATTGAGCTTTGATCAGATTAAGATCAATCTTGAAAAGAATTACCTCAAATACTTATCTTTTTTCCGTTACCTTTATTCACGGTCAAATGATCATTCTCAGGTTCATAACAAACTTACTCTTGTAGAATTAGCAGTTTTTGTCCTACGCTATTTATTCTTCACTCAAGTAGTCTTTCTTATTTGAACATAACATAGTATAAGAAACATAACTCTTCTACTCTTGGTCTCTGTTTTTTCTTTTTCTTAGTAGCATTACTTGGCTGTATTTTGATTCTATTGTCATTTTCTATTTATAGAAATGCTCTCATTGCAAAATCATTGTGCAAGTCTGTTTTGAGATAGTAATTTTAAAGGATTTAGGATTGATAGATTATGGAGTATAAAGCTTTCGTAAACATGAAAGGTATTTATTATCTTTTTGTTCTATTTTGTTGATAAATAAACGAGAGTCCCAAATTAAACTAAAGCTCTTAAGACTCATTTGCTGAAGTGAATAAAGTACAAAAGCAACTATTCATTTTTCCATCTTCTTTATTCGGATTTTAACACTTCAGTTCCAAGGAAGGTCTAATAAAGGATGAATCCGTCTGTTGCTTGCAACAGTAGCCATCTAGTTCTTATTATTATTCTTACCTCCTCATCGTTCCGGTCACTTTACAAACAAGTTCCGCATCAAGTGATAAAATGAATAGTACCATGTGAAAGAACATACAAAGATCTCAATTGAAATTTTTTTTGTTGTCGAAAAGTTCACATATGCTCTCGCTAGAGGTCACCAAAGGTCAAATCTTTAAACTCTTGTAACTCCTAAACTAACCGTACGATTTGAACGAAATTTGTTTTATAATGTTCTTTGGGAAATTTGCAAACTTTTTTACACTTACATGCTCGACAAAATATTTACGGTTTTCGCGCTATATCGAGTTGAATGTGGAATTTTAAATTGGCACAGTGCCAATTTCTACAGTTTTCGAGATTTTGAGTTGAAACTTGGATGGTAGGTTACTTATAGGTAGACATTTAATGCTGACCTACTTTCAAGGTCAAATTTTTATTCTCAAGGTCACAACAAATTTTGGCCTATAGAACAAAGACTATTTGACCTTCAGAGTTCAAACTTCATACATACTATCGTTTAGCCAAGCTCTTTCACCTTGACCTTGACCCAAGGTCTAATTTTGATTCTCAAGGTCACAACATACTTTTGCCTATAGAACAAAGACTATTTGACCTTCAGCGTTCAAACTTCATACATACTATCGTTAAGCCAAGCTCTTTCACCTTGACCTTGACCCAAGGTCAAATTTTGATTCGCAAGGTCACAACAAAGTTTTGCCTATAGAATAAAGACTATTTGACCTTCAGAGTTCAAACTTCATACATATTATCGTTAAGCCACGCTCATTCACCTTGACCTTGACCCAAGGTCAAATTTTGATTCTCAAGGTCACAACAAACTTTTGCCTATAGAACAAAGACTATTTGACCTTAAGAGTTTAAACTTGTCACAAATATTCCTTACATCAAGCCCTTTTACCTTGACCTTGACCCAAGGTCATTTGTTCGATTTCAAGGTCACAACATACTTTGGTTGATAAAATATTGAGCTTTGATCAGATTAAGATCAATCTTGAAAAGAATTACCTCAAATTCTTATCTTTTTTCCGAGACCTTTATTCACGGTCAAATGATCATTCTCAGGGTCATAACAAACTTACTCTTGTAGAATTTGCTGTTTTTGTCCTACGCTATTTATTCTTCACTCAAGTAGTCTTTCTTATTTGAACATAACATAGTATAAGAAACATAACTCTTTTACTCGTGTTTTTTTTTTTCTTAGTAGCATTACTTGGCTGTATTTTGATTCTATTGTCATTTTCTATTTATAGAAATGCTTTCATTGCAAAATCATTGTGCAATTCTGTTTTGAGATAGTAATTTTAAAGGATTTAGAATTGATAGATCATGGAGTATAAAGCTTTCGTAAACATGAAAGGTATTTATTATCTTTTTCTTCTATTTTGTTGATAAATAAATGAGAGTCCCAAATTCGACTAAAGCTCTTAAGACTCATTTGCTGAAGTGAATAAGGTACAAAAGCAACTATTTATTTTTCCAGCTTCTTTATTCGGATTTTAACACTTCAGTTCCAAGGAAGGTCTAATAAGGGAGGAATCCGTCTGTTGCTTGCAACAGTAGCCATCTAGTTCTTATTATTATTATTCTTACCCCCAAACCAATCCAGAGACTTTACAACAAAGTACCGCATCATATGATAAAATGGAAAGTATCATGTGAAAGAGCAAATAAAGATCTTAATTTAAATTTTTTTTCTTGTCGAAAAGTTCACATATGCCCCCGCTAGAGGTCATCAAAGGTCAAATCTTTCAAACCTTATAACTCCTAAACTAACCGTGCGATTTGAATGAAATTTGTTTTATATTGTTCTTTGGGAAATTTGCAAACTTTTATACGCTTACATGCTCGATAAAATATTTACGGTTTTCGCGCTATTTTGAGTTGAAAATGGAACTTTAAATTGGCACAGTGCCAATTTCTACAGTTTTTGAGATTTTGAGTTGAAACTTGGATGATAGGTTACTTATAGGTAGTCATTGATGATGACTTAGTTTCAAGGTCAAATTATGATTCTCAAGGTCACAACAAACTTTTGCCTATAGAACAAAGACTATTTGACCTTGACACTTCAAACTTCATAAATGCAATCATTGAGCCAAGCCCTTTCACCTTGACCTTGGCCCTAGGTCAAATTTTGATTATCAAGGTCACAACAAACTTTTTCCTATAGAACAAAGACCATTTGACTTTGAGAGTTCAAACTTGGCTCAAATATTCCTTGCATCAAGTCCTTTCACCTTGACCTTGACCCAAGGTCATTTGTTCGATTTCAAGGTCCCAACAGACTTTTGTCGATAAAATATTGAGCTTTGATTAGATTAAGAGGACTCTTGATGAGAATAGATTCAAATGCTTATCTTTTATCCATGACCTTGGTTAAAGGTCAAATAAACTTTTTCAAGGTCATAACAAACATTTACTCTTGTAGAATTCACAGGATTTTGTCCTTAACTATTTATTCTTCACACAAGTAGTACTTCTTATTTGAACTTTACATAGTAAGATAGATAACTCTTTTATTCTTCTTCTCTGTTTCTTTCTTTTTTATTCTTAGTAGCATTACATATCAGTAGTTTCATGTTGTTGTCATTTTCTATTAATAGAAATTATCTCATTGCAAAATCATTGTGCAATTCTTTTTTGAGAAAGTCATTGTAAAGGATTAGATATTGATTGTGCATGGAGTTTAAAGCTTTCGTAAACATGAAAGGTATTTATTATTTTTTTCTTCTATTTTGTTGATAAATAAATAAGAGTCCCAAATTAGACATAAGCTCTTTTGACTCATTTGCTGAAGTTTATATTGTACTAAAGCAACTATTCTTTTTTCCATCTTCTTTATTCGAATTTTAGCACTTCAGTTCCGAGAAAGGTCTAATAAAGGAGGAATCCGTCTGTTGCTTGCAACAGTAGCCATCTAGTTATTATTCTTATTATTATTATTATTCTTACCCCCAAACCGTTCCGGACACTTTACAAAAAAGTACAGCATCATATGAAAAAACGGAAAGTACCATAAGAAAGAGCATATGAAGATCTTGAATGAAATTTTTTTTCTTGTCAAATGGTTCACATATGCCCCCGCTGGAGGTCATCAAAGGTCAAATCTTTAAACTCTTTTAACTCCTAAACTAACCGTACGATTTGAACGAAATTTGTTTTATATTGATCTTTGGGAAATTTGAAAACTTTTATACGCTTACATGCTCAATAAAATATTTACGGTTTTCGTGCTATTTTGAGTTGAAAATGGAACTTTAAATTGGCACAGTGCCAATTTCGACAGTTTTTGAGATTTTGAGTTGAAACGTGGATGGTAGGCTACTAATAGGTAGTCATTGATGATGACCTAGTTTCAAGGTCACATTATGATTCTCAAGGTCACAACAAACTTTTGCCTATAGAACAAAGACTATTTGACCTTGACAGTTCAAACTTCATAAATACAATCATTGAGCCAAGCCCTTTCACCTTGACCTTGGCCCAAGGTCAAACTTTGATTCTCAAGGTCAGAACAAATTTTTGCCTATAGAACAAAGACGATTTGTCCTTGACAGTTCAAACCTGGTGCAAATATTCCTTGCATCAAATCCTTTCACCTTGACCTTGACCCAAGGTCATTTGTTCGATTTCAAGGTCACAACAGACTTTTGTCGATAAAATATTGATATTTGATTAGATGAAAAGGAATCTTAATGAGAATAAACTCAAATGCTTATCTTTTATCCATGACCTTGGTTAAAGGTCTAATAAACTTTTTCAAGGTCATAACAAACATTTACTCTTGTAGGATTGATAGGATTTTGTTCTTAAATATTTATTCTTCACACAAGTAGTACTTTTTATTTGAACTTTACATAGTAAGATAGATAACTCTTTTATTCTTGTTCTCTGTTTCCTTTTTTTTTTATCTTAGTAGCATTACTTGTCTGTACTTTCATGCTGTTGTCATTCTCTATTTATAGAAATTTTCTCATTGCTAATTTATTGTGCAATTCTTTTTGGAATAGTTATTTAACAGGATTCAAAATGGATAGAATAGATCTAGGAGTTTAAAGCCTTCCTAAACTTGAAAGGTATTTATCGTTTTTTTCTTCCTTTTTGTCGATAAATAGATAAGAGTCCCAAGTTAGACATAAGCTCTTTTGACTCATTTCCTGAAGTGAATAAGGTACTAAAGCAACTATTCTTTTTTCATCTTTCTTATTCGGATTTAAACATTTCAGTTCCGAGGAAGGTCAAATAAAGGAGGAATCCGTCTGTTGCTTGCAACAGTAGCCATCTAGTTATTATTAAGGATTCCGACTATTCCGTCGGAATCCTTTCTGTTATTGTATTGTCTTTTCTTTCTTCTTATTATTATTCTTATTATTATTCTTACCTCCTCATCGTTCCGGTCACTTTACAAACAAGATCCGCATCATGTGATAAAATGAATAGTACCATGTGAAAGAACATACAAAGATCTCAATTGAAATTTTTTTTGTTGTCGAAAAGTTCACATATGCCCCCGCTAGAGGTCACCAAAGGTCAAATCTTTAAACTCTTGTAACTCCTAAACTAACCGTACGATTTGAACGAAATTTGTTTTAAAATGTTCTTTGGGAAATTTGTAAACTTTTATACACTTACATGCTCGATAAAATATTTACGGTTTTCGCGCTATTCCGAGTTGAAAATGGAACTTTAAATTGGCACAGTGCCAATTTCTACAGTTTTTGAGATTTTGAGTTGAAACTTGAATACTAGGTTACTTATAGGTAGTCATTTAATGTTGACCTACTTTCAAGGTCAAATTTGTATTCTCAAGGTCACAACAAATTTTGACCTATAGAACAAAGACTACTTGACCTTCAGAGTTCAAACTTCATACATACTATCGTTAAACCAAGCTCTTTCACTTTGACCTTGACCCAAGGTCAAATTTTGATTCTCAAGGTCACAACAAAGCTTTGCCTATAGAATAAAGACTATTTGACCTTCAGAGTTCAAACTTCATACATAATATCGTTAAGCCACGCTCTTTCACCTTGACCTTGACACAAGGTCAAATTTTGATTCTCAAGGTCACAACAAACTTTTGCCTATAGAACAAAGACTATTAGACTTTGACAGTTCAAACTTCATAAATACAATCATTGATCCAAGCCCTTTCACCTTGACCTTGACCCAAGGTCAAAATCTCATTCTCAAGGTCACAACAAAATTTTTCCTATAGAACAAAGACCATTTGACCTTTAGAGTTCAATCTTGACACAAATATTTCTTGCATCAAGTCCTTTCACCTTGACCTTGACCCAAGGTCATTTGTTCGATTTCAAGGTCACAACAGACTTTTGTTGATAAAATATTGAGCTTTGAATAGATGAAAAGAAATCTTGATGAGAATAAACTCAAATGCTTATCTTTCATCTATGACCTTGGTTAAAGGTCAAATAAACTTTTTCAAGGTCATAACAAACATTTACTCTTGCAGAATTCACAGGATTTTGTCATTAAGTATTTTTTCTTCACACAAGTAGTACTTCTTATTTGAACTTTACATAGTCAGATAGATAACTCTTTTATTCTTGTTCTCTGTTTCTTTCTTTTTTATTCTTAGTAGCATTACATATCAGTAGTTTCATGTTGTTGTCATTTTCTATTAATAGAAATTATCTCATTGCAAAATCATTGTGCAATTCTTTTTTGAGAAAGTCATTGTAAAGGATTAGATATTGATTGTGCATGGAGTTTAAAGCTTTCGTAAACATGAAAGGTATTTTTTTTTTCTTCTATTTTGTTGATAAATAAATAAGAGTCCCAAATTAGACATAAGGTCTTTTGACTCATTTGCTGAAGTTTATATGGTACTAAAGCTACTATTCTTTTTTCCATCTTCTTTATTCGGATTTTAGCACTTCAGTTCCGAGGGAGGTCTAATAAAGGAGGAATCCGTCTGTTGCTTGCAACAGTAGCCATCTAGTTCTTATTATTATTCTTACCTCCTCATCGTTCCGGTCACTTTACAAACAAGTTCCGCAACATGTGATAAAATGAATAGTACCATGTGAAAGAATATACAAAGATCTCAATTGGAATTTTTTTTGTTGTCGAAAAGTTCACATATGCCCCCGCTAGAGGTCACCAAAGGTCAAATCTTTAAACTCTTGTAACTCCTAAACTAACCGTACGATTTGAACGAAATTTATTTTAAAATGTTATTTGGGAAATTTGCAAACTTTTTTACACTTACATGCTCGACAACATATTCACGGTTTTCACGCTTTTCAGAGTTGAAAATGGAACTTTAAATTGGCACAGTGCCAATTTCTACATTTTTTGAGATTTTGAGTTGAAACTTGGATGGTAGGTTACTTATAGGTAGACATTTAATGCTGACCAACTTTCAAGGTCAAATTTTTATTCTCAAGGTCACAACAAATTTTGGCCTATAGAATAAAGACTACTTGACCTTTAGAGTTCAAACTTCATACATACTATCGTTTAGTCAAGCTCTTTCACCTTGACCTTGACCCAAGGTCAAATTTTGATTCTCAAGGTCACAACAAACTTTTGCCTATAGAACAAAGACTATTTGATCTTAAGAGTTCAAACTTAACACAAATATTCCTTGCATCAAGCCCTTTTACCTTGACCTCGACCCAAGGTCATTTGTTCGATTTCAAGGTCACAACATACTTTGGTTGATAAAATATTGAGCTTTGATCAGATTAAGATCAATCTTGAAAAGAATTACCTCAATTACTTATCTTTTTCCGTGACCTTTATTCACGGTCAAATGATCATTCTCAGGGTCATAACAAACTTACTCTTGTAGAATTAGCAGTTTTTGTCCTACGCTATTTATTCTCTACTCAAGTAGTCTTTCTTATTTGAACATAACATAGTATAAGAAACATAACTCTTTTACTCTTGGTCTCTGTTTTTTTTTTACTTAGTAGCATTACTTGGCTGTATTTTGATTCTGTTGTCATTTTCTATTTATATAAATGCTTTCATTGCAAAATCATTGTGCAATTCTGTTTTGAGATAGTAATTTTAAAGGATTTAGAATTGATAGATCATGGAGTATAAAGCTTTCGTAAACATAAAAGGTATTTATTATCTTTGTGTTCTATTTTGTTGATAAATAAATGAGAGTCCCAAATTAGACTAAAGCTCTTAAGACTCATTTGCTGAAGCGAATAAGGTACAAAAGCAACTATTGATTTTTCCATCTTCATTATTCGGATTTTAACACTTCAGTTCCAAGGAAGGTCTAATAAAGGAGGAATCCGTCTGTTGCTTGCAACAGTAGCCATCTAGTTCTTATTATAAAGGATTCCGACTATTCCGTCGGAATCCTTTCTGTTATTGTATTGTCTTTTCTTTCTTCTTATTAAGGATTCCGACTATTCCGTCGGAATCCTTTCTGTTATTGTATTGTCTTTTCTTTCTTCTTATTATTATTCTTATTATTATTCTTACCTCCTCATCGTTCCGGTCACTTTACAAACAAGATCCGCATCATGTGATAAAATGAATAGTACCATGTGAAAGAACATACAAAGGTCTCAATTGAAATTTTTTTTTTGTCGAAAAGTTCACATATGCCCCTGCTAGAGGTCACCAAAGATAAAATCTTTAAACTCTTGTAACTCCTAAACTAACCGTACGATTTGAACGAAATTTGTTTTAAAATGTTCTTTGGGAAATTTGCAAACTTTTTTACACTTACATGCTCGACAAAATATTTACGGTTTTCGCGCTATATCGAGTTAAAAATGGAACTTTAAATTGGCACAGTGCCAATTT
Organism: Pinctada imbricata; assembly: GCA_033119305.1. Classification (NCBI taxonomy): domain Eukaryota; kingdom Metazoa; phylum Mollusca; class Bivalvia; order Pterioida; family Pteriidae; genus Pinctada; species Pinctada imbricata. The sequence continues at coordinate 11,947,711 of VSWD01000001.1, read as the reverse complement.
CTACAGTTTTTGAGATTTTGAGTTGAAACTTGGATGGTAGGTTACTTATAGGTAGTCATTTAATGTTGACCTACTTTCAAGGTCAAATTTTGATTCTCAAGGTCACAACAAACTTTTGCCTATAGAACAAAGACTATCTGACCTTCAGAGTTCAAACTTCATACATATTATCGCTAAGCCAAGCTCTTTCACCTTGACATTGACCCAAGGTCAAATTTTGATTCTCAAGGTCACAACAAACTTTTGCCCATAGAACAAAGACTATTTGACCTTCGAATTTCAAACTTCATACATATTATCGTTAAGCCCAGCCCTTTCACCTTGACCTTCACCCAAGGTCAATTCTCATTATCAAGGTCACAACAAACTTTATTCTATAAAACAAAGACTGTTTGACCTTGAGAGTTCAAACTTTACACAAATATTCCTTGCATCAAATCCTTTCACCATGACCTTGACCCAAGGTCATTTGTTCGATTTCAAGGTCACAACAGATTTTGATTAATTAGACATTGAGCTTTGCTCAGATTAAAATCAATCGTGATGAGAATAATCACAATACTTATCTTTCATCCATGACATTCGTTCAAGATTAAATAATCATTCTCAAGGTCATAACAAGCATTTAGTCTTGTAAAATTCACCTTTTGTCCTAAACTATTTATTCTTCACACATTTGAACTTAACATAGTATAAAAAAGATAACTCTTTTATTCCTGTTCTTTTCTTTTTAGTAGCATAACATATCTGTACTTTCATGTTGTTGTCATTTTCTATTCATAGAAATTATCTCATTGCAAAATTATTGTGCAATTCTGTTTTGAGAAAGTAATTGTAAAGGATTTGATATTGATAGAGCATGGAGTTTAAAGCTTTCGTAAACATGAAAGGTATTTATTATTTTTTTCTTTTTTTCTATTTATTTTGTTGATAAATAAATAAAAGTCCCAAATTAGACATAAGCTCTTTTGACTCATTTGCTGAAATGAATAAGGCACTAAAGCTACTATTTTTTCCATCTTCTTTATTCGAATTTTAACACTTCAGTTCCGAAGAAGGTCTAATAAAGGAGGAATCCGTCTGTTGCTTGCAACAGTAACCATCTAGTTATTATTCTTATTATTATTCTTACCTCCTCATCGTTCCGGACACTTTACAAAAAAGTACCACATCATACGATAAATTGAATAGTACCATGTGAAAGAGCATACAAAGATCTGGATTGAAATTTTTTTTTTGTTGTCCAAAAGTTCACATATGCCCCCGCTAGAGGTCACCAAAAGTCAAATCTTTAAACTCTTATAACTTCTAAACTAACCGTACGATTTAAACGAAATTTGTTTTGTATTGTTCTTTGGGAAATTTGCAAACTTTTATACGCTTACATGCTCGATAAAATATTTACGGTTTTCGCGCTATATCGAGTTAAAAATGGAACTTTAAATTGGCACAGTGCCAATTTCTACAGTTTTTGAGATTTTGAGTTGAAATTTGGATGGTATGTTACTTATAGGTAGTCATTTAATGTTGACCTACTTTCAAGGTCAAATTTTGGGACTCTCATTTATTTATCAACAAAATAGAACACAAAGATAATAAATACCTTTCATGTTTACGAAAGCTTTATACTCCATGATCTATCAATTCTAAATCCTTTAAAATTACTATCTCAAAACAGAATTGCACAATGATTTTGCAATGAGAGCATTTCTATAAATAGAAAATGACAACAGAATCAAAATGCAGCCAAGTAATGTTCCTAAGAAAAAAAAAACAGAGACCAAGAGTAAAAGAGTTATGTTTCTTATACTATGTTATGTTCAAATAAGAAAGACTACTTGAGTGAAGAATAAATAGCGTAGGACAAAAACTGCTAATTCTACAAGAGTAAGTTTGTTATGACCATGAGAATAATCATTTGACCGTGAATAAAGGTCACGGAAAAAGATAAGTATTTGAGGTAATTCTTTTCAAGATTGATCTTAATCTGATCAAAGCTCAATATTTTATCAACCAAAGTATGTTGTGACCTTGATATCGAACAAATGACCTTGGGTCGAGGTCAAGGTAAAAGGGCTTGATGCAAGGAATATTTTGTTACGTTTGAACTCTCAAGGTTAAATAGTCTTTGTTCTATAGGCAAAAGTTTGCTGTGCCTTGAGAATCAAAATTTGACCTTGGGTCAAGGTCAAGGTGAAAGAGCGTGGCCAAACGATAATATGTATGAAGTTTGAACGCTGAAGGTCAAATAGTCTTTATTCTATAGGCAAAAGTATGTTGTGACATTGCGAATCAAAATTTGACCTTGGGTCAAGGTCAAGGTCAAAGAGCTTGGTTTAACGATAGTATGTATGAAGTTTGAACGCTGAAGGTCAAATAGTCTTTGTTCTATAGGCAAAAGTATGTTGTGACCTTGAGAATCAAAACTTGACCTTGGGTCAAGGTCAAGGTGAAAGAGTTTGACTAAACGATAGTATATATGAAGTTTGAACTCTGAAGGTCAAGTAGTCTTTGTGCTATAGGCCCCTAAATTTGTTGTGACCTTGAGAATAAAAATTTGACCTTGAAAGTAGGTCAGCATTAAATGTCTACCTATAAGTAACCATCCAAGTTTCAACTCCAAATCTCAAAAAATGTAGAAATTGGCACTGTGCCAATTTAAAGTTCCATTTTCAACTCGGAATAGCGCGAAAACCGTAAATATTTTATCGAGCATGTAAGCGTATAAAAGTTTGCAAATTTCCCAAAGAACAATATAAAACAAATTTCATTCAAATCGTACAGTTAGTTTAGGAGTTATAGGAGTTTAAAGATTTGACCTTTGGTGACCTCTAGCGGGGGCATGTGTGAACTTTTCGACAACAAAAAAAATTTCAATTGAGATCTTTGTATGCTCTCTCACATGGTACTATTCATTTTATCACACGATGCGGAACTTGTTTGTAAAGTGTCCGGAAAGATGAGGAGGTAAGAATAATAATAAGAATAATAATAAGAAGAAAGAAAAGACAATACAATAACAGAAAGGATTCCGACGGAATAGTCGGAATCCTGAATAACTAGATGGCTACTGTTGCAAGCAACAGACGGATTCCTCCTTTATTAGACCTTCCTCGGAACTGACGTATAAAAATCCGAATAAAGAGGATGGAAATTAGTACCTTATTCATTTCAGCTAATGGGTCAAAAGAGCTTTTGTCTAACTTGGGACTCTTATTTATTTATCAACAAATTAGAAGAAAACGATAATACATACCTTTCATGTTTACGAAATCTTTAATCTCCATGATATATCAATATCAAATCCTTTAAAATTTCTATCTCAAAACAGAATTTCACAATGACTTTGCAATGACAAAATTTCTATTAATAGAAAATGACAACAGGATGAAGTACAGATAAGTAATGATTTGTAATGCTTCTAAGAAAAAAGAAAGAAAATGAGAACAAGAATAAAAGAGTTATCCTTCTTTAACCATCTTAAGTTCAAATACTAGTAAGAAGGACAAATTGTATGAAGAATAAATAGTATAGGACAAAAACTGTGAATTCTACAAGAGTAAATGTTTGTTATGACCCTGAGAATGATTATTCTATCATGAACCAAGGATACGGAAAAAAACATAAGTATTGTAGGTTATCTCATCACGATTGATTTTAATCTGATCAAAGCTCATTATCTTATCAACCAAAGTCTGTTGTGTACTTGCAGTCAAACAGATGACATGCTCGATAAAATATTTACGGTTTTCGTGCTATTTTGAGTTGAAAATGGAACTTTAAATTGGCACAGTGCCAATTTCGACAGTTTTTGAGATTTTGAGTTGAAACTTGGATGGTAGGCTACTAATAGGTAGTCATTGATGATGACCTAGTTTCAAGGTCACATTATGATTCTCAAGGTCACAACAAACTTTTGCCTATAGAACAAAGACTATTTGACCTTGACAGTTTTGAAGAGATGAAAAGAAATCTTGATGAGAATAAACTAAAATGGTTATCTTTCATCCATGACCTTGGTTCAAGGTCAAATAAACTTTTTCAAGGTCATAACAAACATTTACTCTTGAAGGATTGATAGGATTTTGTTCTTAAATATTATTCTTCACACAAGTAGTACTTCTTATTTGAACTTTACATAGTAAGATAGATAACTCTTTTATTCTCGTTCTCTGTTTCTTTTTTTTTATCTTAGTAGCATTAATTGTCTGTACTTTCATGCTGTTGTCATTCTCTATTTATAGAAATTTTCTCATTGTTAATTCATTGTGCAATTCTTTTTGGGATAGTAATTTAAAAGGATTCAAAATGGATAGAATAGATCTAGGAGTTTAAAGCCTTCCTAAACTTGAAAGGTATTTATCGTCTTTTTCTTCTTTTCTGTCGATAAATAGATAAGAGTCCCAAGTTAGACATAAGCTCTTTTGACTCATTTGCTGAAGTGAATGGGGTACTAAAGCAACTATTCTTTTTTCATCTTCTTTATTCGGATTTTAACATTTCAGTTCCGATGAAGGTCTAATAAGGGAGGAATCCGTCTGTTGCTTGCAACAGTAGCCATCTAGTTCTTATTATTATTCTTATTATTATTATTATTCTTACCCCCAAACCGTTCCGGTCACTTTACAAAAAAGTACAGCATCGTATGAAAAAACGGAAAGTACCATGTGAAAGAGCATATGAAGATCTTGAATGAAATTTTTTTTCTTGTCAAATGGCCCCCGCTGGAGGTCATCAAAGGTCAAATCTTTAAACTCTTATAACTTCTTAACTAACCGTCGGATTTGAACAAAATTTGTTTTATATTGTTCTTTGGGAAATTTGCAAACTTTTATATGGTGACATGCTCGATAAAATATGTACGGTTTTCGCGCTATTCAGAGTTGAAAATGGAACTTTAAATTGGCACAGTGCCAATTTCTACATTTTTTGAGATTTTGAGTTGAAACTTGGATGGTAGGTTACTTAAAGGTAGACATTTAATGCTGACCTACTTTCAAGGTCAATTTTTTTTTCTCAAAGTCACAACAAATTTTGGCCTATAGAACAAAGACTACTTGACCTTCAGAGTTCAAACTTCATACACACTATCGTTTAGCCAAGCTCTTTCACCTTGACCTTGACCCAAGGTCAAATTTTGATTCTCAAGGTCACAACATACTTTTGCTTTTAGAACAAAGACTATCTGACCTTCAGCGTTCAAACTTCATACATACAATCGTTAAGCCAAGCTCTTTCACCTTGACCTTGACCCAAGGTCAAATTTTGATTTGCAAGGTCACAACAAAGTTTTGCCTATAGAATAAAGACTATTTGACCTTCAGAGTTCAGACTTCATACATATTATCGTTAAGCCACGCTCTTTCACCTTGACCTTGACCCAAGGTCAAATTTTGATTATCAAGGTCACAACAAACTTTTGCCTATAGAACAAAGACTATTTGACCTTTAGAGTTCAAACTTAATACAAATCTTCCTTGCATTAAGCCCTTTTACCTTGATCTTGACCCAAGGTCATTTGTTCCATTTCAAGGTCACAACATACTTTGGTTGATAAAATATTGAGCTTTGATCAGATTCAGATTAATCTTGAAAAGAATTACCTCAAATACTTATCTTTATCCATGACCTTTATTCACTGTCAAATGATCATTCTCAGGGTCATAACAAACTTACTCTTGTAAAATTAGCAGTTTTTGTCCTACGCTATTTATTCTTCACACAAGTAGTCTTTCTTATTTGAACATAACATAGTATAAGAAACAAAACTCCTTTATTCTTGTTCTCTGGGTTTTTTTTTTCTTAGTAGCATTACTTGGCTGTATTTTGATTCTATTGTCATTTTCTATTTATAGAAATGCTCTCATTGCAAAATCATTGTGCAATTCTGTTTTGAGATAGTAAATTTAAAGGATTTAGAATTGATAGATCATGGAGTATAAGATTTCGTAAACATGAAAGGTATTTATTATGTTTTTGTTCTATTTTGTTGATAAATAAATAAATGAGAGTCCCAAATTAGACTAAAGTTCTTAAGACTCATTTGCTGAAGTGAATAAGGTACAAAAGCAACTATTCATTTTTCCATCTTCTTCATTCGGACTTTAACAATTCAGTTCCAAGGAAGGTCTAATAAAGGAGGAATCCGTCTGTTGCTTGCAACAGTAGCCATCTAGTTATTATTATTCTTACCCCCAAACCGTTCCGGACACTTTACAAAAAAGTACAGCATCATATGAAAAAATGGAAAGTACCATGTGAAAGGGCATATGAAGATCTTGAATGAATTTTTTATTTCTTGTCAATTGGTTCACATATGCCCCCGCTGGAGGTCATCAAAGGCCAAATCTTTAAACACTTATAACTCCTAGACTAACCGTCGGATTTGAACAAAATTTGTTTTTTATTATTCTTTGGGAAATTTGCAAACTTTTATACGCTTACATGCTCGATAAAATATTTACGGTTTTCGTGCTTTTTTGAGTTGAAAATGGAACTTTAAATTGGCACAGTGCCAATTTCTACAGTTTTTGAGATTTTGAGTTGAAACTTGGATGGTAGATTACTTATAGGTAGTCATCGATGATGACCTAGTTTCAAGGTCAAATTATAATTCTCAAGGTCACAACAAACTTTTGCCTATAGAACAAAGACTATTTGACCTTGACAGTTCAAACTTCATAAATACAATCATTGATCCAAACCCTTTCGCCTTGACCTTGGCCCAAGGTCAAATTCTGATTCTCAAGGTCACAACAAACTTTTCCCTATAGAACAAAGACTATTTGACCTTCAAAGTTTAAACTTCATACAAATAATTGTTCATTCATGCTCTTTCACTTTGACCTTGACCAAAGGTCAAATTCTCATTCTCAAGGTCACAACAAACTTTTGCCTATAGAACAAAGACTATTAGACATTCAAAGTGCAAACTTCATACATAATATCATTAAACGAAGCTCTTTCACCTTGACCTTGACCCAAGGTCAAATTCTGATTCTCAAGGTCACAACAAACTTTGGCCTATAGAACAAAGACTACTATAGAGCAAAGACAACAAATTTTAGTCTATAAAACAAAGACTGACCTTGAGAGTTCAAACTTTACACAAATATTCCTTGCATCAAACTTTTTCATCATGACCTTGACCCAAGGTCATTTGTTTAATTTCAAGGTCACAAATGACTTTCGTTGATTAGATATTGAGTTTAGCTCAGATTAAGATCAATCGTGATGAGAAAAATCACAATACTTTGCTTTCATCCATGACATTGGTTAAAGGCCAAATAATCATTTTCAAGGTCTTAACTTTCATTTACTCTTGCAGAGTTTACACTTTTTGTCCTATACTATTTATTCTTCACACAAGTAGTCCTTCTTATTTGAACATTACATAGTATAAGAAAGATAACTCTTCTATTCTTGTTCTCTGTTTCTTTCTTTTTTTTGTAGTAGCATTACATATCTGTACTTTCATGTTGTTGTCATTTTCTATTAATAGAAATTATCTCATTGCAAAATCATTGTGTAATTCTGTTTTGAGAAAGTAATTGTAAAGGATTTGATATCCATAGGGCATGGAGTTTAAAGCTTTCGTAAAGATGAAAGGTACGTAATTTTTTTTCTTCTATTTTGTTGATAAATAAATAAGAGTCCCAAATTAGACATAAGCTCTTTTGACCCATTTGCTGAAGTGAATAAGGTACTTAAGCAACAATTCTTTTATCTATCTTCTTTATTCGGATTTTAACACTTCAGTTCCGAGGAAGGTCTAAGAAAGGAGGAATCCGTCTGTTGCTTGCAACAGTAGCCATCTAGTTCTTATTATTATTATTCTTATTATTCTTACCTTTTTTCATATCCAGAAGCTTTTTTCAAAGGTCTTTTAACACAGAGCAAAAAGGATGGTATCATTAGAAAGAGCATACAAACATCTTCTTAAACTATTTTTTGTTTGTTGATAAGTTCACCAATGCCCCCGCTAGAGGTCACCAAAGGTCAAATCTTTAAACACTTATAACTCCTAAACTAATCGTATGATTTGAACGAAACTTCTTTCAAATTGTTCTTTGGGAAATTTGCAAACTTTTATACTCTTACATGCTCAATAAAATATTTACGGTTTTCGCGCTATTTCAAGTTGAAAATGGAACTTTAAATTGGCACAGTGCCAATTTCTACAGTTTTTGAGATTTTGAGTTGAAACTTGGATGGTAGGTTACTAATAGGTAGTTATTGATGATGACCTAGTTTCAAGGTCACATTATGATTCTCAAGGTCACAACAAACTTTTGCCTATATAACAAAGACTATTTGACCTTGACAGTTCAAACTTCATAAATACAATCATTGAGCCAAGCCCAAGGTCAAATTTTGATTCTCAAGGTCACAACAAACTTTTGCCTATAGAGCAAAGACCATTTGACCTTGAGAGTTCAAACTTGGCGCAAATATTCCTTGCATCAAGTCCTTTCACCTTGACCTTGACCCAAGGTCATTTGTTCGATTTCAAGGTCACAACAGACTTTTATCGATAAAATATTGAGCTTTGATTAGATTAAGAGGACCCTTGATGAGAATAAATTCAAATGCTTATCTTTTATCCATGACCTTGGTTAAAGGTCAAATTAACTTTTTCAAGGTCATAACAAACATTTACTCTTGTAGAATTCACAGAATTTTGTCCTTAACTATTTATTCTTCACACAATTAGTACTTCTTATTTGAACTTTACATAGTAAGATAGATAACTCTTTTATTCTTGTTCTTTGTTTCTTTCATTTTTATTCTTAGAAGCATTACATGTAAGTAGTTTCATTTTGTTGTCATTTTCTATTAATAGAAATTATCTCATTGCAAAATCATTGTGCAATTCTTTTTTGAGAAAGTCATTGTAAAGGATTAGATATTGATTGTGCATGGAGTTTAAAGCTTTCGTAAACATGAAAGGTATCTATTATTTTTTTTCTTCTATTTTGTTGATAAATAAATAAGAGTCCCAAATTAGACATAAGCTCTTTTGACTCATTTGCTGAAGTTAATACAAAAGCAACTATTCTTTTTTCCATCTTTTTTATTCGGATTTTAGCACTTCAGTTCCGAGGAAGGTCTAATAAAGGAGGAATCCGTCTGTTGCTTGCAACGGTAGCCATCTAGTTTTCATTCTGTTTCAATGATAAGATAAGTGATTGAACTAATGATTGAATGAGTCCTTGACTGACTACAATGAGTAGTTTTCTCAAACTAGCAATGCAGCAATCATCGGTACTAATTGTTTGATGACCAAACAATTGCCGTGCAACGAGTTGATTATACAACAGTAATATAAACCTTTACATAAAGGTTTCAACGAATGATGAAGGGAGGGGATCACCAACAACACTCGGTTACAGAACTCACAGCAAAACATCAAAAACACCGCGTGCAAACACAGTTACACGCACGGAAAGAGACGCAAAAGGGACAAGTAACACCAAATTACATCATAGAAATATCAAACACGAAAGACTACACATAAACAAACGAGACAAATGGGCGATCAATGAACATAGCTTTGCATTTACAGAAATATCCATACCATTGCTTTGAACCAGAATATTCCTAATCCAATCTCTTTGGTATGATAATTCGTTTGATAAGCGCTGTCTCTCTTTTTTAAGTTCTTCCATTTCTAATCTCAAATTAATGCTGTTTTTTTCATTTACTCGAACTAATTCGTCCACTGCCGGGCACTCAGTATTCGAGATCAGGATCTGGCACGCCGTCAGTCTAATTAATGTGGCGATAAATGGATATATCCACTTCATCTGAAAAGAAAAAAAAACAAGAATAGCAACTTCCTGCATACGTTATGCGTTTGTTGTCAAAAAAGAGGAGAAGCATTTGCCTCATTGATTGGTTTTAAGATAAACATTCCAGTTGTGCTTTGTATCTAAGACAATTTCGATGAATTCTTTCAGGCGACAGAGATGGAAAAAACTTGATTCATACACTTAAAACATTAAATCGCGGAATCGTTGGAAGCATTCATGGAAATCCATGTATACATACAATTTATAAGTAATTATAAGTTAGCAACTTTGCAATATATTTTCTTTAGTATCCGTTTTATTGTACTAGACACGTTTTTCGGATGAAACGTTGATCAATGCAGAGAGGTTGAGCGAGAAGCAGCTTAATAAAATGTATTTTTAGCCACTATCTTTCTCATAGAAGCAATTTTTATTATCTATCGCTATTTCTGTCAGAAAATGTTCAACCTCTCAAAAGGTTTCCGCTTCTTCTCTCCTCCTAAATGAGCTGATTTCTCTACCTTGTTTACACAACTAATGTGAAGCTCTTTGTACTTGACAAAGTACGTCAAACAAGTTTCCGGCTTTCCACTCAAGAAATTCATGATAGAAAATAATATTACTATCATCATAAAATGATGCTATCTTTGTAAAAATGACACACGATTTGGTACTTGTTTTTATCATTCTATTTCGTGATCGTATTTTTTAATTGTTTAAGAGTATGAAAGACATTCGACAATTTTGTTTTTACATTCGAAAACCTAGACAATGACCTGCGCAAGCGCGGCTAAAATTGTCATAGATATGTTATATTAAAAAAGATCCTGACGTTAATCTCAACAGCACTAACAATAGGGTACAATGATGAGCATCGACTGACCCCTAGTATGTTTACATACATTGTATTTAGATACGTTTGTATTGCTCTAGTATGTAGTCGTCTGTTCAGATTTATGTTGTTTGGCACTGATATTTTAAATGAACTCATTTTATGCATTGGTGGATTTAGGGGGGGGGGGTGCAAAGGGGGCGCCCCCCCCCCCCGACACCGACCCCAAATTTTCTCAAAACGGGTATATTTTTGCCCATTTTCAGTACAAATCGGCAAATTTTGCCCCTTGACCCCTCGACTAAATGGACACTGGATCCGCCACTGATATGAATTTGAAATAATATAATTTTCATTGTCACAGGTAAGGGGATGACCCTAATCATTTATGGCCATCTTAATATTTTAGTATAAATGAGTTTAAGAAGATCCTGACGATAATCTCAACAGCACTCACAATAGAGCACCAAATTGAGCATCGACGGACCCCTAGCAAGCTAGAGGTGGGACCAGGTGCCCGGGAGGAGTAAGCATCCCCTGTTAGCTAGCCGCACCCGCCGTCGATGTTCATACATGGAAATAAAAATAATATATAAAATAAATGCACTGCCTGAGGTTAATAAACGAATAAGCAAAATCTATTGATATTTTTATATATTTTTTGAATTATAAAATGGTTAAAATCACATTTAATGAATCATTATGTTTCCAAAGGGAATTTAAGGAACTCTGAAGTCAACAAAGTTGACTGAAAAGTTGAGTTTACTTCTAAAAGTTGAAAAGTGACTTAAAAGTTAAGTCAACTTTTAAGTCAACGAAGTTACTTTCCGAAGGGAATGTAGGCACATTCAAACGTTTTCCTTCGTTAACATTGAAACCCCTTTCTCGAATATTCTCTAGGTCATGGTAAGTGCCCGATCCCGGTTTGAATTTTAGAATTTCAAAGCCGTAATAAATGATTACACAATAAAAATTCTGAATTTCATATCTCGGCAAAACATGCACTTTTAAAGGCTTTGATATGAATTCAAAGGACAGCTTACCTTTTACTTACGGAAAGCCGTTTCCTTTTTCTTTTCAAACTACTTAAAAGTAACAATAATCTCTTATATTATTTTGAAGGCATGTACTAGAATTCAATTCAATAGCTTCAAAGGCTGTGAAAAATGTATGGAAAACTATAAAATAGTTGAAAATTTCTTTGTTCAAGGGCCATTATTCTGCTAAAATTAGGCCAATTTACCGAAGCTCAAACTGGATCTGTAATTATTTATCATAAAGGCATTAATCAAGTTTCTGTTTTATAGCTGCATTACCTGCCAATAAAGTCTGGAAAACTGTAAAAGTGTTGAAAAATCCTATGTTCAAGGGTCATTATTCTGCTAAAAAATGGGTAAATTTTTCAAACTGGATCTGTAATAATTTATCATATTATCATATTATGATCATGATATAAAGGCATATTTCAAGTTTCAATTCAATATCTGCAAAGACTGCGAGAAAAAAATCCGGAAAACTGTAAAATTGATGAGGTTCAACGGCCATAACTCTGCTAAAAATTGGGTTAATTTTGCCGAAACTTAAACTGGATCTGTAGTTATCTTTTATAAAGGCGTGTATGAAGTTTCAATTCAATACCTGCAAAGGCTGGAAAACAAAATCCGGAAAACTGTAAAATTGATGAGGTTCAAGGGCCATAACTCTGCTAAAAATAGGTCAATTTTGCCGAAACTCAACTGGATCTTACGCCGCTTGATATTAATTCATGTGTCAAGTTTCTATCCAATATCTTGAAAGGCTTCAGAAAAAAAAGTCTGGGAAACATGATCTCGGACGGATTGACGGACGGACGCACAGACAGCGCCATAACATAATGCATCCCGTCTTAAGACGGGCGTATAAAAATAAAATCAGAGGGCGCTACTGAAATTAATTCTGGCATCTTATGAAAAACACGTTGGCTTCAGGCATCACTGATGAGGATTTAATATCCCAAACACGTGTCTGGTGCAGAATAAATTGGTCGGAAATGGTAAAATATTTTTTCCACAATCAAGGTCAAATAAATTGATTAATTCGAAAATTAATCCAGAATCCGGAAATTTAAAAAAGGCGGTGGAATCAGGAAACATGTTGGTTAAATAATCAACGGAGGTAACAAACTATTGTATATTTGCTATTAAATAGCCATGACGAGTTGAGAGAGAATTTGCTTTTTTTCCACAATAGATGATCTATTTTCGTTGCAAACAGTCAAAACCTATTTCTATTGACACGTAATTCATTTATGGATGGATTATCAAATATATTCTTTTATTAATTATTTTGATATTTTTCTTTCATTAAAAAACCAATTATAGCCTCATTGTCCAACAAAGAATTGAAAAATTCGGAAGGTCACAACCTCAAATTCATTTTTCTCCTGTGCATCATTTAGTTTACACATACTGTGATATAGTAACTGTACACTAGGATTGATCATTTTTCCAGAATAGGGGTAAAATATGGTTAATTTTCTCGATCTGATAGGTACAGGCATATTCCCGAAAAAGAAAACTATCTCAATTAATGGAGAGTATCAAAATCAAAAATGGTGCCACAGTGGGGGTTACTGAACAGGGGGTGGGGATGGGGCGTTCTGAAAAGGATCTGGAATGCGGATCAGAAAAAGTGGGGCGTACAGAAAAGGGTGTTGGGAAGTGTGTACTGAAAAGGGGTATGGGGACGGTATTGCAAAATGGTTTGGGGCGTACTGAAAATGGTTTGGGGCGTAATGTAAGGGGTGCGGGGCGCACTGAATGGGTATGGTGCGCACTAGCAAAGGATGTAGGGCGTAATGAATATGTTTTGGGATGTTGTAAACACTAGTTGGGGCGTAAGTGTCATCACTTGGGGCGTAATGAACTGGGTTCGTTTTGACCCAATAACACCCTTGGGCGAAATGATCGTGGGGCATACAAGCTGGGGCGATATGACTGTAATCGACTCAACCAAAAGGGTTATTTTTAGCCACTAACGTTCTCATAGGAACAATTCTAAGACTGTCAAAAATGTTCAATCTTTCAAGAGGTTTCCGCCTCTTCTTGAGCTGATTATTCTTCCTTGTTTACCCAACTTATGTGCAGCTTTTTGTACTTGAAAAAAATACGTCAAACAAGTATCCGGCTCAGTGATGGACCTAGGATTACAGACAAGGGGGAGTGGCGAAGTTCAGCTTAGAGAAACTTGTTCACAAAAAAACTGACAAGCAATAAAAACGAAGACGAAGACATACGCGAATCTTGAGATGATTTCATTAAGAAGGGGGGAGGGGGTTAATTCTAATCGCATGTACACGAAATAGAGTAAGATTTTTGTGTTACATTAACTTTAGTTTATATCAACACTTTAAGATATGAAGTTCCATTCTATATTGGCGAGCAGAGCGAGCTGGAAAATTGTGGGAATAGATGGCTACATTTTGTCATAAGAATACAACTTCTCTCTCTCTCCTCTCTCTCTCTCTCTCTCTCTCTCTCTCTCTCTGCTCTAATTTTCGTTAACAAAAGGGTGAAGGTAGACAAGGTTAGTACATTGCAACCCCACTATCCACCTGTCTAGATCGTTCTTTCAAATTGAAGCATTTAGTAATTATTCAAGACTTAATTTAATTTGTATATGTTTATGATACATTCATACACAATGAAGAACATCGAAGATTCGGGGGCATATAGTTTTTTTTTCTAATCTAAGAATGTGAAATACTTTCGACATCTTATTATATTTTTTGAAATTCTAATAATATACAAAACTTTTTTCTTACCATTCTTTGTTGAATTGATTTACTTTTTCAGCTTCATTGATGTGCACTGGTACAGCCCCGACCAGTCGAAAGTTTAATATTCGCTTTCAATTCGTAAACGAATTGAAAGCTTTTTGAAAGCTTAGCTTTCAAAATTTCGTCAGCAATTGCTTTCAAAATTTTGAATACTCGAGATATCACGAAATTTCGTCAGCGATTTCTCGTTAAGTAATTCTCGTTAGCGATTTCCTAGCTTTCAAAATTTTCGTCAGCGATAGCTTTCAAAAATTTTGAAAGCTAAAGTTAACGAAATTTCGTCAGCGATGAGCATTTGAAAGATATAGTTAACGAAATTTCGTCAGCTATAGCTTTCAAACTTTTTTGAAAGCTAATCGCTAACGAAAATTTCGTTGACTATAGCTTTCAAAATTTTTGAAAGCTAATCGCTGACGAAAATGTCATTTACTATAGCTTTCAACATTTCTGAAAACAAATTGCTGACGAAAATGTCATTTACTATAGCTTTCAACATTTCTGAAAACAAATTGCTGGCGAAAATTTCGTTAAATACCTTTCGAAATTTATGAAAGTTTTTCTCGTAAGCTATTTTGTATCGAGAAAACCAAGATGGCCGAAATCGAAGCAACTATCTTCATAATTTGCTTGATGAAATAGAATTCATAATGATGTTTATTCAGATTAAATTATGAAAATATATTTTCCTGGATTAAATGAAATATTGTATCTTGTTTATTTTTATAAGTTTATTTAAAGATTCCGTGTTTCCCAGATCGGTGTGTTCCCAATACGCCTACTCGGTTAAATTAACATTATGTTAATTGGGGGTGAATGGGGCCATCAAAAGGGTTTGCTTTGCACTAATTAGTTACCTGAATTTACCTGTATTTGTATTACCTGTAAAGGTATTCCATCTTCAAGTGTATATATGAACAACTTTCATTTCATCTTAAATCTAAATGTATATATGTCGGAAGCTATGAAAGATATTTCACAATAGGTGACTTTTTTTAAAGTGCCACGCCGATAATGAGACGGCTTCTTTCATCCTCCAAACTGTGCAGAGGAGTTCGCCCGAGGCGTGCCGCAGCCATTGCAAAAATAATATGGCGCCCGAGCGTTCAAAAAGCTTTCAAAATTTTCGTCAGCGATTGCTTTCAAAATTTTCGTCAGCAATAGCTTTCAAATATTTTGAACGCTCCGAGATGATGAACAAAAAAATGAGTTAACGAAATTTTCGTCAGCTATTTATCGAAAGCTTTTTAGAGCTTTCAAAATTTCGTCATCTCAGTAGCTTTCAAAAAAAACCGCAGACGAATAGTTAACGAAACTTTCGCATTTAGCTTTCAAAATTTCGTCATCTCGGCGTTAAACTTTCGACTGGTCGGGGCTGTATAGGGGAATATAGATAAAGATTATCCCTAAAATGTGCATCATTAGTCATTTGACTGGCCTAATAACGTCCATCTTAAATTTTTATCATTTTTCAGGGGGCTCATTTTTGTGAAACATAGTTGGAATGTTAAATACATGTATATAAAGTCTGAAGTCTCCAAGCACACTCGGTTGCACTACAAACATCAAAACACCAAAACAACCTATGCAAAAATACAGAGCTAAGAAGTACAGCAAGAGACGAAAAAGGGACAAGAAACACCGAAAATTAAAACAAAAAAGACCACAGAAAACCAATGAGACCAATCGGCAACCTAAAGATTTAATCTTATTGGGTTTCCCCTTTGTATCGCGGTCTCTCTTAACAGAAGCTTCCTTATCGAAAGTTCATGATAGAAATATATTGTACTCTGATGTACATACTCCTATGTCTTTATGTTTGAATACTTCTAAACAAATAGAAAATAATATCATAGATAGTCCATTTGAAACTAAAGAAATTATAAATTCATGGGAACCAGAACAAGAAAATTCATATAAAGAATGTATAAACTTAAACGAAACAAATGAAATTATAACTTTCATAGATGAAATAAATGAACCAGAGGAATTAACAGAAGATAAACTAAATGAAATAGTCGATAAATTATATTATAGTTACATATACGCTGCAAAACACTCGTTAGGCACAAAAATAATTACAAAACGTAAAAATAAACAAAAAAATTCTTACAAAACCCAGCCTTGGTTTTCATCTGCCTGTAAACAAGCTCGTACAACTTACAGGAAGAGTAAAAACTATTTTTTTAGAAAGAAAACAGAAATTGCGAAGAAACAGTATAAAGAAAATGAAAAATCAAATAAGAAAGTCTTAGATAAAGAAATTAGAAAATATAGAAATCAAATGAGGAAGAAACTGACAGATTTAAAAACAAAAAATACGAAAGAGTATTGGAAAATTTTAAATAACCATGAAAAATCTACAAAGTATACAAATGATAAATCTATTGATATAAATGTTCTCTATGATTATTTCAAAGATGTAAATAAGCCCCCGGATATAAATGACAGCATTGATCGTTTAATTGAAGATGAAATTTCTAATGTAAATTTTGATTATATCAATACTTCACTAAACGAACCAATATCACAAGAATAAATAATAAAATGTATAAGGAATATTAAAATTAATAAATGTAGCGGGGAAGACAAATTAAAAACGAATATATAAAATCGACTTATCGCTTATTCTTACCCTTATATGAAAAGCTCTTTAAAATAATTTTTATATCAGGCAAAATTCCCACTTGCTGGGTAGAAGGAAATATCATACCTATTTACAAAAATAAAGGCGGAAAAAGTAATCCAAAAAACTATCGACCAATAACAATCTTAAGCCGCATTGGAAAACTATATATTCACTTCTATTTTAAATGAACGACTGAACACTATTTCTGACACTTTTGAAATATTATATGAAAATCAAACGGGATTTAGAAAAAAATATTCAACAATGGATAATATATTTACATTATACATGCTTTTTGAACTTCTTAAACAGAAAAGAAAAAAATTATACTGCGTATTCGTAGATTTCGAAAAAGCATTCGATACAGTTTGGCGTAAGGCATTATCGTTTAAATTACTATCAAATAAAATTCAAGGCAATATGATAAATGTAATGATTAGTATGTATAGTAAGATAAAATCAAGAATTGTGTATAATAATCAAACTTCTGCTTTCTTTAATTGTGAAAATGGAGTTCGTCAAGGTGAAAATATGTCATTGTTCCTATTTTCCATTTATCTTAATGATTTACATGATTTTTTATCAGGTACAGATGCTGAGGGTCTACCAGCCATCTCTGATATGTTAGAAGATAAGCTAGATAGTTACTTGAAATTATTTACAATATTATATGCAGATGATACGGTCTTTCTTGCACAATCAGCGCAACAGCTACAAAATCAAATAAATCACTTTCATAATTACTGTCAAAAATGGAATTTAAAAACAAACATTGATAAATCAAAAGTAGTAATTTTTAGCAAAGGGAGATTACCCGAAATCTAAAATTCACTTACGAGGACAGAGAATTAGACATTGTGAATGATTTCAAGTACCTAGGAGTTATATTAAATAGGACCGGTTCATATCAAAAGGCTAAACAAAAATACGTATCAAAAGCAACTTTTTAGCAAAGGGAGATTACCCGAAAATCTAAAATTCACTTACGAGGACAGAGAATTAGACATTGTGAATAATTTCAAGTACCTAGGAGTTATATTAAATAGGACCGGTTCATATCAAAAGGCTAAACAAAAATACGTATCAAAAGCAACTGCTGCATTATATGAGGTTTAAAAAAAAGGGCGATATCACAATCTTTCTATTCAATGCCAATTGAAATTATTTGATAAAATATTTACACCTATCTTACTGTACGGTTGTGAAATTTGGGGATTCTCTAATAATACAATAATTGAACGCGTTCACTTGAAATTCTGTAAACTTTTATTAAATTTAAAACCATCTACTCCAGACTTTATGGTATACGGCGAGCTAGGGCGATACCCCTATGTCAATCCAAATAAAAACAAGAATTATTTCATTTTGGTCAAAATTAATATCCGGAAAAGAAACAAAGATTTCCAATCTGTTATACAAATTAGGCTATACTCTGAATAATGATAGAAAAATTAATTGGATCGAAAACGTTCAAGATATTCTTAATCAATATGGTCTTTCAAACATATGGATGCAGCAAAGTTTCCCAAATAGTAAATGGATTAAAGAGAAAGTAAAAATGACACTAATCGATCAATACAAACAAACATGGAATTCATTTTTAGAAACATCTCCTAAAGCATTAAAGTATAGAATTTTTAAAAATGAACTTAAATTCGAGCCTTATCTTAATATTCTCTCTAAAAAAGATTCGAAAACATTTTGCAGATTTCGTACTTGTAATCACTCTTTACCAGTAGAAAAAGGACGATGGGCAAATATATCAAGAGAAAACAGAATTTGTACTCTATGTAATCACAGAGAAATCGGTGATGAATTTCATTATATACTTAATTGCTCGTACTTACGAACAGAAAGAAAAAAACATATATTACCAAGACAAATTCTTCATAGAAACGTAATTACTTTTAACGAACTTATGTCAAATAAAAAACATTCTTATCTTCGAAAATTATGTTCCTTCATCAGAAAAATTAACGATGTATGCTCCCCTGATATTAATATTAATAATAACAATGGTAATAATAACAATAGTTAAAAAGTAACCTATCGTGCAATAACTTATGTGTTGAATTATGACATTTCCTTAGAAATATCTCTCTCTTCTTATTCTAGAAATATCACAATTATTACAAATAGTATTAAATCAACTTCCAACTAACATCATTGCAAAATAAAATATGAAATTTCACGCATGCCATATTATTATTTGTATTTGTTCTTTCTGCTTATATATATGTATCTCATTATACCTTTGTACAACTGAGGTGCTGAGATTGATAAAGAATTGAATTAGTCATATAAAATCGAAAAAGAAGTCTACATTATTTCATAGTTTGGAGTTTGGGACTTTGGGGGAAAATGTTAGTGTTCCGTTTTCTGTCAGTACAAGGTAAGTAGTCTTCCTTGAGACTTTTTTTTTTTCATTTACATGTGCTTCGTATACTTCTAGAGCACAATAAATATTCCCGCATCTGGGGATATATATTTAGCGTTTGGAATAATATGTCAAAGAATGTCGAATTCATTAAAAATAAATTTTGAAAAACGTTTTATATATAATTAAATTAATCATGTTTTGTATAAGTAGTTTAACCAAATAATGGACTTAACATACATTTGGAATTCCTTGAAATTCAACAGCGAGGACATTTATTTTGAAATAAGATTTTATTCATTACACGACGTTTAACAAACAAGATTAAAACTTATATTAATGCCTCAATGGGGTTCGGTTGCTGGCGTGAGGTAGAAATCGGAGGACACAGGGAAAACCTCGTATGACTGAGTGGGCGACCACCATACCATCCCACGTAAGACCCCTTTGCCGAATCAGGGATTCGGAGACCGTAGAGGTGAGAAGCGAATGCGCTTACTGATATTATTTTGAATATATTGTAAGAACAAAATTATAAATTACAATAAAATCACATTAAATACGAAATGGAGAATTCTTACCTTTTGATCTGTGATAGACAATTTCAATGTAACAAGATCAACAAAATTCTGAATTTCTATTTCGGCAGAACATGCACTTTCAAAAGCTTTGATATGAATTGAAAGGACAGCTTATCTTTTACATACGGAAAGCCGTTTCCGTTTTCTTTGCTATAACGTTCAAACTACTTAAAAGTTACAATAATCTCCTATATTTTTTATCAAACAGTTACTATTTCTTATCCCAATATATCTACACTTTTCCGTGAAATATTTTATGTTTCCTACATACCACTAACTCCATAGGGTGACATTATATCTCAGAGCTTGGATATTGCATAATATGTTAAGTACAGGTCTGCGTAAGAATCAGGCAGGTGAAATACCTTCAAATTTTTGCAAAACTTTTATCTTTCGAAAATTGCTCAGATCAGCTCTTAAACATATGTTCTGACGGAATTTTCTACATACGTGGATGCTGAAAAAGGGGTGCTAAATTTGTTGAATTATATAAAGAAATTTCTCGCCATTATTTTCCTTTATAATCCTTTTTAATAAACATCAAAGTAGTACCTAAGAGTTATTCAGTCTCAAAGTCGAGAAAGCATATTATAAGGTGAATGTGAATATTCATAAGTTTATTTGTACAACATTTATGTCTCAAATCAGAAATGAATAGTCTTGTTAAGTATTCTAATAGATATGCAAAACCAATGTAATTCCCTTAGATGCAACTATTGATACGAACGTCTTCCATTTTTGAATGAAAACGCTCTTGACGTCACAATGCATACGATCTAAAAGAAGGGAGAAGATCTAAAGAAACATGCCGAGACGGCTGTTCCATCCTGCAAACTGAGCCCGCGGTGACCTGAATTGTAACGTCACCTTTTTACCCAGAAAAACGCGATTTCAGAAAACAAGAATGAAAAAAAACAACTGTGTTGCATATATATAGAATAAATGTCATAATGTGTGTTTTGTTACGGGTATGCAACACACAGCAAGTGCATTTATCACATGAAATGCGCTAACGCGCATTATATGTACGAGAAATGAACTTGCTTTGTGCAAGTAGTAATGGTGTGGTTATCCAGATCCAGCACAACCAACCAACTTTTCAAGTTACCAACAGGTATAGCGCCAAAAAAACCCCCTAACTGGAAGATGACCTCACAATCGAGACAGCAAAACGCAGAGGCCCAAGCAACGCAGAAGAATATGTAAATGGATGTAAAAAGGGAGTGTACGAAACACAGTCCGGATTTAGCGAGCTCATAATGAAAACATCCGAGGAGTCCGACCGACATTCAGAGAGGATAGGTGGTCAGGCCATGTCATCTCGAAAGAGGTTTGGACAGGACCCGTCATAAAGTCCCGTCGTCACAGACTGAGTTATAACCTTTAGTCACAGACATACAGACAGACAAGTTAAAAACCTATAATCACAGACAGAAAGAAAGACAGGGTGATAACCTATAGTCACAGACAGACATGCAGGGTGATAACCTTTAGTCAAAGACAGACTGACAGACAGGATGATAACCTATAGTCAAAAACACACAGACAGACAGGGTGATAACCTTTAGTCACAGAAAGACCGAGAGACAGAAAGGGTGTAAACATTTAGTCATAGACCGACTGATAGACAGAAAGGGTGATAACCTATAGTCACAGACAGACAGAAAGACAGACAGAAAGGGTGATAACCTATAGTCACAGACAGACAGGGTGATTACCTTTAGTCACAGACAGACTGACAGACAGGGTGATAACCTATAGTAATAGACAGACAGACAGACAGACAGGGAGATAACCTATAGTCACAGAAAGACTGACTTATAACCTTTAGTCACAAACATACAAGTTGATAACCCATAGTCACAGACAGACAGAAAGACAGACGGGGCGATAACCTATAGTCACAGACAGACAGACAGGGTGATAACCTTAAGTCATAGACAAACTGAGGGACAGGGTGACAACCTATAGTCACAGACATACAGGGTGATAACTATAGTCACAGACAGACTGACAGACAGGATGATTACCTATAGTCACAGACAGACATACAGACAGACAGGGTGATAACCGTTAGTCACAGAAAGACTGAGAGAGAGAGAAAGGGTGTTAACCTTTAGTCATAGACCGACTGATAGACAGACAGGGTGATAACCTATAGTCACAGACAGACAGAAAGGTAGACAGACAGGGTGATAACCTATAGTTACAGACAGACAGACAGGGTGATAACCTTTAGTCACAGACAGACAGGGTGATAACCTATAGTAATAAACAGACAGACAGACAAGACAGGGTGATAACCTATACTCACAGACAGACTGAGATATAACCTTTAGTCACAGACATACAGACAGACAAGTTGATAACCTATAGTCACAGACAGACAGACAGGATGATAACCTTAAGTCACAGACAGACAAACAAGGTGATAACCTATAGTCACAGACAGATAAGGTGATAATCTGTAGTCACAGACAGACAGGGTGATAATCTATTGTCACAGACAGACGGACAGACAGACTGGGTGATAACCTATAGTCACAAACTGACAGACAGGGTGATTACCTATAGTCACAGACTGACAGACAGATCGGGTGATAACCTATAGTCACAGACAGACAGGATGATAACCTAAAGTCGCAGACAGACAGACAACAGGGTAATAACCTTAAGTCACAGACAGACTGAAAGACAGACAAGGTGATAGCCTATAGTAATAGACAGACAGACAGGGTGATAACCTATAGTCACACACAGAGTGATAACCTATAGTCACAGACAGACAGGATGATAATGTATAGTCACAGACAGACAGACAGAGCAATAACCTATCATCATATTCAGACAGAGTGATAACCTATAGTCACAGATAGACAGGGTGATAACCTTTAGTCATAGACAGACTGTCAGACAGACAGGGTGATAACCTATAGACACAGACAGACAGGGTGATGACCTATTGTCACAGAAAGATAAACACAGGGTTATAACCTATAGTCACAGACAGATAGACAGACAGACAGACAGGGTGATAACCTATAGTCACAGACAGACAGACCGGGTGATAACCTTTAGTCACAGGCAGACAGGGTAATAACCTTTAGTCACAGACAGACAGACAGGTTGATAACCTATAGTCACAGACAGACAAAGTGATGTATAATAGTCACAGACAGACTGAGAGACAGACATGGTGATAACCTTTAGTCATAGACCGACTGATAGACAGGGTGATAACCTATAGTCACAGATAGACAGAAAGACAGACTGAGCGAAAACCTATAGTCACAAAGTGACAGACAGACAGGGTGATTACCTATAGTCACAGACAAATAGACAGGATGATAACCTAAAGTCACAGAGAGACAGACAGACAGGGTGATAACCTATAGTCACAGACAGACAGGGTGATATATTATAGTCACAGACAGACAGGGTGATAACCTATAGTCACAGACGGACAGGGTGATATCCTATAGTCATAGACCGACTGATAGACAAACATGGTGATAACCTATAGTCACAGACAGACAGACAGACTTGGTGATAAACTATAGTCACAAACTGACAGACAGTCAGGGTGATTACCTATAGTCGCATACTGACAGACAGACACGGTGATAACCTATAGTCACAGACACATAGACACGATGATAACCTATAAAGTCACAGAGAGACAGACAGACAGGGTAATAACCAATAGTCTAAAACAGACAGGGTGATATAATATAGTCACAGACAGACAGGGTGATAACCTATAGTCACACACAGACAGACAGGGTGATAACCTATAGTCACAGACAGACATGGCGATATCCTAAAGTCATAGACCGACTGAAAGACAGACAGGATGATAACCTATGGTCACAGACAGACAGACAGTGCGATAAACAATAGTCAGAGACAGACTGACAGGGTGACAACCTTTAGGCACAGACAGACAGATAAACAGACAGGGTGATAACCTATAGTCATAGACAGACAGGGTTATAACCAATAGTCACAGACAGACAGACAGTGTGATAACCTTTAGTCACAGACTGACAGACCGGGTGATAACCTACAGTCACAGACAGACAGATAGACAGGGTGATAACCTATAGTCACAGACAGACAGACAGGGTGATAACCTTTAGTCACATACAGACAGACAGACAGACAGACAGAGAGACAGGGTGAGAACCTACTGTCCTGTTCACTAATTCCAGAGCACCCTGTTTTCCCGGTTTTCTCTAAAATATGATAATGTCATCTTCCAAAAAGGTATCAATTTTATAGTACTCCTTTAGTCGTAACAGAAAATACCATTGTTTTGTCTGTGCGTCAGCTAAGTTAGAAATAGGACGGAAAATAAAAAGTCTATGGGGATTTTCTATAGTAAAATCGATGAAAATGTGTGACGTCGGAGGCTTTGACGTCACTGTTTACCATTGTTGACACAGAGAACAATATGGCGGCGGCTTGAAATTAACATTGGAATTTCCCGTAGACATTTTATTTTTTTCATATTGCGGTTTGAAGGCAGCTGATAGGGTAAGTTGAAGTTGTTTTCCAGTTACGACTAAAGGATACAATAATTTATAGCAAAATTCTTCAGACGACTGAATAAAATTTATTTAATCGCCAAAACAGGGTGCTCTGGATTTAGTGAACAGGACAGTATAGTCAGACAAATAGACAGGGTGATAATCTTTAGTCACAGACAGACAGACAGGGTGATAACCTTTAGTCACAGACTGACAGACAGGATGATAACCTATAGTCAAAGACAGACAGACAGACAGACAGGGTGATAACATTTAGTCACATAAAGACAGACAGACAGACAGACAGAGTGATAACCTTTAGTCACAGACAGACAGACAGACAGGGTGATAACCTTTAGGCACAGACAGACAGACAGACAGGGTGATAACCTATAGTCACAGACAGACAGACAGACAGGGTGATAACCTTTAGTCATTGACATACGGCAGACAGGGTGATATATAGTGTAGTTCCATCAGTTAAGAACTAATAAACAAGTCCACATATTAAACTTCAAAGAGAAACAAAAGTATTCTACATCATGATTTTCAATTTCAATCATTTTTATTCTACCTACATTGTATATCTTAGTACACATTCAAAACAAACCAAAATTCATAAAAAAAAAAACAATAATATACAAAATAATACAATAATTGTAAGGTGTATTAGAAACTAGAGGGTATATTACATTTTACAAAGAATTAAATAAATACAGATATGTTTATAACCCTACATAAATTATTCTCTTTAAACTAGTCTCTATTTATTCTACAACATTGCAAAAAAATAAAAGTTAAACCCATACATAATTATTATAAATGTTGACTGTTTTTGTTGGACCTATTTTGTACAAAGAAGAAGTGGCACTCATAGATTTCAGTTTATACTGAAACATATAAATCTTAAAGGCCGACAATGGGAACCACCCGGTCGTTAATAGGTATACCTGAGTGATATAAGCTTGATAGGCGTGGCATACCGTCTTTGATGACAACGCCGTCTGCGAGCGGCGTGTTACATCAAAGACAAACCGACAGGTAATCCTTTATTATGCTAATGAGATACCCGAGTCTCATCTGTTTTAAGCTGTCAATCAAAAATTGATAGGGGTAAAAGGATTAAAGGGAACCAATCAGATACCAATAAGAGATGTTAACCCTATAGCGGTCCGTGAGGAAATGAAAGAAAATTTACCTATACCGGCCCTTATATAGTCCCCCGTCGGCCTTTAAACTAACTATGGAACACCATTTGGGAGATGCCAAAAACAATGAGCAAGAAGAAAGGTCAACACATGTATAAGCATTTCAATTGTTATGGTACAAAACAAGCAACAAAGTTTTAAGTGTCATGAAGATCAACCATGACCATACTTTTAAATACATAAATAACGATATGTAACTATTTTTAAAAATCCAGCCAACCTAGTTGGACACACCGGGGACATACCGATAGATGAACGGACAGACGGACAGACAGGCAGACAGGACAATTATTAATCCCCTCAGTGTAATTGGTCGGGAAATTACAAAGATGCCAATTTGCAGTGAACATATGGAAATAAACCAGACCAACTTTGTTCAATCTGATTAAAGAGATCGTGTTATGAAATATTGCAACATTATTCATATATGCATGTCAAACAAAGTACCGCCATAAAGAGAAAGCTATTTTAGGCATAAGAACTGCACATAATAATGAGGATATTAAATTAACACTATGGTTGTCAATAAGCTGAATTCCCACTATGTGCTCCACATCTTTACCAGATTTTTCCACTATTTTACCACTTTCTCTGTCAAAACCTGAAAAGTACAGAAAAACCACATTAAATTGCAAAGAAAAGGTGCTTACTTTACAGTACATTCAGGAAAGTTTATTTACACATATATTTACTTGCTTGATTTTTTTTTCAAAAAAATTCTATGAAAGTGAATCTCTGAATAATCATTGATTCAAGGATTGCTAAAACATTTTTTTGTAAAATGTGTTACATCAAACCAGCTTGATGTCCTGACATTAACAGACAGTAATGACTGTAGGCTGTTTTCTGTTGTATTTTTTTATATATATATCATACCTGTCAACTCTCCCGCATTTCGCGGGAGATTCCCACGTTTGAACCTTATCTCCCGCATTCGAATTTCTCCCTTGTGGGAGACCAAAACCTTCCGCATTTCAATCCTATCACCCAATTTCTCCCTCTTTCAAGTTTTGACTTTCACATAACGTAAGAAAGATAACTCTAGACACTAGTGCGACTTTCAGAACGTTTGTCAACTGTCAAAGAGGGAGATCTTCCTCTTTTGAAAAATTCAAAGTTAACAGGTATGATATATATACAAAGTTACTTCCTATTTTGGAAAGAATCCGACATTAATGCATTATAAGACACTGAAATTCCTATGGGAAGTTGTATTGGAAGCATTTTTGTCCTGAATTTTAAACTGGCTCCCACAGAAATTTAGTACATCACAATTAATGTACATGTATGTCAAATGCCATAAACGGGAATGGTACATCCAACTGTGTATATCAATAAGACAACATTGCTGGCCATGTAGGTTTTTGATAGTAAAATTGCAATTCTTAGAATAGTGAAATAAAGCCCAGGTTAAAGTTTATTGTAAAGTAAGTCAAACTCAAAAAAAAGGCCGACAAGGACGGAAGCTTTGTTTGAGTGTAAAATAGTACTTGTATCATTATCATGTCGGTCGTTATCATTTGTATATTTTTGTCTGTTTATGGGGAGAGAACTTTATATAAGTTTTTAGCTTTTTGTTTAATCCCTGAATTACCTTTGTTGTTATCTTATTTGCATATGTATATTATAATAAATACTGTTTAAACTAAACCTAAATGTCAAGGTCATAAAGTCAAAGGTCAAGATTCCAAATGAAAGGTCTGGTCTAGTCAAGAGGAATCCACATGTGAAATATCAAAGCCCTACACCCTTAAAGCGCATGAGATATAGCCAAGGTAAAAGTTTCTTTTTAAAGTGGATCAAATTCAAAGGTCAAAGTCACTAGGTCGATAGTCACTAGGTCAAAAGTCAAGGTCTGGCCATGAAATATGCACATGTAAAATATCAAAGCCCCTCCTCATATAGTACATGAGATATAGCCCAAGTTGAGTTTTTTTTAAAGTAGGTCAAACTCCAATGTCAAGGTCATTAGGTCAAAAGTCAAGGTCCCAAATGAAAGATCTGATCAACAGAAAAACACATGTGAAATATCAAAGCCCTAAACCCTTATAGCACATGAGATACAGCTCAGATTAAAGTTTTTTTTTTTACAGCTCAGATTAAAGTTTTTTTTTTAAGTGAAATAAACTCAAAGGTCAAAGTCACTAAGTCAAAAGTGGCTGTGACACATTAGCTCCCAGGACATTTGTTACAACTCGCTAAAAAGTAGAATCATTTGAAACCATTAGGTAAATCTTGTATGATTTTAACAATCCTTCAGATGTAGCTTAAACTAAATGATCGGGTGACTATTGAATCATTTGAGAGAGTACCTTGCATAAAACCATTATGATGCATGTCATTGGCATGACAACCTCAGTTTCGTACCATTATTTCCCAGAGTTTCAAGACAGTGTCCATAGAATTTGATGACGTAATATTTAGTCTATGTCAGATTCCATCAAAGACAGGAAGTATCTCTGATTTTCAAAGAAGACATAAAAAGTTACCTGAATACTGAAAAAGAGCCCCTATTACAGAGTCTATAGCTGATCCCAGCAGTCCGCATATCATACCATACAGTATCATAGGCCACTGAGGCGGGCTGGAAATAATCTGAGAATCGTTACAGATGAAGAGCTGTGATGTGTAGTAAGTCAGTCCTATAAATAGCCCACCTATGGCGCTACACAGGGTACCGACCATTGTTATAGCTCCATTAGTACCTGTAAAACGTAAAAACAAGAAACTGCTATAAATAATCTGGGAATTGTTACAGATGAAGAGCTGTGATGTGTAGTACGTCAGTCCTATGATAGCCCACCTATGGCGCTACACATGCAGGGTGCTGACCAGTGTTATAGCTCCATTAGTACCTGTAAAACGTAAAAACAAGAAACTGCTATAAATAATCTGGGAATTGTTACAGATGAAGAGCTGTGATGTGTAGTACGTCAGTCCTATAAATAGCCCACCTATGGCGCTACACAGGGTACCGACCAGTGTTATAGCTCCATTAGTACCTGTAAAACGTAAAAACAAGAAACTGCTATAAATAATCTGGGAATTGTTACAGATGAAGAGCTGTGATGTGTAGTACGTCAGTCCTATGATAGCCCACCTATGGCGTTACACAGGGTACCGACCAGTGTTATAGCTCCATTAGTACCTGTAAAACGTAAAAACAAGAAACTGCTATAAATAATCTGGGAATTGTTACAGATGAAGAGCTGTGATGTGTAGTACGTTAGTCCTATAAATAGCCCACCTATGGCGCTACACAGGGTACCGACCAGTGTTATAGCTCCATTAGTACCTGTAAAACGTAAAAACAAGAAACTGCTATAAATAATCTGGGAATTGTTACAGATGTAGAGCTGTGATGTGTAGTACGTCAGTCCTATAAATAGCCCAGCTATAGCACTTCATAGAGTACCTACTAGTGTTAAAGCTCCATCAGTACCTGTAAAACGTAAAAACAAAAAAACCACTATAAATAATCTGGAAATCGTTACTGATGTAGAGCTGTGATGTGTAGTGCATTAGTCCTATAAATAGCCCACCTATAGCACTACATAGGGTACCCATCAGTGTTATAGCTCTGTTAGTAACTGTAATATATTATATATATATAATACAGTTATCTTAACTGTCTGCACGATGGTAGTTTTTGGTATGTTGGAGTATGCAGTCAAATTATGCAAACATTACTTTTTTTAAGATGGGTACTTTAATGTATATCTTCGCATGATGCCACTGACATTTAATATTAAGACTATGGAGGGCAGGTTGACATGTACAGTAAAAGCCTAACAAAAGTACTATTTTTAAAGTTTTAGACATGCGCACACTTAACTGGCAAAGTATCCAGTTCGTTGAAGGTGGCCAGAGAAGGGATGAAGACATCATGGTAAAACGAAAAATTATGAAATTTGCTAAAACCAAAGGCCATGCATAACTCTTGTAAAAATATGTCAATCAAAACAAAACTCGAACTTGCTCTGTATCCTCATACCAAAATAGAGTACAACAACAGAGAAAAATAGTCTGGAAAACTAAAGTGTGACAGACAGATGGATCGACAAACCGA
Organism: Pinctada imbricata; assembly: GCA_033119305.1. Lineage (NCBI taxonomy): Eukaryota > Metazoa > Mollusca > Bivalvia > Pterioida > Pteriidae > Pinctada > Pinctada imbricata. Next base: position 11,917,881 of record VSWD01000001.1, on the reverse strand, counting down.
CAGACGAACGGACAGACAGACAGACAGACAGACAAACAGACAAATTGGGTGGAAACTGAAGTCCCCTCCAGCAAGGCTGTATAGGGGACTAATAAGTAAAGGAACTACTCAACTTAAAAACAGATTTTGTCTGTAGAATTTGATTGCTTGCACCTATAACCATAAAACTTACACTAAAAGTTATTACTAAGCCAGATATAGACTGAATAGTATCCATTTAATTAAAAGTTTTTCAAGGGTTTAAAGTACTTTAAAAAATTGTGTTCATTTCGTTTCCAAAGTAAACTTCATTGTATCACTGACAGTGCTTGTAGATTCAATATAACTTCATCGTATCACTGACAGTGCTTGTAGATTCAAAATAACTTCATCGTATCACTGACAGTGCTTGTAGATTCAATATAACTTCATTGTATCACTGACAGTGCTTGTAGATTCAATATAACTTCATTGTATCACTGACAGTGCTTGTAGATTCAATATAATAAGTGAGATTAGAGTAAAAGATATCATCTTCAATATTGTCCAAAGGAAATTGATTACCATGTAAGCAAACTGATCTGCGACATCACAAACTGCCCCCTTCTCTGATTTGTATAGTAAAGGTAGACATCAGAGATTAGGCAGTTAAGGTTACTCATTGGGTATCAAATTCTCAGTGAAATGACCTCTTGTACATCTCATATACATGTATTGCTTTGTGATCAAGATTAAGATCAAGAAAAAAAATAATGAAGTTCAAAATAGGCCAGAAATTTAAATAAAATGTTTTTCAGAAAAGAGCAGATGTCTCTCTCTCCCCCCCCCCCCCCCATTCCTCTAAGTTACTTTGACCTTGGTCAAATGACCTTAGGCCAAGATGATGTGAAACCTTTGAGTCTTGACCAACAGCCTGGACATAATTAGCATATACAATTTCATTATAAGCATACTGGTGACCTTAACATTGGTCACATGACCTTAGATATCTATATTAGGTGATCTGAAACCTATGGATCACGAGTAACAACAAACCGAATAAGTCATAAGATTGGATACACAGTTCAAAAGATGTAGCCCAGTCATGATTAGCATATACAATTTTAGCCTGGACATTATTAGCATATGCAATTTTAGCCTGGACATTATTAGCATATACAATTTTAGCCTGGACATTATTAGCATATACAATTTTAGCCTGGACATTATTAGCATATACAATTTTAGCCTGAACATTATTAGCATATACAATTTCATTACTAAGTCATGTAAGTAAGAAGTGACCTTGGGACAATGTGATAAGAAACATTTAGTCCTGAGAAACAACATACTAAAATGTGATAACATTTGTAAAAACAGATCAAGAGATATAGTCCAGACAAGATAAGCATCAACAGTTTCATAAACACAGAACTATAATTTTATGATCTTGATCTTGGTACATATGCCCTCGTAATGTAATACTTGACCTTGACCCCTATTGGGGGAGACATTTTATATATATTTATATTCGTCGATACATAATTTCGTCAAGGGAGGCACTGACGAAAATGACGAAAATTGGTACATAAAGAATAAAAACCAATTTACAGTATAGCCTGGACATGATTAGCATATACAATTTCATTACAAGCATACTGGGTGACCTTAACCTTGGTCACATGACCTTAGATATCTACATTAGGTGATCTGAAACCTATGGATCATGAGTAACAACAAACTGAAAAAGTCATAAGATTGGATACACAGTTCAAAAGATATAGCCTAGTCATGATTAGCATATACAATTTTAGCCTGGACATTATTAGCATATACAATTTTAGCCTGGACATTATAAGCATATACAATTTTAGCCTGGACATTATCAGCATATACAATTTTAGCCTGGACATTATAAGCATATACAATTTTAGCCTGGACATTATTAGCATATACAATTTTAGCCTGGACATTATAAGCATATACAATTTTAGCCTGGACATTATTAGCATATACAATTTCATTACTAAGTCATGTAAGAAAGAAGTGACCTTTTGACAGTGTGATAAGAAACATTTAGTCCTGAGAAACAACATACTAAAATGTGATAACATTTGTAAAAACAGATCAAGAGATATAGTCCAGACAAGATTAGCATCAACAGTTTCATAAAAACAGAACTATAATTTTATGATCTTGATCTTGGTACATATGACCTCCTAATGTAATACTTGACCTTGACCCCTATTGGGGGAGACATTTTATATATATTTATATTCGTCGATACATAATTTCGTCAAGGGAGGCACTGACGAAAATGACGAAAATTGGTACATAAAGAATAAAAACCAATTTACAGTATAGCCTGGACATGATTAGCATATACAATTTCATTACAAGCATACTGGGTGACCTTAACCTTGGTCACATGACCTTAGATATCTACATTAGGTGATCTGAAACCTATGGATCATGAGTAACAACAAACTGAAAAAGTCATAAGATTGGATACACAGTTCAAAAGATATAGCCTAGTCATGATTAGCATATACAATTTTAGCCTGGACATTATTAGCATATACAATTTTAGCCTGGACATTATAAGCATATACAATTTTAGCCTGGACATTATCAGCATATACAATTTTAGCCTGGACATTATAAGCATATACAATTTTAGCCTGGACATTATTAGCATATACAATTTTAGCCTGGACATTATAAGCATATACAATTTTAGCCTGGACATTATTAGCATATACAATTTCATTACTAAGTCATGTAAGAAAGAAGTGACCTTTTGACAGTGTGATAAGAAACATTTAGTCCTGAGAAACAACATACTAAAATGTGATAACATTTGTAAAAACAGATCAAGAGATATAGTCCAGACAAGATTAGCATCAACAGTTTCATAAAAACAGAACTATAATTTTATGATCTTGATCTTGGTACATATGACCTCCTAATGTAATACTTGACCTTGACCCCTATTGGGGGAGACATTTTAAGAAATTTACAAGAATGGTGCATGTACTTAAAATATAACTCACCTTTAGGAACCACACTGAAAGTAGTAATTAACCTAGGTTGAGTATTTCTTTCTACTACAGTTCCGATTTCTGAGGCGTAGGTGTCGCCACAGCTACACGCCAGAGCACCGACTACGGCTGTGGCGTACCAGGATGCCGAGTAATTATGGGTAAAGTCTATAGGCCGCTCTAAACAACCTGTATCGATCATGTAGAACAAAGCAAACTGGGCCGCTACCCCTCCGTTACACAGAACCTGGATCCAATTTCTCTGACCACCTGAAGGAAACAGGCAATACCATATAATTATCATAAAATTATCTTTGTCGGGAAGCTGTCTACACATCCATCATTAATCTGTAACAACACATGTTCTTATCAGAATTTCAAATCATTGTTAATATGCAAATATCTTCATTTATAGTTTTGGGAGAAAATTGTGTCACTGCAAGGAAGCAGAGCCCCCCTACCCCCTTTACGCTCCCCCTTAATCTGCAACCTTAATTAATTCCTGGATGATCTGATATAAAGTGAATAAAGACTGTTCGACATCTACTTCTACCTTAAGTTTGATCAGAATGTAACTCAGTCTATAAACCCTTACCTTCTTTAAATTCATGCTCGAGTTTTTTTTTCCACTTTGATCTGAAGCGTGTAGCTTTGGATGCTGATATGAAGAAGACAAGCAGACATGTGAAGAAACAATAACTGCTGATGGTCAGGATAAATCCTATAAGTAAACCTGTAAACAAGACGGGTGTCATAAAAATAATCAAATCAAACATGTGAAGAAACAATAACTGCTGATTGTCAGGATGAATCCTATAAGTAAACCTGTAAACAAGAGGGGTGTCATAAAAATAATCAAATCAAACATGTGAAGAAACAATAACTGATGGTCAGGATGAATCCTATAAGTAAACCTGTAAACAAGACGGGTGTCATAAAAATAATCAAATCAAACATGTGAAGAAACAATAACTGCTGACGGTCAGGATAAATCCTATAAGTAAACCTGTAAACAAGAGGGGTGTCATAAAATAATCAAATCAAACATGTGAAGAAACAATAACTGCTGACTGTCAAGATGAATCCTATAAGTAAACCTGTAAACAAGAGGGCTGACATAAAAATAATCAAATCAAACATGTGAAGAAACAATAACTGCTGATGTCAGGATGAATCCTATAAGTAAACCTGTAAACAAGAGGGGTGTCATAAAAATAATCAAATCAAACATGTGAAGAAACAATAACTGCTGATGGTCAGGATGAATCCTATAAGTAAACCTGTAAACAAGAGGGGTGTCATAAAAATAATCAAATCAAACATGTGAAGAAACAATAACTGCTGATGGTCAGGATGAATCCTATAAGTAAACCTGTAAACAAGAGGTGTGTCATAAAATAATCAAATCAAACATGTGAAGAAACAATAACTGCTGATGGTCAGGATGAATCCTATAAGTAAACCTGTAAACAAGACGGGTGTCATAAAAATAATCAAATCAAACATGTGAAGAAACAATAACTACTGATGGTCAGGATGAATCCTATAAGTAAACCTGTAAACAAGAGGGGTGTCATAAAAATAATCAAATCAAACATGTGAAGAAACAATAACTACTGATGGTCAGGATGAATCCTATAAGTAAACCTGTAAACAAGAGGGGTGTCATAAAAATAATCAAATCAAACATGTGAAGAAACAATAACTACTGATGGTCAGGATGAATCCTATAAGTAAACCTGTAAACAAGAGGGGTGTCATAAAAATAATCAAATCAAACATGTGAAGAAACAATAACTACTGATGGTCAGGATGAATCCTATAAGTAAACCTGTAAACAAGACGGGTGTCATAAAAATAATCAAATCAAACATGTGAAGAAACAATAACTACTGATGGTCAGGATGAATCCTATAAGTAAACCTGTAAACAAGAGGGGTGTCATAAAAATAATCAAATCAAACACGTGAAGAAACAATAACTTCTGATTGTCAGGATGAATCCTATAAGTAAACCTGTAAACAAGACGGGGTGTCATAAAAATAATCAAATCAAACATGTGAAGAAACAATAACTGCTGATGGTCACCTGGATGAATCCTATAAGTAAACCTGTAAACAAGATGGGGTGTCATAAAAATAATCAAATCAAACACATGAAGAAACAATAACTTCTGATGGTCAGGATGAATCCTATAAGTAAACCTGTAAACAAGAGGGGTGTCATAAAAATAATCAAATCAAACATGTGAAGAAACAATAACTGCTTGTCAGGATGAATCCTATAAGTAAACCTGTAAACAAGAGGGGTGTCATAAAAATAATCAAATCAAACATGTGAAGACACAATAACTACTGATTGTCAGGATGAATCCTATAAGTAAACCTGTAAACAAGAGCGGTGTCATAAAAATAATCAAACACGTGAAGAAACAATAACTGCTGATGGTCAGGATGAATCCTCTAAGTAAACCTGTAAACAAGAGGGGTGTCATAAAAATAATCAAATCAAACATGTGAAGAAACAATAACTACTGATGGTCAGGATGAATCCTATAAGTAAACCTGTAAACAAGAGGGGTGCCATAAAAATAATTAAATCAAACATGTGAAGAAACAATAACTGCTGATGGTCAGGATAAATCCTATAAGTAAACCTGTAAACAAGAGGGGTGTCATAAAAATAATCAAATCAAACATGTGAAGAAACAATAACTGTTGATGGTCAGGATGAATCCTATAAGTAAACCTGTAAACAAGAGGGGTGTCATAAAAATAATCAAATCAAACATGTGAAGAAACAATAACTACTGATGGTCAGGATGAATCCTATAAGTAAACCTGTAAACAAGAGGGGTGTCATAAAAATAATCAAATCAAACATGTGAAGAAACAATAACTGCTGATGGTCAGGATGAATCCTATAAGTAAACCTGTAAACAAGAGGGGTGTCATAAAAATAATCAAATCAAACATGTGAAGAAACAATAACTACTGATGGTCAGGATGAATCCTATAAGTAAACCTGTAAACAAGAGGGGTGTCATAAAAATAATCAAATCAAACATGTGAAGAAACAATAACTGCTGATGGTCAGGATGAATCCTATAAGTAAACCTGTAAACAAGACGGGTGTCATAAAAATAATCAAATCAAACATGTGAAGAAACAATAACTGCTGATGGTCAGAATGAATCCTATAAGTATAAAACCTGTAAACAAGTGGGGTGTCATAAAAATAATCATACACGTGACGAAACAATAACTTCTGATTGTAAGGATAAATCCTATAAGTAAACCTGTAAACAAGAGGGGTGTCATAAAAATAATCATACACGTGACGAAACAATAACTTCTGATTGTAAGGATAAATCCTATAAGTAAACCTGTAAACAAGAGGGGTGTCATAAAAATAATCAAATCAAACATGTGAAGAAACAATAACTGCTGATGGTCAGGATGAATCCTTTAAGTAAACCTGTAAACAAGAGGGGTGTCATAAAAATAATCAAATCAAACATGTGAAGAAACAATAACTGCTGATTGTCAAGATGAATCCTTTAAGTAAACCTGTAAACAAGAGGGGTGTCATAAAAATAATCAAATCAAACATGTGAAGAAACAATAACTGCTGATTGTCAAGATGAATCCTTTAAGTAAACCTGTAAACAAGAGGGGTGTCATAAAAATAATCAAATCAAACATGTGAAGAAACAATAACTACTGATGGTCAGGATGAATCCTATAAGTAAACATGTAAACAAGAGGGGTGTCATAAAAATAATCAAATCAAACATGTGAAGAAACAATAACTGCTGATGGTCAGGATGAATCCTATAAGTAAACCTGTAAACAAGAGGGGTGTCATAAAAATAATCAAATCAAACATGTGAAGAAACAATAACTGCTGATGGTCAGGATGAATCCTATAAGTAAACCTGTAAACAAGAGGGGTGCCATAAAAATAATCAAATCAAACATGTGAAGAAACAATAACTGCTGATGGTCAGGATGAATCCTTTAAGTAAACCTGTAAACAAGAGGGAAGTCATAAAAATAATCAAATCAAACATGTGAAGAAACAATAACTGCTGATGGTCAGGATGAATCCTGTAACTCTTGTGAATAGTGTACAGACATGACAGACAGACAGATGCCACTGTGATCCCAATATGTAGCTCTTGTGACTTCTGTACAGACATGACAGACAGACAGATGCCAATGATCCCCATATGTAGCTCTTGTGACTACTGTACAGACATGACAGACAGACAGATGCCACTGTGATCCCTATATGTAGCTCTTGTGACTTCTGTACAGACATGACAGACAGACAGATGCCAATGATCCCCATATGTAGCTCTTGTGACTACTGTACAGACATGACAGATAGACAGATGCCAATGATTCCCATATGTAGCTCTTGTGACTACTGTACAGACGTAACAGACAGACAGATGCCACTGTGATCACTATATGTAGCTCTTGTGACTACTGTACAGACATGACAGATAGACAGATGCCAATGATCCCTATATGTAGCTCTTGTGACTACTGTACAGATGCAACAGACAGACAGATGCCACTGTGATCCCTATATGTAGCTCTTGTGACTACTGTGCAGACATGACAGACAGACAGATGCCACTGTGATCACTATATGTAGCTCTTGTGACTTCTGTACAGACATGACAGACAGACATTGCCACTGTTATCACTATATGTAGCTCTTGTGACTACTGTACAGACATGACAGACAGACAGATGCCACTGTGATCCCTAAATGTAGCTCTTGTGACTACTGTATAGACATGACAGACAGACAGAGGACACTGTGATCACTGTGTGTAGCTATTGTGACTACTGTACAGACATGACAGACAGACAGATGCCACTGTGATCACTGTATGTAGCTCTTGTGACTACTGTACAGACGTAACAGACAGACAGATGCCACTGTGATCCCCATATGTAGCTCTTGTGACTACTGTACAGACATCACAGACAGATGTCCCTGTGATCCCCATATGTAGCTCTTGTGACTACTGTACAGATGTAACAGACAGACAGATGCCACTGTGATCCCCATATGTAGCTCTTGTGACTACTGTACAGACATGACAGACAGACAGATGCCATTGTGATCCCCATATGTAGCTCTTGTGACTACTGTATAGACATGACAGACAGACATTGCCACTGTGATCACTATATGTAGCTCTTGAGACTACTGTACAGACGTAACAGACAGACAGATGCCACTTTGATCACTATATGTTGCTCTTGTGACTACTGTAGAGACATGACAGATAGACAGATGCCACTGTGATCACTATATGTAGCTCTTGTGACTACTGTACAGACATGACAGACAGACAGATGCCACTGTGATCCCTATATGTTGCTCTTGTGACTACTGGACAGATGTGACTAACAGACAGACAGATGCCACTGTGATCCCTATATGTAGCTCTTGAGACTACTATACAGACATGACAGATAGACAGATGCCACTGTGATCACTATATGTAGCTCTTGTGACTACTGTACAGACATGACAGACAGAAAGATGCCACTGATCACTATATGTAGCTCTTGTGACTACTGTACAGAAGTAACAGACAAACAGATGCCACTGTGATCACTATATGTAGCTCTTGTGACTACTGTAGAGACATGACAGATAGACAGATGCCACTGTGATCACTATATGTAGCTCTTGTGACTACTGTACAGACATGACAGACAGACAGACAGATGGCACTGTGATCCCTATATGTAGCTCTTGTGACTACTGTACAGACATTACAGACAGACAGATGCCACTGTGATCCCAATATGTAGCTCTTGTGACTACTGTGCAGACATGACAGACAGACAGATGCCACTGTGATCCCTATATGTAGCTCTTGTGACTTCTGTACAGACATGACAGACAGACAGATGCCACTGTGATCCCTATATGTAGCTCTTGTGACTTCTGTACAGACATGACAGACAGACAGATGCCACTGTGATCCCATATGTAGCTCTTGTGACTACTGTACAGACATGACAGACAGTTAGATGCCACTGTGATCCCCATATGTAGCTCTTGTGACTACTGTACAGACATAACAGACAGACATTGCCACTGTGATCTCTATATGTAGCTCTTTTGACTACTATACAGACGTAACAGACAGACAGATGCCACTGTGATCTCTATATGTAGCTCTTGTGACTACTGGACAGACATGTCACACAGAGAGATGCCACTGTGATCCCAATATGTAGCTCTTGTGACTACTGGACAGAAGTGCGAAATAGACAGATGCCACTGTGATCCCTATTTGTAGCTGTTAAGACTACTGTACAGACATGACAGACAGACAGATGCCATTGTGATCACAATATGTAGCTTTTGTGACTACTGGATAGAAATGAGAGATAGACAGATGCCACTGTGATCCCTATATATAGCTGTTAAGACTACTGTGCAGATGTGACAGACAGATCACTATATGTAGCTCTTGCATTGCATGAGCTATAAAAATCTAACTGACCAGCCAGTGCACCAGATTTGTCCAGACTTTTTCTCTTCAATCCCCAGGAGGCAATCAGAATAGGAGCTAGTGAAGCAACCATCCATCTCATTGGAGAAATGCCTATGTTACCTGTAAAATATGAATTATTCTGTTAACATGTAGATTTTTTTATTTTCCACAGTTTATCTATGAAATATAAAGACATTTGCCATGTTTGCAGCTCAAAATAAACTAATGAACAATTTATCTGTTAAGCGTTTAATTTCCCTTGAATTGCATGCACTGCATGGCCATGGCATTGTGCTTATACAATCATACAGCCCATTGCAAAGAAGGAGCACCAAGTTAGCGTTTGAGTGAACGCTTTTCAGAACAGCGCTGTCAAAGTATTCTAACGGTAATCATACCTGGTAATGACAAGGACTGGGCATCCAAGCAATCGCGCGTGACATTTAACGGAGAGATTTGTTGAATAGCACAATATGCGAAATAATGCTAAATCTTTGCTTTATAATCAGTTTTTGGTAAATATTGATATTGTAAATATTGATGGATGCTCACTCCTCCCGGGCGCCTGGTTCTGCCTCCATTCGGGAGTTCGCGATTGCCTTGTTAATGGAGACTTGCGCAATTGTACCATATTCCTAAAAAGAAAAAGGCGCTCGATGCCAAATACCCTCAATGACATCCGCCCCTTACATTTCTCTTACAACAAAAAGGCGGATATCGAGCGCCTGTGTGTTAGAATAAATTCTGACATGTCCATCTAGTCGAGACATAGGACAGACTTGTTTGTTTATGCGTTTGATATTCCTTTATCCCAAAAGAAAGAAGTTTGATAAGACATTATATGTGGAAATTTATTTAATCATATTGGATATAAATTGAATCTTTCCATTTCCGATGAAAAAAAAAAACAAAAAACAAAAATATCCATTAATTAATAAAAGAACCCCCCCCCCCCCCAAAAAAAGAGAGAGACAAATCAACGACAGACAGTCATGTTAGTTCTGGTATCAAACTACTAATCAAATTCAATCTCAAATTGAAACTCCGTCCATTTATCTTGTGGACTACATTGTACCCTATTTGATGAAAACAAAACTTTAAGTCAAATTTTAGAATCCTCTTAAAAGTGTTAAGTCCAGATCAGAAATGATAAAAGTTATATGTCATTCCAGGGGTTACTTGACATTGTATCGAAATTTGGCTCAAGTGGTATAGTTGTATTAAGCTGACGGGAATCATCAGGAAATGTATCGCTTTCGCCTGCAGTTGTGAGCTGCTGAACAGACGGGCTGTTTGTCCCAAGTCCAGCTACAGGCTCGTATGGAGCGCTGTTTGGACAGCCTAAAGCTGCGGTGGCTGCTCCGCGCGCGATAGTAGATGGTTGAGCCATGGGAGGATAGGCCCAAATGTACTGATATGGGGATAGTCCAGACATAGGAAATGAGGTCATCGGTATATTGGGAATTTGAGGAAACTGTACATTATGAACAGGGTTTGCCTCTAATAATTGGCGAACTGGATTCGATACTTTCTGCTTGGGAACGTGTCGTTCTTCGAAAATTTTGATTATTTCCTGCCATTTATTTGATTCATTTTCAATGTTAGTGGGGATAATACCCTTATAATGCTTTCTAAGGATAGCTGTGTCGGCCAGAATTAGACGGGACCTCTCCTTATATCCATCAAAAAGATATTTTCCTTGATTGGAATTGATCAAAAATGGTTTTATCTTTGCCTCAAAACTTTGATTTACAATTTCTTCCATTTTGATTTTAGCGTCTAATTCAGCTTTGAGCTTTTTCATCAGACCTTCAGCTTTATCCCTAGCAGAAGTCAGCTCCTTAAGTTCGAGCTTTGCGTTCTCGTGAGAAGCGAGATTTCCACAAATTCGTACATCGTCACACTGTGTAGCTTTGCAATTACGCTTATTGTGCGATTTTGAAATGCGCAAATGACAGTTTCCGCAAAGAGGAATGGTTTTATCTTCTGCAACCCTTACACTGTACTGATCTTGCAGAGATTGCACTTTAGCGCATAGCTCCTCATATTCAAACTTCTGATTCTTATATTCGTCATCTTTGATCTTTATGTCTAATTGTATCGGACTTAAATAAGCTTGTGCATTATTAAAGTTAAGGCCTTTCCTCGCAGGCGTGGTTAAATTGTGTGATACACGTATGTCGGAAGACTTGTTGCTGACCATTGGCGAGCCTTCAAAGACTTTTACACTGATCCGCGGATTAGGCCCGAACTTAGAGTCATAAACTGCTGCACCCAAAAATTTCGAAAAAGTTTTCTCGCCAGCATCGACCCAATCACCCTGATCATCGCGAAATGTAATCTTCATCATTTCTGCATGCATGTTCTGAAGGGCAGGAACTTCGTTCCGAAGTTTACTGCAAAATCCCCAAAATCCAAAATTCTGAAGTTCCATCATTTCAAATTCCACATACATGCAACGTTCTCTGCCATGCGACTGAAAATGAACCTTAACGTCCAGCCTAGTAGCATCTACTATGTTCGCCATAACGTAAATTTTAAGCTTTATTCCTTAAAAGTTAAACGATCTGCAGGAATACATCATGTACGCCCAGCAAATGAAGTTCTCAAATTCAGGTGCGGATGTAAGTTCGTGGGAAGAAGATTTTTATCAATGTAAATATACATGGGCCCCTGTTCATATTTCCCCTTTATTTGCCACTGAAAGATAATCCCTTAATAGACGCGGCAATAAAATTTTACACAAAACGAAACAACACCACAGCGGAATTTAAATATCGATACATCGGTCAAACTTCCTGTCATGTAATTATTATGGTCAATTTATAACAGCATGAGGTCATGTAGATCTTTATCATACATGTATGGTACATGTACATCTATATATATATATTGATAGTTTACGTACACTGTTACTGTTAAGGTACACATGTCCGCTCAACAAGAAATGGAAATGTCAAAATCCAAAAAGGGAAGATTATACAAATTTGGAACAAGCCTTAGTGCTGATTTTCGATTAAATATTATTTCAAAATTAAAAGACTATGGTGCAAATGATGATACAGGGAGTATACCGCGGGGAATTAAAGCTAAGGTATCAAAAGAATTATTGATTGATAAAAATTGTGTAACAAGAGCATGGTTGTCTTGGATAAATGACAAAAACGTTGAATCAAAACCTAAAGGACCAACCAAAGGGTCTACAATGTCGCTGGATCAAAATGATTTACATTACATTGAATTCTTAAAAAGGGAAAGACCATCTATTTCTTTGAGAGAAATACATAATAAACTTTTGGAAAATTGCAATAAAATTATTCATGAATCAACGATATCTCGTGCTTTAAAACAAAATCTACCAGCAGGTGAATTTACACGAAAACGATTGTGCAAACCAGCTAGAGAACGTTTCACAAGTGATAATCTGAAATATACCGAGGCTCTCATGTACTATTTATCACAGAAAGATGTTCATCGTATCAAATATTTCGACGAAGCTGGATTTAATTCTCGCGACTGTAGTCCTATATATGGACATGCACTACGGGGTGAAAGAGCCGTAGAAGTTAGTTCAAAAGCCAAATCTACCAATTTAACACTTAACCTCATGATCGGGGTAAACGGCGTGGTTCATTGTAATATTGTTGATGGTGCTACTGATACTATCCAGTATTTAAACTTTTTTGACCAAGCTATAGACTCCTATACGGATGAGGGATACCACGCCTTGGTTCCCGGGGATATAGTAGTCGTTGATAATGCGCCAGTTCATCGTTACAGTGGCGGAAATGCGCTCTCTGTGTTTTTAGATCAATTTGGGATCGAATATGTATTTACACCTACTTACTCGCCAGATCTTAATCCCGTGGAAAATGTTTTCAGCAAAATTAGACAAATCATGCAACGAAATGAATTTAAACAATTGATTGAAACTAATCTAGAATATGCAATTTTCAAAAGCGTGTCACAAATTTCTCCAGTTGATTGTAAAAGTTACTACACGAATCTCGGATATCTGAGTATGTAATTGTGAATTATTTTGTTGTGAATATTGCTAAGGCCACTTCTTGTTTTTATTCTGTTTTGCGTCCTTTTGAAATTGAGAAAGCTACCAGCCAGCAAGGTAGAAAAACAAACAAGCATATAAAACAAGGTTCCAATTTCATATAATGTGACTATGAAATCCGACAGAAACTTATTCATTTGATTTGTATTAACATATTTTAGTTCACAAAAGAATGATAGATATAATGCAATGTCTTGAATTATAACAGTGCTTTTTGGTTACTACATGGAAAAAGATAAATCTAACAATTTATCTTCGATTTTTGTAGAAAACACATTTAATTTTCACAGTTTCATTATTTTAATTTTGTTTTGTTTTATGACTGGGCTTAAAACCTACCAGGCAGTACCAGCACGAGGACGCAAAACAGAAAATAACAAAGAAATGGCATATGCATTTATATTTGTTCGGTCACCTGTTACATCCTTTCTAATGCACATATATTTGCTATTCTGAAGCAATTCAATCATTTCATTAAATTGTATATAACACTGAAAGAGCAAGAAAAAAATAAATATCATTCAAATCCTAATAGCACTTTCTGTTCGTTACTTTAGCGGTTGATCAGGTGACACAATATAGACCCGTTATACTCAGATTAGAGAACGGACAGGTGAGATCATTTTCCGCTTGAACCGGCAAGATAATTGTTGATTGAATCGCTCATATGGTGCTCGTTCTCTGCAAATGGCTGTAATTTATGCACATACCATTGCACAAATAAATCTATATAGCTTTATAATTTCTAAACCAGAAGCCTCTGATGAGACTGAAGCTCTACTGACTGTTTTATTTAGGTTAAATTCACTTAAGTGACACCCATTTTCAAAGACCCTGGGGATCAGGGGCTCACAGAAAATATCAGGTGCACATCTACACCACAGACACATAATAATGCAAAAAGATTAACTCTGAGTCAATTTTACTTTCTGATACCTGGTTTTCAAAAGATTACATAGACTTACATTTACATACATGTATGAGAAAATGACCACACCTATTTTCAAAAACCCTGAGGATCAGGGGCTCAAACAAAATCTCAGGTACTCAACTAGACCACAGACTCATGGTAATGCAAAAAGAATCAACTCTCTATCAATTATACTTTCTGAGAAGTGTTGTTCACAAATTTACAAAGAGTAACATAGTAGAAAATGATCAGTGTCACCCATTTTTAAGACCCTGGGGTAAAGAAGCCAAAAAAACATCAGGTGCACAAATAGACCAGAGACTGATTATATAATCAGGGTTGTTTTGTTTTTTTTTTATTTTGGGGAAGGTGCCTGTCCCATTTGGGAAAATTTGCAACATTTTGCTGAAATTGGGAATTTATACAATTAATTCTCACCACAGTATGGCCACAAAGTATAATTTATTAACACTACTAATCCATTGATTTGCTTGAACTGAACAAGGGATGAATGAAGAACTTAAAGATGCACTTAGAAATAGGACATTTTGTGCTGACTTCCAGGTTTTGAATCTTATATTCTCAGATTACTTTTTCATAATTCCTCTTTGGGAATTTAAGAGTGATTTGGGGGGGAAAATTGAGGAAATTTGGCATTGGGAAGGGGCCGAAATTCGCCCCCCCCCCCCAAAAAAAAAGGAAAAAAAAACCCTGATAATTAAAAAAGAATAAAACTCTCTATCAATAATACTTTCTGAAAATTGGGTGTTCATGAGGTTACATACACTTATATCAGAGAAAATGACCACACCAATTTTGAAGATCCTGCATGGGGTAAAGAGGCTAATTCTTGATGTCAGATTGGTCACATGACCAAATTTACGCCATGTTTACAGGGGGATGTGCCTCTAGATTTTTCACTGTGCCCTATGAAAAATCCATATTTTGTTTGCTCCTTCTTCAAATTTCTTTTTATATTTGGGTTTGAGGAGCTAAGAGCTAATTCATCAATGGTTCTTTCAATGAATTCTAGTAGATTTTTTCTTGATATAAACGTTAGATTCTAGGTATAAAGCAATTTCCTATGCTCTATGATAAACACCGAGTTTATCCCCCATTTATTTTCGGAACTTCTCTGTGCTTATCTCTAATTGAACCTTTGTGTGACATCACGCCGACATAGAGAATGAAAATATCAGACGCACACCGATTATAATTGAAAATGAATTAACTCTTCACCAATAATACTTTCTGTAAATTGGGTCTTCACAAGGTTACATAGACTTATATACATGTAGGAGAAAATGACCACACCAATTTCTAAGATCCTGGGGTAAAGAGGCTAAAAAAATATCAGGTGCACAAACAAACCAGAGACAATATCGAGTTTATTTACTCAGTTATATAGGAGAAAATGACCACACCCATTTTCGAAGACCCTGGGGGTCAGAAGCTCAAACAAAATATCAGTTTCCCCAAAAAGCTTTGGTTTTCTGTGTGGGCTCGTAAAAAGTTGTGTGGACCTGGCAAGTAAAATTTTAAGTAGAGTTCATACCCTGAAGTGCAATGCAATCTGGAATCAGGATTACTGGATCTTTTTATATCAAATAGAAATGAAGGCTTTGTACATCTCACAAGAAACAGCGCAAACCTTCAGTTTAAGTTTAATGTTTCTCTCCTTTCAGCCTTTATCACCGGGGGCTGGGAGTCAGAGGAAATTCTAAGTTGACGACGTAAAAAAGTTAACAGAGGAGTAACTTTACACACACCATTATTAAACATATTATGAATGATAGTTGACACCCAAAACAGAAGTGTGATTGGCATGACAATCGCTGCTACCAAAATTAACATCATTTTTATTTTTTATTTTCGCTTTTTGTCCGTATGCAGAGTTGTCGATCCCTTGCAACGAGAGTTATCCTTCTTTGGTCTCCACAAAAGCCCAGTCTTTTTGCCGTTTAATCCGCGCGTGTTGAGCGAGCTCAAGCTAATAATCTGTACTGGTCACACTTTAATTAAAAAATGCATGAAATCTTCCATAAATGTGGTAAATGCTGCAAATTTTAAATCAAATGTATTCAATCATACCTATTTAAACCCAATGTATGTTCTATATTAACGGAAAAATTTGGTAAAATCAATCACCAAATATTATTCAGTTCTAAAAAGAATGACAAACAGAAAGACTGACGATGCGAACTTGAAATAAAAGTCCTCTCTTAAAAAAACAATTTAATTACTTAAAATGTAGCTCTCATTCCGCAAAAGTTTGCGAAATGAAGGGGGCTTTTTTTTGTTTACAAGGAATTTTTTATTATTCCACTTCAAACATTCTTCGGATTTCTATACATTCAACTTTTTAAAGCATACACAGTGCTGTTAAACCAGTGTAAATGATATCATATAAGATCGTAAATTCCTTTTCCTGTTGTACAAAATATTTCATTCACTTCATTTCTCGTGTATACATACTTTAAACATTCAAAGAAAACTTATGCGACTAACATTGTCGTCTAATTGTCAAGTGCTTACTCATTTAGATATTTGAAACGTTCTCTCTCTCTCTCTCTCTCTCTCTCTCTCTCTCTCTCTCTCTCTCTCTCTCTCTCAGTGACGGATTCAAGGGGGGGGGGGGTTGCGGAGGGGGCGTCCGCCCCCAGGCACTGACCCAAAATTTTCCAAAAAAAAAATACAAAAAACAAGCGCGGATCCAGATGGGGGGTTGGGGGTCCAGACACCCCCCTTGGAATTTTCGAAGCATGGTTTGTTGAAGCTCATAAATATACGTATTTCACGAGATTAAGTCCCGATTCCCCATTTGTTGTCATAATATTTGAAAAATAACATGAATTTGTATTAAAAATCGCTCATTTTTATTTTTTTTTATCCACATGTAAAAATGTTTCCGGGCTAGCTCAGGCGCCAGATTTTAATTACATACATATAAATTTCAAATGATGCGTACCATTGCAACCCTTATACACTACACCTTTGTCAATACAGCTATTTACCACCACCCCTCCTCCTTCCTCTTCCCTCCCTCCCATTTTTCCCCCTTCCCTCCCTCCTCCCTCCTCCTTCCTCCCGCCTCCCTTTCAATCTGTCCACCCCTTATGATACATGTGTATTCCATGTGACAAGACCTTTCTATTGATGCTGGTCAATATTTTTGACCTCATCGACGACGAGTCATGACAATGACCTTTTACCTACTTTTCAAAACCTTTTACATGTATAGATTACAGATTACAATTAATTTTGAATGTTCGTTGACGCAAATAGTTCCTGATTATTTCAATACCTCGTCTTCTTACATTTAATTTCTACGACTCTTTTTACACTAGATGATTCGTTTTTTACGTCAATGAGTCGCAGATGAGTTGAAAAAAAAATTCTAGCATGTTGATTGATACTGCATCATCCTTATCGCGGAATGCCAGATGTGTTATGAGGCTCTAGAATTGATAGATTATGTATAGGATAAAGACCGAGTTGAGGTCTGTATGAAGTTTAGATGCCCAAGGAGAGAACAGGGTGGTGTTTAAAGACCGAGGCCGAAGGCCGAGGTCTTTAAACACCACCCTGTTCTCTCCGAGGGCATCTAACCTTCATACAGACCTCAACTCGGTCTTTATCCGACTTACAAACCGCAGAATTTCTTCAATTTTCAGAAAAATAAAAATCCAAATATTTAATACACCCCTGCTTTTCAGAATGAAATTGACCATGCAAATTATCGGGTGGAAATATGCAACGTTAACGGTTATTAGGCCATAGTATAAAATAGTTTGTTATACATCCCGATCATTTTCTAAAAGGTATCCTGTCGGGTCAGAGAAGAAAATAACACGTAAACAATGAGTTCTATTTCCATTAAAGTTTTTTAATATGTGATTAAATTATTGCAAATAGAGATAAGGAAAGATTTTGTAATCAAGTGAGGATAATATTTCTTCATTTTGTGCATCAAGTTCCTCAATATACATTCAATTGAAGAGCATTTAGAATTATTGGTCTTCAAGAATCGCTACAAGGATCTAAATTGATTTGAAATGGCATTTTGAACTTTTCGGAATAGAAGAATCTATTCTTTTTCTGTAACATTTCTTATAAAAGAATGTATTTCGCGGACTTGAAACACAGTATTTCTATACTATGGCCGAATACTCATTATAATCGAAACAATTCACACCCGCGACTGAAATAATTTTCTTCTCTCCGCCCCTCATTGTTTTTTATTGACCTCCACACTTCATTGAACGTTCATAAAACCTCGTATATTTAGAATCGTCCGCGGTCTTTATGAAATAAAATGACCGATGAATAACAAAAGAATCACATTTGAAGGTTTGTAAAGAACATTAGAGCCACAGTTACCCCCTTTCGGGTTTAAAAAGATATTAAAAGTCTACTAAGCGACAGATTTTTGCATGAATCCATTTCTGAGCTTATTTTGATACTATCTAGCATATATAAAAGTTTCAAGCAAAAAATGGTGGTGCGATTCGAGTATTTAATCGTCATTATAGTATAATTTACAAAGGATTATATAGGAAAAAATAAGTGGGGTCTGATACCTATATTGGGCATTACTTTTGAATGGTTAAGTGATAGGACTGTGATATGTCACATGTGTATGATGCGGCTTTGATTTTAGAACTATGTATGTATATTCCTTGTCATCGTCGGATAACCCCAGTCTTTTGCTCTTCTTTTAAATCGATTTAATTAAAAGAAGAGCAATTAAGACCGGGGGTATATCCGACGATGATTCCTCGTGCATTCCATAATTTGACCTCGTGACCTTGACCTTTCACCTACTGAATAGAAAATTAAAGATGCCGACGCATTCACGTTTCACAAACACAGGAATCAAAGCTTCGGGGACATATAGCTTTTGGTTTGTCCGTCTGCTTGTCTGTCTGCTTGTCCATTGCAAAAATTAAACTTGGGCATAACCTTTAAATTGTAAGTGTTGATATTTCACATGTGTTTTTCTTCTGACCATGCTGAAAAGACCTATCTTTTCTTACTTCATGACCTTTGACCTTTGACTTAATTACTTTTCTGAAACTTTATCACTGGGCATATCTTTTGAATGT
This sequence comes from Pinctada imbricata, assembly GCA_033119305.1. NCBI lineage: Eukaryota > Metazoa > Mollusca > Bivalvia > Pterioida > Pteriidae > Pinctada > Pinctada imbricata. Next base: position 11,898,266 of record VSWD01000001.1, on the reverse strand, counting down.
TATGTGATTTGATACTAGTATTTTTAAAATATGTGTATTGCTTATGACAAGATCTTTCCATTCATATCAATATTTTTTGACCTAGTGACCTAAGTTTGACCTTTTACCTCCTTTCAAAACACTTACTCATCGGGCTTATCTTTAGAATGGTTAGTGATAGCGGACTTTTATATTTCACATGTGTATTCCATGTGATGATATCAACATTTATGACCCCTTGATCTTGACCTTGACTTATTTTTCAAAAACTATAACATTGGGCATAATTGATTTTTTTTTAAATGTTGATGGTAGCTAGGGCTTTGATATTCTGTGACAAGACCTTTCCACAAATTCATGTTTTATCTTTTTATTACGTTCAGATGCTTCTAAAATGCGAATTGGGTATCATGCATATAGCCCGCAGAATTGAAAGTGTGATGCAGCTTTAATTTTAGAACTGCATGCGCGGGGACATGTAACAGATCAATGACATACTGAATACAAAAATATGATGCATTGTCCTCATGCAGTTTCTATAGTACATATTTACAAACGTACGTACAGCTTATACGAGGCGACCTCTGGTGTATAACAATAACATAATATTGTTATTTCAAGGTGTCAGTGAGGTATGCGCACGCCGGAGATCAAAGGAGACAGATCGTTTGTGGTGGTGCATGGGAACAGTAAAGATGCCAATTTCCGACAGATTGGGTGATTTATGAACATTATTTAATTAGTAAATGTTATCTACTTATCAGCCAATGCCTTTGTGAATGAAGACGTAAGGTCAAGGTCAAGGTCAAAGTTTAAATTTAAGCTGACATACTAACAAAAGATATCAAATCTGGGAAACAGAGAAAAACGAGTAAATCGATATATGTAACATGCATGCAACAGCATAGGTCGATACCCTCCCCCCCCCTTAATAAAAACCCAAGAGGCCTATGGGGGCCACATCGCTCACCTGAGTTGCAAACCAAAAACTTGAGTACCTGATTCCTGTAAGGTTTCTTTAAATTTCGTGAAGCGGTTTCAGAGGAGAAGTCGAAAATGTGTCAGCCAATCAGAGCCCTCGGCGGCCATATTTGTTGACTGATCGGCACGAAAAGCACAAACTTGGTAGAGGACTGTGCATGAGTACTAGTTTCCTGTAAGGTTTCGTGAAAGTCTGTGCAGTGGTATCTTCTCGAGACAAGTGTACGTAAGATATTACGTACACTTGTCTCGAGAAGATCTGGTGCAGTGGTTGCAGAGAAGAAGTAAAAAAATTGTGTCAGCCAATCAGAGCCCTCCACGGCCATATTTGTTGACCGATCGGCATAAAATACAAACTTGGTAGAGGACCTTGTGTACTTGTTTCCTGTAAGGTTTTATGAAATTCTGTGCAGCAGTTGCAGGGGAGAAGTCGAAAATGTGTCAGCCAATCAGAGCCCTCCGCGGCCATATTTGTTGACCAATCGGCACGAAAAACACAAACTTAATAGATGACCTTGAGTACTTGCTTTCTATAAGGTTTGATGAAATTCTGTGTAGCGGTTGCAGGAGAGAAGTCGAATATATGTCAGCCAATCAGTGCCATGCTTCCTGTAAAGTTTCGTGAAATTCTGTACAGCGGTTGCAGGGAAAAAGTCGAAAATGTGTCAGCCAATCAGAGCTCTCAGCAGCCATATTTGTTGACCGATCGGCACGAAAAACACAAACTTGGAAGAGGACCTGTGTACTTGCTTCCTGTGAGGTTTCGTGAAATTCTGTGCAGCAGTTGCAGAGAAAATGTCGAAAATGTGTCGGCCAATCAGAGCCCTCGGCGGCCATATTTGTTGACCGATCGGCACGAAAAACACAAACTTGGTAGAAGACCTTGAGCACTTGCTTCATGTTGGATTTGTACACTCAACGTGAAGATTATGTATGGATAAATGCTGGAAATTAAGCAATTTCATCATTGGTTGTAAAAATTATCAAGGAATACCCTGGACATGTACCTACATCATCGACATTTTCGTTCGGTTTAAAAATAGTGTTCTAACTCGATTTTCATGATCCTATAGATGCATATTACCATTTCTTGATCTAAACATATCTTCACGTTGATTGCACAAATCCAATACGAACTGTGTAAAACATTGACATTGAAGGATGTAAACATACGAATCGTCATTACCTGTCGCCATGACGGGATGTAGGTACCCGATGGTACGTGCATCTGCTTTATACCAGTGATATTGCAAGCCTGTGCAGCCTATGACCTTGTTGCAAGTTGATTTTGTGGAAGGGCGAGCGGAGCAAGCCTAGAAAGTTTATATCAAGTGCTATTTAGACATTAAAAGTGAAGCAAACTGAAATTTGTTTCAGTGAATGGCGAGCGAAGCGAGCCGAAAATTTTTGGATTTTGAACACAATATATGAGTGGGCCAGAATATTTATTTCTGCAATAAAGAGGGTCAGGTTATCTATTTTCAACATTTTCTGGGTCAGAATATTTATTTTCAAAACTGCCAGCCCCCCCCCCCCCCTTTCAGGATTAAATGGTCGTCCCCTAAGTCTTTTTCACAAACAAGTGGGCCTTTCTTAGAATACAGACAACCAATCGCGCGTACATTGCGCGATTTCCGTCTTTCGTCACGATCGCCTTCTCGAAAAACCATTTCAACGGATTATTTCAGTCGGAAACGGACGCCTGATTAAAACGAAAGTACCAAGAATCATTATTTATAACTAGTACGTGTTGATAGATCACACTGGTTCTGAATTTCAAAATGTAAGTAACACTGCTTGAGCTAATATATCATCTATAATATACTAATGATACCATGTTACGTGAAGTGATCAGGACTTTATAGTATAGCTAGATCAATTGTATTCTTATTCACAGTGAATCTTAGGGGAGGGGGGGGGGTAGTAAGAGATCAGGTCCCCTCTCATTGGAATTTGATATAGATATCCAATAATCCTCATTTTCCCCGTTATTATGTGTAATTCTTTTCTAACACTTAGGCTGGACTCCCACCATCCCTGACGGGTAGGGGCTCCCTTCTCTGGAAAAAATCCAGATCCGCTCAATACGCGATCATGCAGTATGTGTGTGTAGGGGGGGGGGGGGGGGGGGCAAGGGGTACCTCTCTCTTCCCTCCCACCCCGTACCCCCCTCCTCCCGCCCCTCCCCCTTTCTTCCTCTTCCCTCCCTCTTCACGCCCCTTTCTCCCCCTCCCTTTCACACTGTCCACCCCCTCTTATGTGGTACTCGATACAGATTGATGTCAGATTTACCTACAAACAAAGCCTGACACCGCTTCTATCATCAATAATTCACACAATTAGTGTCAGAAAGTATGTATAATTCTCACATCTATGTTACTCTACCAGAATCCCCCCGTAATTAGTAAATTGCAGGACACATTATTAGAATTAATCGTGTCTTGTATAAAAGTACTGAATTCGTGCCCAATTTTCATCTTTCGTGTTAGATCCTAATGAAAACAATACAGGAACAACTGTAAGGGGTTCCTGCCAGAGGTGAATTAGATACTCATTATAATGAGTAATCAACGAATGTTACACAGACATGAAAGACCAAACCTGAAATACAGAAAGTATACGGTCTTACGGGCGTAGGTCTTGAACGGCGTGGAAGGGACACGTCCCTCCTCACTTTCGAAAGAAGTGGGTTTCGTATTCATCACACAAACTTATATAAATATTGTCACCAATTTATGGACATTATTGACTGACACGATTTCTACTTCGTCGTAAACACTGTGAGGAATTACCATCATTACAGGAAAACTTTGAGGAAAAAAAACTCAAAGGCCTCTTCCAAAATCTTACGTTAAAACTCGGTCCATTAAACAAGGATGCTTATTGTAGCAGTGCATGTAATGTTTTAGATATGCAATCTAATGAAAATTTATAGCCCTTTTTAGATTTATTCCATAAACTGCATGTACATATAGTTTACGGAATAAGAAAACTTTTAAAGTAGATTGCGTTAAAAGGAAAAGAATCACATTAGTCGTTTATCATTGCTAATATTGCATTTCGATCCCGTCAAAAGATCTGCCACCTTGTTTGTGAATATTGGAATGATTTCGATCATGTATGTTTCTTATCAGTATGATACACTTTACTTGCAAATTATATACTTTAAAATTGCACATAGTGTTCAAAACTACCACAAATCAGAAATCTGATACACTACTCTATTGTTAATTTTACAAAAATTACTCTGAGGTGGAATTGCTTTGGTCACGAAAGTGTTTTCAAGTTCTTCCTGTCATGTATAACTAATTCCCTTCAATTTGACGGTATCTATATGTAGAGGTTTTACAAGGTTCATGCACTTTTCAAGCGCGATGCATAGCTGCAAGTCTTTCCGTCCGTCTGGCCGTCGATCTTTCACGGTGCCACACAATATATATTATATACGTACTATTTTCGCAAGGGCTTCTCTGCAGAACATGTCATGTCGGCAATTCCGGGCCACTTTTTCAGATTTTGTGCCCAGAACAAAGTTTCGTGTAAACTGAATAGATCCACGCGTTCTAGTGAATATTGATACCCCCTCGATACGCGTTGATATCCCCTCGATACGCGATGTGCAACTCATACATACGATATCCTATATTTTTTGCAATCTCATCTAATATCTCAATTGGAAATTTTCGCCAAGACAAAGGTCAAAATACTGTCTTTCCTATAGTGTAAAACATTATGCACACTTCAGTACATGCATCCGATATTTCTAAAATTCTGACACAAAAAACTGCACCTGCGAACACGGGATGTTAACCCGATGTATAGATCTTGATCAAGTTTTAGATTTAAAGTTAACAATGTTTTCTATGGGTAACTTCAATTAAATCTTATACCCATTACACATAAATAATAAATATCAGGCCAAACAAAGGGACTATGTGACAGCGATCTTTATACAGACATGATAGTTTACAGTGTTACAAGTCCCTGTGAATTTTGATTCCTTGATATCATACATTGCCATCAAGTAAAGGCGACATGTAAATGATAATGAGATCTCAAGTAGGACAGTTTACCCTGTGTGACCACATCGGCATACTCCCACATGATACAACTGACAAAATAACTCCAACAAACAACTAAACGAACAACAGTGGATCAAGGTACACAACAACGCCCATCTAGAACGGTCCAACAAACATGGGACAAAGAGGTACACAGCAACGCCACCTAGAACGGTCCAACAAACAACAGGGGACAACAAGGTACACAACAACGCCACCTAGAACGATCCAACAAATGACATGGACAACTAGGTACACAACAACGCCACCTAGAACGGTCCAACAAACAACAGGGGACAACAAGGTACACAACAACGCCCACCTAGAACGGTCCAACAAACAACAGGGGACAACAAGGTACACAACATCGCCACCTAGAACGGTCCAACAAATGACATGGACAACTAGGTACACAACAACGCCACCTAGAACGGTCCAACAAACAACAGGGAACAACGAGGTACACAACAACGCCCACATAGAAAGGTCCAACAAACAACATGGACAACAAGGTACACAACAACGCCCACCAAGAACGGTCCAACAAACAACATGGACAACAAGGTACACAACAACCCCCACCTAGAACGGTCCAACAAACAACATGGACAACTAGGTACACAACAACGCCCACCTAGAACGGTCCAACAAACAACATGGACAACTAGGTACACAACAACGCCCACATAGAAAGGTCCAACAAACAACATGGACAACTAGGTACACAACAACGCCCACCTAGAACGGTCCAACAAACAACATGGACAACGAGGTACACAACAACGCCCACCTAGAACGGTCCAACAAACAACAGGGAACAACGAGGTACACAACAACGCCACCTAGAACGGTCCAACAAACAACATGGACAACAAGGTACACAACAACGCCACCTAGAACGGTCCAACAAACAACAGGGGACAACAAGGTACACAACAACACCCACCTAGAACGGTCCAACAAACAACATGGACAACTAGGTACACAACAACGCCCACCTAGAACGGTCCAACAAACAACATGGACAACTAGGTACACAACAACGCCCACCTAGAACGGTCCAACAAACAACATGGACAACTAGGTACACAACAACGCCCACCTAGAACGATCCAACAAACAACATGGACAACTAGGTACACAACAACGCCCACCTAGAACGGTCCAACAAACAACATGGACAACAAGGTACACAACAACGCCCGACTAGAACGGTCCAACAAACAACAGGGGACAACAAGGTACACAACAACGCCCGACTAGAACGGTCCAACAAACAACATGGACAACTAGGTACACAACAACGCCCACCTAGAACGGTCCAACAAACAACATGGACAACAAGGTATTCAACAACGCCCGACTAGAACGGTCCAACAAACAACATGGACAACAAGGTACACAACAACGCCCACATGGAACGGTCCAACAAACAACATGGACAACAAGGTACACAACAACGCCCACATAGAAAGGTCCAACAAACAACATGGACAACTAGGTACACAACAACGCCCACCTAGAACGGTCCAACAAACAACAGAGAACAACGAGGTACACAACAACGCCCACCTAGAACGGTCCAACAAACAACATGGACAACAAGGTACACAACAACACCCACCTAGAACGGTCCAACAAAAAACATGGACAACTAGGTACACAACAACGCCCACCTAGAACGGTCCAACAAACAACAGGGAACAACGAGGTACACAACAATGCCCACATAGAAAGGTCCAACAAACAACATGGACAACAAGGCACACAACAACGCCCACCTAGAACGGTCCAACAAACAACATGGACAACAAGGTACACAACAACGCCCACCTAGAACGGTCCAAAAAACAACATGGAGTACAAGGTACACAACAACGCCCACCTAGAACGGTCAAACAAACAACATGGACAACAGGGTACACAACAATGCCCACCTAGAACGGTCCAACAAACAACATGGACAATAAGGTACACAACAACGCCCACCTAGAACGGTCCAACAAACAACAGGGGACAACGAGGTTCACAACAACGCCACCTAGAACGGTCCAACAAACAACAGGGGACAACAAGGTACACAACAACACCCACCTACAACGGTCCAACAAACAACAGGGAACAACAAGGTACACAACAACGCCACCTAGAACGGTCCAACAAACAACATGGACAACAAGGTACACAACAACGCCACCTAGAACAGTCCAACAAACAACAGGGGACAACAAGGTATACAACAACGCCCATCTAGAACGGTCCAACAAACAACATGGACAACAAGGTACACAACAACGCCACCTAGAACAGTCCAACAGACAACAGGGACAACAAGGTACACAACAACGCCTACTAGAACAGTCCAACAGACAACAGGGACAACAAGGTACACAGCAACGCCCACCTAGAACGGTCCAACAAACAACAGGGGACTACGAGGTACACAACAACGTCCACCTAGAACGGTCCAACAAACAACAGGGAACAACGAGGTACACAACAACGCCCACCTAGAACGGTCCAACAAACAACAGGGAACAACAAGGTACACAACAACGCCCACATAGAAAGGTCCAACAAACAACAGGGAACAACGAGGTACACAACAACGCCCACCTAGAACGGTCCAACAAACAACATGGACAACAGGGTACACAACAATGCTCACCTAGCACGGTCCAACAAACAACAGGGAACAACAAGGTACACAACAACGCCCACCTAGAACGGTCCAACAAACAACATGGGACAACAAGATACACAACAACGCCCAACTAGAACTTTCCAACAAACAACATGGACAACAAGGTACACAACAACGCCCACCTAGAACGGTCCAACAGACAACAGGGACAACCAGGTACACAACAACGCCCACCTAGAACGGTCCAACAAACAACAAAGGACAACCAGGTACACAACAACGCCCACATAGAAAGGTCCAACAAACAACAAGGAACAACAAGGTACACAACAATACCCACCTAGAACGGTCCAACAAACAACAGGGAACAACAAGGTACACAACAACGCCCACCTAGAACGGTCCAACAAACAACAGGGGACAACAAGGTACACAACAACGCCCACATAGAACGGTCCAACAAACAACAGGGGACAACAAGGTACACAACAACGCCCACATAGAAAGGTCCAACAAACAAAAAGGAATAACAAGGTACACAACAACACCCACATAGAACGGTCCAACAAATAACAGGGATAACAAGGTACACACCAACGCCCACATAGAAAGGTCCAACAAACAACAGGGAACAACGAGGTACACAACAAAGTCTACCTAGAACGGTCCAACAAACAACATGGACAACAGGGTACACAACAATGCTCACCTAGCACGGTCCAACAAACAACAGGGGACAACAAGGTACACAACAACCCCTACCTAGAGCAGTCGGACAAACAACAGGGAACAACGAGGTACACAACAACGCCCACCTAGAACGGTCCAACAAACAACATGGGACAACAAGGTACACAAAAACGCCCACCTAGAACGGTCCAACAAACAACAGGGGACAACGAGGTACACAACAACGCCCACATAGAAAGGTCCAACAAACAACAGGGAACAACGAGGTACACAACAACGCCCACCTAGAACGGTCCAACAAACAACATGGACAACAGGGTACACAACAATGCTCACCTAGCACGTTCCAACAAACAACAGGGGACAACAAGGTACACAACAACGCCTACCTAGAGCAGTCGGACAAACAACAGGGAACAACGAGGTACACAACAACGCCCACCTAGAACAGTCCAACAAACAACAGGGGACAACGAGGTAAACAACAACGCCCACATAGAAAGGTCCAACAAACAACAGGGAACAACGAGGTACACAACAACGCCCACCTAGAACGGTCCAACAAACAACATGGACAACAGGGTACACAACAATGCTCACCTAGCACGGTCCAACAAACAACAGGGGACAACAAGGTACACAACAACGCCTACCTAGAGCAGTCGGACAAACAACATGGGACAACAAGATACACAACAACGCCCAACTAGAACGATCCAACAAACAACATGGACAACAAGGTACACAAATACGCCCACCTAAAACGGTCCAACAGACAACAGGGGACAACAAGGTACACAACAACGCCCACCTAGAACGGTCCAACAGACAACAGGGGACAACCAGGTACACAACAACGCCCACCTAGAACGGTCCAACAGACGACAGGGACAACCAGGTACACAACAATACCCACCTAGAACGGTCCAACAAACAACAGGGAACAACAAGGTACACAACAACGCCCACCTAGAACGGTCCAACAAACAACAGGGGACAACGAGGTACACAACAACGCCCACATAGAAAGGTCCAACAAACAACAGGGGACAACGAAGTACACAACACCCACCTAGAACGGTCCAACAAACAACAGGGGACAACAAGGTACACAACAACGCCCACATAGAACGGTCCAACAAACAACAGGGAACAACAAGGTACACAACAACGCCCACATAGAACGGTCCAACAAACAACAGGGGACAACAAAGTACACAACAACGCCAACCTAGAACGGTCCAACAAACAACAGGGTACAACGAAGTACACAACAACGCCCACATAGAACGGTCCAACAGACAACAGGGACAACCGGGTACACAACAACGCCCACCTAGAACGGTCCAACAGACGACAGGGACAACCTGCAGCCTGTTTCACAAAAATTCTTACGAAAATTTTCAGGAATTTTCGTAACTTTTGATTGCTTAGTTTTACTATCTACCTAGATTTAGCGAAATTTTGTTTCTGAATGCATATTAAGTATGTAGAAATGATATTAGAAAACATAATACAATTATGAATAGATAAACGTTAAAACCTTTTATTCCATGGAGATAGTTACGAAAATTCCTGATTTTTTTCATAAAAACTTTTGTGAAACTGGGCACAGGTACACAACAATACCCACCTAGAACGGTCCAACAAACAACAGGGAACAACAAGGTACACAACAACGCCCACCTAGAACGGTCCAACAAACAACAAAGGACAACCAGGTACACAACAACGCCCACATAGAAAGGTCCAACAAACAACAGGGAACAACAAGGTACACAACAATACCCACCTAGAACGGTCCAACAAACAACATGGGACAACAAGGTACACAAAAACGCCCACCTAGAACGGTCCAACAAACAACAGGGAACAACAAGGTACACAACAACGCCCACATAGAACGGTCCAACAAACAACAGGGGACAACAAGGTACACAACAACGCCCACATGGAACGGTCCAACAAACAACAGGGGACAACAATGTACACAACAACGCCCACATAGAACGGTCCAACAAACAACAGGGGACAACTAGGTACACAACAACGCCAACCTAGAACGGTCCAACAAACAACAGGGGACAACGAGGTACACGACAACGCCCATATAGAAAGGTCCAACAAACAACAGGGGACAACGAAGTACACAACAACGCCCACATAGAACGGTCCAACAAAGAACAGGGAACAAGGTACACAACATCGCCCACCTAGAACGGTCCGACAAGCAACAGGGGACAACAAGGTACACAACCATGCCCACCTAGAACGGTCCAACAAACAACAGGGGACAACAAGGTACACAACATCGCCCACCTAGAACGGTCCGACAAGCAACAGGGGACAACAAGGTACACAACAATGCCCACCTAGAACGGTCCAACAAACAACAGGGGACAACAAGGTACACGACATTGCCCACCTAGAACGGGCCAACAAACAACAGGGACAACAAAGTACACAACAATGCCCACCTAGAACGGTCCAAAAAGCAACAGGGGACAACAAGGTACACAACAACACCCACCTAGAACGGTCCAACAAACAACAGGGGACAACAAGGTACACAACAATGCCCACCTAGAACGGTCCAACAAACAACATGGACAACAAGGTACACAACAACGCCCACCTAGAACGGTCCAACAGACGACAGGGACAACCAGGTACACAACAATACCCACCTAGAACGGTCCAACAAACAACAGGGAACAACAAGGTACACAACAACGCCCACCTAGAACGGTCCAACAAACAACAGGGGACAACGAGGTACACAACAACGCCCACATAGAAAGGTCCAACAAACAACAGGGGACAACGAAGTACACAACACCCACCTAGAACGGTCCAACAAACAACAGGGGACAACAAGGTACACAACAACGCCCACATAGAACGGTCCAACAAACAACAGGGAACAACAAGGTACACAACAACGCCCACATAGAACGGTCCAACAAACAACAGGGGACAACAAAGTACACAACAACGCCAACCTAGAACGGTCCAACAAACAACAGGGTACAACGAAGTACACAACAACGCCCACATAGAACGGTCCAACAGACAACAGGGACAACCGGGTACACAACAACGCCCACCTAGAACGGTCCAACAGACGACAGGGACAACCTGCAGCCTGTTTCACAAAAATTCTTACGAAAATTTTCAGGAATTTTCGTAACTTTTGATTGCTTAGTTTTACTATCTACCTAGATTTAGCGAAATTTTGTTTCTGAATGCATATTAAGTATGTAGAAATGATATTAGAAAACATAATACAATTATGAATAGATAAACGTTAAAACCTTTTATTCCATGGAGATAGTTACGAAAATTCCTGATTTTTTTCATAAAAACTTTTGTGAAACTGGGCACAGGTACACAACAATACCCACCTAGAACGGTCCAACAAACAACAGGGAACAACAAGGTACACAACAACGCCCACCTAGAACGGTCCAACAAACAACAAAGGACAACCAGGTACACAACAACGCCCACATAGAAAGGTCCAACAAACAACAGGGAACAACAAGGTACACAACAATACCCACCTGGAACGGTCCAACAAACAACATGGGACAACAAGGTACACAAAAACGCCCACCTAGAACGGTCCAACAAACAACAGGGGACAACAAGGTACACAACAACGCCCACATAGAACGGTCCAACAAACAACAGGGGACAACAAGGTACACAACAACGCCCACATGGAACGGTCCAACAAACAACAGGGGACAACAATGTACACAACAACGCCCACATAGAACGGTCCAACAAACAACAGGGGACAACTAGGTACACAACAACGCCAACCTAGAACGGTCCAACAAACAACAGGGGACAACGAGGTACACGACAACGCCCACATAGAAAGGTCCAACAAACAACAGGGGACAACGAAGTACACAACAACGCCCACATAGAACGGTCCAACAAAGAACAGGGAACAAGGTACACAACATCGCCCACCTAGAACGGTCCGACAAGCAACAGGGGACAACAAGGTACACAACCATGCCCACCTAGAACGGTCCAACAAACAACAGGGGACAACAAGGTACACAACATCGCCCACCTAGAACGGTCCGACAAGCAACAGGGGACAACAAGGTACACAACAATGCCCACCTAGAACGGTCCAACAAACAACAGGGGACAACAAGGTACACGACATTGCCCACCTAGAACGGGCCAACAAACAACAGGGACAACAAAGTACACAACAATGCCCACCTAGAACGGTCCAAAAAGCAACAGGGGACAACAAGGTACACAACAACACCCACCTAGAACGGTCCAACAAACAACAGGGGACAACAAGGTACACAACAATGCCCACCTAGAACGGTCCAACAAACAACATGGACAACAAGGTACACAACAACGCCCACCTAGAACGGTCCAACAGACGACAGGGACAACCAGGTACACAACAATACCCACCTAGAACGGTCCAACAAACAACAGGGAACAACAAGGTACACAACAACGCCCACCTAGAACGGTCCAACAAACAACAGGGGACAACGAGGTACACAACAACGCCCACATAGAAAGGTCCAACAAACAACAGGGGACAACGAAGTACACAACACCCAACTAGAACGGTCCAACAAACAACAGGGGACAACAAGGTACACAACAACGCCCACATAGAACGGTCCAACAAACAACAGGGAACAACAAGGTACACAACAACGCCCACATAGAACGGTCCAACAAACAACAGGGGACAACAAAGTACACAACAACAACAACCTAGAACGGTCCAACAAACAACAGGGTACAACGAAGTACACAACAACGCCCACATAGAACGGTCCAACAGACAACAGGGACAACCGGGTACACAACAACGCCCACCTAGAACGGTCCAACAGACGACAGGGACAACCTGCAGCCTGTTTCACAAAAATTCTTACGAAAATTTTCAGGAATTTTCGTAACTTTTGATTGCTTAGTTGTACTATCTACCTAGATTTAGCGAAATTTTGTTTCTGAATGCATATTAAGTACATGTATGTAGAAATGATATTAGAAAACATAATACAATTATGAATAGATAAACGTTAAAACCTTTTATTCCATGGAGATAGTTACGAAAATTCCTGATTTTTTTCATAAAAACTTTTGTGAAACTGGGCACAGGTACACAACAATACCCACCTAGAACGGTCCAACAAACAACAGGGAACAACAAGGTACACAACAACGCCCACCTAGAACGGTCCAACAAACAACAAAGGACAACCAGGTACACAACAACGCCCACATAGAAAGGTCCAACAAACAACAGGGAACAACAAGGTACACAACAATACCCACCTAGAACGGTCCAACAAACAACAGGGAACAACAAGGTACACAACAACACCCACATGGAACGGTCCAACAAATAACAGGGATAACAAGGTACACAACAACGCCCACATAGAAAGGTCCAACAAACAACAGGGAACAACGAGGTACACAACAACGCCCACCTAGAACGGTCCAACAAACAACATGGACAACAGGGTACACAACAATGCTCACCTAGCACGGTCCAACAAACAACAGGGGACAACAAGGTACACAACAACGCCTACCTAGAGCAGTCGGACAAACAACAGGGAACAACGAGGTACACAACAACGCCCACCTAGAACGGTCCAACAAACAACATGGGACAACAAGGTACACAAAAACGCCCACCTAGAACGGTCCAACAAACAACAGGGGACAACGAGGTACACAACAACGCCCACATAGAAAGGTCCAACAAACAACAGGGAACAACGAGGTACACAACAACGCCCACCTAGAACGGTCCAACAAACAACATGGACAACAGGGTACACAACAATGCTCACCTAGCACGGTCCAACAAACAACAGGGGACAACAAGGTACACAACAACGCCTACCTAGAGCAGTCGGACAAACAACATGGGACAACAAGATACACAACAACGCCCAACTAGAACGGTCCAACAAACAACATGGACAACAAGGTACACAAAAACGCCCACCTAGAACGGTCCAACAGACAATAGGGGACAACAAGGTACACAACAACTTCCACCTTGAACGGTCCAACAGACAGCAGGGACAACCAGGTACACAACAACGCCCACCTAGAACGGTCCAACAGACGACAGGGACAACCAGGTACACAACAATACCCACCTAGAACGGTCCAACAAACAACAGGGAACAACAAGGTAGACAACAACGCCCACCTAGAACGGTCCAACAAACAACAGGGGACAACGAGGTACACAACAACGCCCACATAGAAAGGTCCAACAAACAACAGGGGACAACAAAGTACACAACAACGCCAACCTAGAACGGTCCAAGAAACAACAGGGTACAACGAAGTACACAACAACGCCCACATAGAACGGTCCAACAGACAACAGGGACAACCGGGTACACAACAACGCCCACCTAGAACGGTCCAACAGACGACAGGGACAACCTGCAGCCTGTTTCACAAAAATTCTTACGAAAATTTTCAGGAATTTTCGTAACTTTTGATTGCTTAGTTTTACTATCTACCTAGATTTAGCGAAATTTTGTTTCTGAATGCATATTAAGTATGTAGAAATGATATTAGAAAACATAATACAATTATGAATAGATAAATGTTAAAACCTTTTATTCCATGGAGATAGTTACGAAAATTCCTGATTTTTTTCATAAAAACTTTTGTGAAACTGGGCACAGGTACACAACAATACCCACCTAGAACGGTCCAACAAACAACAGGGAACAACAAGGTACACAACAACGCCCACCTAGAACGGTCCAACAAACAACAAAGGACAACCAGGTACACAACAACGCCCACATAGAAAGGTCCAACAAACAACAGGGAACAACAAGGTACACAACAATACCCACCTAGAACGGTCCAACAAACAACATGGGACAACAAGGTTCACAAAAACGCCCACCTAGAACGGTCCAACAAACAACAGGGGACAACAAGGTACACAACAACGCCCACATAGAACGGTCCAACAAACAACAGGGGACAACAAGGTACACAACAACGCCCACATGGAACGGTCCAACAAACAACAGGGGACAACAAGGTACACAACAATGCCCACATGGAACGGTCCAACAAACAACAGGGGACAACTAGGTACACAACAACGCCAACCTAGAACGGTCCAACAAACAACAGGGGACAACGAGGTACACAACAACGCCCACATAGAAAGGTCCAACAAACAACAGGGGACAACGAAGTACACAACAACGCCCACATAGAACGGTCCAACAAAGAGCAGGGAACAAGGTACACAACATCGCCCACCTAGAACGGTCCGACAAGCAACAGGGGACAACAAGGTACACAACAATGCCCACCTAGACCGGTCCAACAAACAACAGGGGACAACAAGGTACACAACATCGCCCACCTAGAACGGTCCGACAAGCAACAGGGGACAACAAGGTACACAACAATGCCCACCTAGAACGGTCCAACAAACAACAGTGGACAACAAGGTACACGACATTGCCACCTAGAACGGTCCAACAAACAACAGGGACAACAAAGTACACAACAATGCCCACCTAGAACGGTCCAACAAGCAACAGGGGACAACAGGGGACAACAAGGTACACAACAACACCCACCTAGAACGATCCAACAAACAACAGGGGACAACAAGGTACACAACAATGCCCACCTAGAACGGTCCAACAAACAACAGGGGACAACAAGGTACACAACAACGCCCACCTAGAACGGTCCAACAAACAACAGGGGACAACAAGGTACACAACAATGCCCACCTAGAACGGTCCAACAAACAACAGGGGACAACAAGGTACACGACATTGCCCACCTAGAACGGTCCAACAAACAACAGGGACAACAAAGTACACAACAACGCCCACCTAGAACGGTGCAACAAACAACATGGGACAACAAAGTATACAACAACACCAACCTAGAACGGTCCGACAAACAACATGGGACAACTGGGTACACAGCAACGCCCACATAGAACGGTCCAACAAATAACAGGGGACAACGAGGTACACAACAACGCCCACCTAGAACGTCCAACAAACAACCGGGAACAACAAGGTACACAACAACGCCCACCTAGAACGGTCCAACAGACAACAGAAAGAGATAAAGCAAAACATGGAACACGAATGATAATTATAAATGATATCAAATTGAGGAAGACCAATATACACCCAGTTCAGACACTGGTCTCCTAAAAAAGATGATTTCTTATCATCTCTATCGCGCTTCCCGCTTGCTTTGTGCACTAGTTTACACATATTTTATTTCATTACATGATAATAGAAATGGGATTAGGCAAAAGTTTCACAACATTACAAGATGCCTCCTCCCTACAATGTATAATGTTTAAAGTATAAGTCATATGGCTGGTGTGAAAATACATAATTTGTGTATAATGTATAACCCATAGTACATCAAGCAACAGGGAAGCGCGATAAATCCCTGTGTCTCTTCCCCCCTTCTTTTGATTTCCTTATGTACAATTATATAAAGAAGTAAAATTTCCCTCTAAATACAACACAAACCCATGCTTACCAAATTAATAACAATCTCATTAAAATTAGAGTCTATTCCGCAAGCAAAAGTAGTTTATTTAGCTCTATGTAGATTGCAAAACTCGATTTAAGAATAAGTTTCAACCTATCTTGCAGTACAAATTTGGTTCAGCGACTTTTATTTCATCTTTTTTATCCCTTAGCCAACTCAAGGTCATAGGAGATTGTTGAACTTCTCAAAATGCGCAATAAATTATTTACTCGAGGGGAAATTTTGGATATCATAGACGATTCTGTTCCGGAAGAGATAATTCGTACTAGATTTAGAGTTTTAAACAAATTTTAGCGATCTTGTCTAAGTCTTAAGTACTGTTATGTGAAGTGTGTGAATATATTTTTCTAAAAGTATCCTCAAGGCAATACAAGAAGAAGCTACATACAAAGTATTATCTCCTGTCAACACTACATAGAAGATTTGGTCATCTATGGTTATATACCCTAACAATCTGATTAGTCCGTGAGCCAGACCCCCAAATTCGGGGTCATTGGTACCATCCGGGGTGAATAAACGACACCAATATATTCTGATAGATGGATATCTGTAGTATTTGAAAATGTATGATAGCAATGAATAATAGGTAGCTAAGACAGTTTTTTTGGGGAAAAACCTTGTTTTTTAGTCGAAAATCAATGAAAATAGGAAAAAATTCATAAATTTTATATGGTTGATGATTGAACAAATTGAAAAGTGTAAATATGTAGTACTTTTGGTGTTCTTTCAGATGAAAAAAGTTTCAGTTTCCCATTCCTATTTTTACTGGGTGTTTTGGGGTAAAAAAGTCGAATTTTTGCAAAATTTAAAATAAATTCGAGAAAATTTTAAGTTATTCCTGCTACTCAGTTCCTCAATATTGCATATGATCGTCCAATGATGATTTAAAAAACATCTTTGAAGCTTCCTCTTTCAAATGACATATATTTTATATTCTTAATTTTTGCGAAATCCTTGAATTTTGAGTTTTTATACAGAAAACTGTATTTTCAATTAGAAATCTTCGATTTTTGTATATTAATTCAAAGAACCCAATCTAATTATGCAAGCAATGATGGAAAGTTATTTTCTAATTAAACTTTTTAGATTATACATGTTTTACTGATATTTCATTCAAAATTAGAGTGTTTTGGGGAAAAAACGTATTTTTCAAACAAAAATTGCTGATTTCTGGAGAATATTTTTTGAATCAAAAGAATTTCTTGAAATGATAGCAGGAATGTGTTTTCAAATGTAATAATTTAGGTTCATTCATGAACTATATATTTTCTACTTAATTTGGGGGAAAATGCCTGTTTTTTGTCTAAAAATAACAGATTTCTGGGAAAAATTATATTATTTCATTATCTTAGATAGAATAACAGATTTAAAGCAATTATCATTTAGAAAGTTTTCATGTTGTCAGATGATTGTGAACTTAAAAGTAATTATTCATTAAAACCAACATTTTTGGATAAAATATGTATTTTTTAAGCAAAAACCACTTATTTTGAGAAAATAAATATTAGCGATTTTAATTTGCCTAAATTGATATATTCTAGCTTTGATATTACGCTACTTCTTATTATAAATGGATAGGAATGTAATTTGATGACTGAAAGTTAATTTATAAGTTAATTTGGGGCAAAAAACCTAATTAATGTGCAGAAATCACTTATTTCTGTGAACATTTTGTGAAATTTTTATTTTTTTACTTTATCAAAGCAGGAGAGATTTCATATAATTTAATGGCATAAAAGTGATCAAGTTTAATGAATTAGAGGAGATTTCTTTGATAATCTTGCTATTTTTGGGGGAAAATCTCAATTTTTATCTAAAAATCGCTGATTTCTGGAAAATTTTTATTAATATGAAATGTGTCATTATTATTTATATTCAAAAGTGTTCCTGGGTATATCATAGTTTGTCCTTGTAAGTCATATACATTTCAAGTATCCTCTGTTAATTTAATGGGTATTTTGGGGCAAACAATATATTTTTATATAAATTTATAGCCTTAATTAAGAAAATTACTATAGAAAGTCTCATATTTCAAACTATGACTATTATCTTCTGTATTTCCTATTTAACTGTGTATTCTTTCTAATCTTATTTATCATTTCTCTTCAATTTTGTGTATAATGTAATATTTGGGTAAAATACATATTATTAAATATTAGGTCACAAAGAAACCTGTTACGTATCTCCTTCGTGCCTTGTCTAGTAATATATAACCTCGAAATGTGTTTTATCACATTTTGTTTATTAAGAGCTTGCTTTTCCATCTCTTTTTTTTTTTTTTATTATTTTTTACCCCAAACATACTAATAGTAACATTTCAAAATATAAGAATAAAATGATGAGTAAATTAAGAAAAACTAAACAGATAAAAAGGAGATGCAAAAGACAATAGTCATAGTTTGAAATATGAGACGTAATTTTCTTGATTTAGACTATAATTTTATATAAAACATATTTTTATGCCCCAAAATACCAATTAAATTAACGGAGGATACTTGAAATGTATATGACTTACATGGACAAACTATGATATACCCAGGAACACTTTTGAATATAAATAATAATGACACATATCATAGTAAAAAGATTTTCCAGAAATGAGTGATTTTTAAATAAAAATTCAGACCCCCCCCCCCCCCAAAAAAAAGTTAGAGGAGATAATCAAAGAAATTTCCTCTAACTCATTAAACTTGATCACTTTTATGCCATAAAATGATATGAATCCTCTCCTGCTTTGATGAAATGAAAAATATAAATTTTTAAAAAATATTCACAGAAATAAGTTACTTTTGCACATTAATTAGGATTTTTGCCCCAAAATAAGATGTAGATTAAATTTCAGTTATCAAATGACATTCCTATCCATTTATAATAAGAAACAGCACAGTATCAAAGCTAAAATATATCAATTAAGGCAGATTAAAAGACCTAGTACTTATTTTCTCAAAATAGGTGGTTTTTGCATAAAAAATACATATCTTATCCAAAAATGTTGGTTTTAATGAATTATTACATTTAATTCCACAATCATCTGACAAGATGATTACTTTCTAAATGATAAAAGTTTTAAATCCATAGTTTTAGCAAAGATAATGAATTAATAGAATTTTCCCAGGAATTTGTCATTTTTAGACAAAAACAGGCATTTTGCCCCAAAATTAAGTAGAAAATATACCTTTTATGTTTCAAACATGTTATTCATGAGTGAACCTAAATAATTTCAGTTGAAAATACATTCCTGCTATCATTTTAAGAATTTCTATCGATTCAATAAATATTCTCCAATAATCAGCGATTTTTGAATAAAAAAAATACGTTTATTCCACAAAAAGACTTTGATTTTGAATGATATGTTAGTAAAACATATATAATTTGAAAGAGTGTGAAAAGTTACAAGAGAAGATAGCTTTCCATCATTGCTTTCATAAGTAATAAGGGTTCTTTAAATTATTATACAGAAATCTGATATTTCTAATTGAAAAAAAGTTTTCTGTATAAAAACATCAATTTCGAGAATTTTGCAAATAAAAATAAGAATATAAAATGTATGTCATTTGAAAGAGGAGACTTTAGATATGTTTTGAAATCATCATTGGACGATCATATGCAATATTGAGGAACTGAGAAGCTGGAATAAATTAAAATTCCTCGAATTTCTGTGAAATTTTGCCAAAATTCGACATTTTTACCCCAAAAGACACAATTAAAAATAGGAATTGGAACATGCAACTTATTTCATGTGAAAGAGAACAATAAATACTACATGTTTACACTTTTCAATTCTTAAAATCACCATCCATATTTAAGTTATAATTTTTTTCCAGAAAAAAATCATTATTTGGCAAGTACGCAAGGGCAATAACTCTTGTTTACCCCTTTAGCTACCTTTGATTAAATGCTATCATACATTTTCTGAAACCTCTTGGGTATATCTATCATAATATCAATATCAGATTTATTCACCCCAGATGGTACCGACCAACCCCTCTGGCTCACGGACTAATGATTGTGTGATATAATTAACCGTGTAGAAACGGGGAGGGGTACGGCACGACCAGGCGTACTCAGGTGTTTCCATGCCCATTGTTTTGCCAAAAAAAAAAAAGGAAGAAAGAGAAGTTGTCTTGTTTTCGTTGTCTTAGGAAATGTTGACATCCCATCGAATAAAGTGTACAAAGTGTCAAACTGACCATGCTGTAATTTGTAAAATCTATTAGTTTCTGGGCGCCCGCCTCATGAACTCCCATAAAGTTTCCCCTGAATACATTGGGTTGTCTAAGGTGGTCCAAAACCCCTGCCTGAAAAGTGCTTTCAATTGAAAAGTACTCTACCTAGGCGCCTGGCAACAACGATTCGAAACCTAGCTTCTTTTGCACCTTTTTTGATTTTTGTTTTCGGGTTTTATGTTGTCTTGCAATCTGCAAGAAAGCTGCGGTACCTATTCGGAAACGAGGCAACCACATTTATATCTTTGATCGTGAGCTCGCTGCCGTCAGTAGAGCTTGGGCTGCTCGACATTTTTCAGACTTGCTCTGCTTACTGACGGAAATAAAAGGACACCATAGCAAACCAACGACGAATCGGACTTTGAACTGTCATCTTCCCAGGGATAGTGTGGTTATCCGGATTACGAGATCTTAAACCTCCACAGTCCACACCAACTGGTCTCTATGCCGAATATTCCAAAAGCCTGAAATCGAATCCATTCAGTATTTTAAAGCGGATTTGTCCTATCGAATTTTGAATATTAAAAAAAATCCACAAAAAATATTGATTTACAAGTGCATCCGTTTGACAGTGATTTGCGTCGTATATATAGGAAATCAATTTTCCTTCTTTTGAAAAAGTGAAGAGCGACGTTCAGAATTCCGTGCTATAAGGACTTTGTCTGGGCTTATACATGTAGAGGGAATTTTCCGTCGATAGAGCAATTTATGATTGAGAGGGTTTTTGACTTCTGAATGACCAGAGAAAGTAAACAATGATAACCTCCTTATAGCTTGATGTCAAGTATAGTCACATACTAACACGTATGTGGATCGACCTCCATTTATACCTCGTAAAATCATTTGTTCTGAAATAAATCTGTTATGGCTTATAAGTCAATGACCATACAGTATTTGGTCATTTATGTTTTATGTTAAACAAGGAAGTGTCCGTGGGACGATGATAACCCAAGAATGCAAAATGCCTAAATAGATAGAAAATCAAATTTGAAAAAAAAAATCCGATTCATTTCAGAAGAACACTGGCATTATCAAATTAGATTAAACATATTTTATTTCGAAAAAGTAAAGTATACAACATTGCAAATTCAAGGTAAATAAAATAGATATTCCGTTTTAATTGAAAACTTTAAGGCTTTTTTTCACAATGAAAGCATACATTTATGTGATCTGAAATATTTTATAAAGACAACAGCTTTGTTAAGGCCATTTTATTTTGTTTCCCTATTGACATCCAGCTTCATGAAGGAGCTCTGAAGACGAAATGAATCCAAAGTCAAGGGAATTGATTATGCTTTGATTCCTTAGAATCGGACATTTTCTATGTCGAAATCACATAATCTGGCATATCGTGACACCTAAACTAAACTGAGGTTCTCGATTGACATTTTAGTCTCAATATGACATGATGGACAAAATAAGATAAACCACAAGCTGCCATGTGTGTGGTAGACAGGATCTCAGGTTACATGCACTCTTAGTGTACATAGGTGGTGGAGCACTTGCGATGGCAAGCACGAACTAATGTCAAAGAGTTTCTGTGTTAAACATTTCCATGCAATAGTTCTAGTTCAACCTACCCTTTATTCCACTTTTTGGTCGTCGTTAATATTTACATGTAGTTTACAATTGTTTTGGTTATTGGTCGGTATTTGTTGACCATCAGTTTTTGCCGGTTAAATCATTCATGGACAATAACCCAGTAACACAATCATGTTTTAAAAAAGATGTCAAAAATATTGCTGTAAATGTTGTAGAAACGTGATTTTGTTCCAGAAATATCAATAAAACATTTTTGGAAACATTTCATTCTTAAATGTTAATAAAATGTTTTAAAAACATTCTATACAACTGCACAGTGTTTTAAAAATGTTCTCGGAGCGTTTTGTCAGAAATGTTTCAACAGAACCTGTTTGAAACCATACAAAAATATTTCGAAAATGTTCGTTTTTAACACATAATCTGTCTCAGCTACCTATCAGTTTTTGGCCAATCGACAGTCTTTCTTAAATCACCAGTTTTCATTCATCACGTGATTAATCGTCAGTGTGCTTGTTCATTGGTATTGGTTAACCTTGCATGAATTTTGCCGGTTACACATCATCTTGGTTAGTAAGCTCTTGTCAATCGTCATTCATTATTGAATTATTACTTTTCGTTAATCCTAAGTCTTGGTTAATCGTCAGTTTTCGTTAACCATAAATCTTGGTTACATGTAATGGTCAATTTTCGTTAATCCTAAGTCTTGAATTATGGTTGGTTAATCGTTAGTTTTCGTTAATCTTAGATCTGGGTTAATCGTGAGTTTTCATTCATCCTAAGTCTGCGGTTAATCGTCAATTTCCGTTAATCGTAAGTGTTGGTTAACGGTAAGCTTTCGTTAATCCCAAGTCTTTGTTAATCGATTGTTTTCATTAATCCTAAGTGTTGGTTAATGGTAAGTTTTCATTAATCCCTAGTCCTGGCTAATCGTCATTTTTCGTTAATCATAAACCTTGGTTAATCGTCATTCTTAATAAATCTTCAGTTTTGCTGATCAATCAGCATTCTTTATTTCTTTAAAAAAATCCAATGATATTCTGCCTGTAGAATTTGGTTATCAATCTGAATTCCTGTCCTCTGAGGTTTTGTTTAGTTTTTAAATAAAGGCTTTTTCAAGCATCATTTGGTTGATATTAATGCAGTCAAATATGGTTGATAATAACTCGAATCTGAATGAAGTCCGGTGAAAATATATATTGAATGAATTTTGGTTAACCAAATGGCTGAATCATAGAACTTAATAATTGATGAAATAAAAAGTACTATATACTGTATATAGAGTTAGAAAAAAAAATAGCAAATGAAAAATGAGTTTTCAAAAATGCGAGTATTCACCCGACGCCAATAAATTCATATCACGACGCGCATCAGATACACTGAAGTGACAATATACTGACTTTGCATAACTTTGTCTACATATTTTTGTCTACCAAGGCCAGGTTTTTGCAGTATCGATCATATTATCTCACTTCCACGACAAAAAAGTAAAATGCATATAACAATGTGACTTGGCAGTTGACGATAAACACGGGGTCGTCTGCCAAATAACTGACATCAGAGGATGGGAGTGACGTATCAGCCTCCTTGGTCCATGCGTGTCGTCGTCGCCGTCGTTTTTTAAAAATGACGAAGAGAGCGTTTCGGGACACGGAGATATGCAAGTTCATATATACATGTAGCTGTGGAAGGTGCAGTATGATAAGAAACCAGAGGAATCAAAGATGATCGCGAGTTAAATAACATACACAAAACAAGCGAACAAAAAACAAACAATCAAATCCCAAATATACAAAGCTAAACTCAACTTAAGGTGATCGATACACTTTCTTTTCAACAAGCTCTTACATATAGAACTTAAAAAACTTGAAATTTTTTTGTAAAAGTCGTTTTAGTACATAAGTACATAAGTATATTTTAACACAAAAATGTCCAAGGAAGCGAGAGTATTTTTTTCAGTACGTTAATTATCAAGAGATAGTGTTTTATTTTCCTTTCGTTTGGGCTTTTTGTGTGTGGGTGTGTGTGTGTGTGTGTTGTTGTTTTTTTCCACTTTGTAGGATATTTTACATTTCTTATGTTTTCTTTAGAAAAGTCTGGATATCTGTTATTTTGACGTCATCTCTCGATCTTTTTGGTGGCAGGTCTGTCATACAACGGAATTACATGTAATTTAGTTTTTCATTATTTTGATTAAAGATAACAATCACAGAAAAAGCGTGACTCTGCACGTGCGCTTTCGCGTTGAAGAAACAATTATATCTGCTTCCAAACACTTCTTGGGATCATATAAAAGTCAAACTTTATCGTTTATATTGTCAATTTCTTCCTCTCTAGACGTTCCTAGGGTCTTTGTAGGTATTCTAGGGATGTTTAACATATGGCACAAGAGATTTATCAGTAAATAACTGACTTGACTGTAGAACATTCTTTTGATGCAGGCAGATATTACATGTACTGAGCGATTTTTTTTTATTATTATTTTGCAAATCACCTCGGAAAAAAAAGAGAAAAAGTGGAGAAGCCTAACAGCGTGCTGGTTATATTCGATAATAAAGTTTTCGTGTGCATGAAAGAATTAACGTAATATGTGACGGGATGCGAAATTAATCCTGACCTGAAAAATGTGTTGTTTTGTTATCTTACGACAAAATGGATTTATATAAAAAGCATATTATAAAAGTAAACAATCATGATATATACACGAAACTTCAAGATATCAAATTAGTTTTTCGTCTAGTGAAAATATATTAATCAATTTACTGGTGATTAAAATCACCTTTGCAGTCCAAGAGGTAATCCTTCTGAATAAGGAAAAGTATGGAACACTGAAAGGGTCATGTAGTTCAGTATCGTGATAGTGTGATAATTATATGGTAAAACGATCATATTGCGATGTCAATATGATACGAAGGGGATTCTTCGCTCATTTTAAAATATAATCTTTTGGAAATAATCGGAAAAATTGAGGAGCATAAGAAAACCATGTATGGTACTCGATCCACCCAACATTGCACATCGGCCAACTGTGACGATGAGACTCCATGACTTATAATGTCCAAATCTCATCAGAAAAGTCTAAGCCCCTTTAAATCTACATTTTGCCCGAATTAGGCGGATATATACACATTCTTAGTATGTATTTTAGCTCACCTGAGCGAAGCTCAACTGAGCTTTTGTCATAGCACGGTGTCCGGCGTCTGTCCGTCGTAAACTTGTAACATTTTCGACATCTCCTCCTCAACCGCTGCCATTTAACGAAACTTTACAGGAAGCAAGCTTAAGTATGCAAGGACTTCTACAAAGTTTGTTTTTGTGTCGATCGGTCAACAAATGCAGTCTAATCATCGAGACCTTTCATTTAATATGTCCCACGGTATATTTCTGATAACTCCACTGCATCTCCACTGCAACCGTTACACAGAATTTAACGACACTTTACAAGAAGCAAGTACTCAAGTTCCTCTGCTAAGTATGTACATGTGTTTTTCGTGCTGTTCGATCAACAAATATGGCCACCAAGGGCTCTTATTGGCTGACGCGTTCTCGACATTTGTTTTGCAGCAACTGCTGCACAAAATTGCAAGATTCCTTGAGACTCAGCACCAAATAGCGGCCAAGGTCATGATCACTTTCATGGTCAAGGTCACATATTTAGTGTCAAACATGAGACAGGCGACAGCCGATACCTGTTCTTGAACAGTGCTATTTCTTACTTTTGTTTAGAAACTGCTGTATAGAGTTTCACGAAACATTTACAGAAAGAGAGTACTCAAAGTACTCTACCAACTTGCATGGCGACTTTCAGTCCTTCGTCCGCAACTCAGGCGAGCGATGTGACGCCTTGGGCCTCTTGTTTTATAGTTCATCCAAAGGAGCTCGTCGTCAATGTCCCTCAAAGAGAGCCGTCCATTCTCTACTTTGAATTCCCTCTATTTCATGCAGTAAAGTGGAACTAGAAGATGCTAAATTGTGTGCGTGGCGTCGAGCTCCTGTGAGTTCATCAGACTTAAATTTGTCACCCCTTTATATTGCAATTCTGAAACAAATTTGAATAAATGTGTCGCTTGCGAAGCCCGGAAGGCAGCTTATTTGTTAAATGGGCAATATACTTATTTGAAAAAAAAAAAAAAAGCATTGCAACATTTACAGAATTTACTTTGTTCATCGTCAGTCAGTCTGTCCAACTGTCTGCCACTGTTTCGTAGGAGAAACACACAGACATATATATATATAACTTGGAATTCTGCCGTTCTATATATAGTTATTATACAAAACGTGTTGTTTTTAAAAATACTGGGTTTCTTCATTTATTCGCGTTCGATTGGTATAGATCTAGGATAGGGCTGTATCATTTTTTTCGGTTATTGTATGTTCGCATTCTGAGCTCTTCAGTTAAGTGCTTGATCACTCAATGACCAATTTGGTAATGAAAAGGTTCCCTGGAGATTGATATGTATACATTTACAAAATCAATTATGTACGGTTTTGGTAGAGGATTCTGATGACGCTGCACATGTATGAGGTTATAGAGGCTGTTTCCATTGATTTAAGCAAATGAAAGCAGTCTTTTTATATTCCACAAATGGTTTCAGGAAGCATACCCAGGCCATCGCAAGGCGCAGATCCAGAGGGGGATTGGGAACCCTTACCACAGAATTTGCCCGCAAAATATGATTTTCCACGCCGGTTCAGACGTTCTTACGTTTTTTTGTTTTTTATGCTCGCACGACAACCCCCCCCCCCCGAAAAATCAATATCCTCAATGTCAGTGATCGCAATCTTGGTTCTACCAACTCAGTAAATTTGCCAATGATTTTACCATGATGATTGGGGGGCATTTATAATTAGTGTAATCCGTTACCGACACCGGGTCTGGGTACCGGTGGAAATGACAGATGCGTCTTTTAGTAACAGCTGCTTCGGACATAGAAAACCACGCCAAATATTAAAGCCCTTTATCTTTTACCGAAAATCCGATAATCGGTTGACATTAATCATATGAAATATTTGATATCCTCGTTACGTCTAGATAAATTGTCTCATTACTTGGGTAGAATGACAAAGTTTGTAGAAGAAATCCTTTATATCGCCGATTGATAAAAGCCGATTATACCTGCTAAATTCATAAAAGGATGTACAATGCACAGGGCTATTTGGGTCGATCTAGAATTTTTTCGGGGGAGGGGGTTTTTCAGCCTGTGATGTGGAGCCATGTGTATGATAAAAGAAATCAAAAACGGATCAAATTAGGAATTAGAGCAAATGCCAAAAGCGGGGATACCTGTCGTTTTCTGGATTATCGAGTTGAAAATTTAGGAAAATACGCATTTTTGCAAAATCCACTATAATTTCATTCCATTCCGATATAGAATCTTCCAATGCATGAAGTCGGGTAAAGAAAAAAAGGAGGGGGGAGTGCGGGATGGAGGGTTTCGAGGCTTTGAAATGTTTCTGCTTTATTTGGCTTCATTTATCGTCGTCAGATCGATGTTATGAGTCATGAACAAAACGATTATCTAGTTGTCCTCACAATTACATGATGCTGAAATTAAGGTCTGAAATTTCATCCGATATTTTTACGAATTTATGTTTTCATCGATTTTCACTTAAACTGCTGATAGACCTCGTAACATGGATGCCGGTGTTATAGAGTGAGCCTTCCCCCATAGCCAGACTTCCCCCCGGCGGTCCCACTCTAGAGTGAGCCTTCCCCCCGGCGGTCCTACTCTAGAGTGAGACTTCCCCCATAGTGAGACTTCCCCCCCCCCCCCCCCTCCTCTCCATGCGATTGGAATTCAACCCGTCGTTGTGCTTGAGTTCTGTCAATGTTGCTTTGAATAGTTAGCTGTGCATACTAGGGGTGTCACGATAGTGGAAACACGTTATTGCGATATATTGCGATAGTTTTTCACTGTATTGCGATATATTGTGATATATTGCTTTCTTTATATTTTCAGTAAAATCCAGGCATACACCTTCTGGACTTCTAATTGCTATAACACTAGAATTGGATGAAAAATAAAGAGTTTAATTAGAAGAAGAAATTGCGATATATTGCGATACGCATTTCGTATCGCGATAGGATATAAATCATTTGTGTATTGCGATATATCGATATATTGTGACACCCCTAGCGCATGCCCAACTGTAACCAGTACAACCTTCATATATCTGACCATGAGGACAATGGAAACAAAAGCTTTTTACTCGTATTTTAGCAGTTATTCTCATGCGAATTATACATGGATTTATTAAGATATTCCTCGTTATAAGTACATTGTAGAAATATGTCTTCGTACGACAGATGTAATTATAAACTTGATCTACATGTGTTTGCATCGTATCTTAAAAGTCAAGGTCATAGCGAATAGATAACCAAAATCAGTGTCCGGGCGATAACTTTTCACTGGTAACTTGATTTGAAATGATACTTCACACAATTATTGTCCATGACCCAAGGGTGTGTCATGACCTTGACCCAAGGCCATATCTTCAAGGTCAAATGTGTACTCATAGCCAAACTTCTTGCCCGAGCCATAACTCCTTACTGCCATGTTGGATTTGAATCATATTTCATACAATTGTTGTCCATGACCCAAGGGTGTGTCACGACCTTGACGCAAGGTCGTATCTCAAAGGTCAAGGTCACAGTGCACATATAGCCAAAATCAGTGTACGGGCCATAACTTTTCACTGGTAACTTGGACTTAGATGATATTTCGCACAAATATTTGTCCATGACCCAAGGGTGTGTCTTGACCTTGCCCAAAGGTCATATCTTTAAGGTCAAGGTCACAGTGCACACATAGCCAAACTTCTTGTCCGAGTCATAACTCCTTACTGCCATGTTGGAATTGAATAATATTTCACACAATCGTTGTCCATGACCCAGGAGTGTGTCATGACCTTGACTCAAGGTCATATTTTCAAGATCTAGGTCGCAGTGCACAGATAGTTAACATTTTTTCCGGGCCATAACTCCTTACTGCCATGTTGGATTTGAAGCATATGGTCATATCTTCAATGTCAAGGTCACAGTGCACAGATAGCCAACATTTTTGTCCGGGCCATTACTCCTTACTGCCATGTTGGATTTGAATCATATTTCACACAAGTGTTGTCCATGACGGTTCCGGGTCATTTCGCCCCTTTTCCCCTTCGCCCCGGGTCGTTTCGCCCCTAAGGTGGGTCGTTTCGCCCCTCTAGGTGGGTCGTTTCGCCCCTCCAGGGTGGGTCGTTTCGCCCCTCCAGGGTGGGTCGTTTCGCCCCTCAAGGTGGGTCGTTTCGCCCCTCAAGATGGGTAGTTTCACCTCTCATAGTGGGACGTTTCGCCCCTCATGGCGGGTCGTTTCGCCCTCTTTTTAAAGAACATTTTCTCTAAATGGTTTCGCCCTTCTGTTCTGAATTAGAAGATTTTTTGATTCCCCCCTCTATACATAACGTTTACGTAAACGTTTTTTTTTTCTTCTTTTATTCTCATTTGTTCACGTACATATTTCTTTATCTATTCCTTTATTTATTTTGTATCTTTTTGAGTCTATTCGCCCCTCAATACGTAACATCTTTATCTATTCATTTTATCAATTTATCTATTTCTTTATTTCATTTTTCCTTCTTTTATTCTCATTTGTTCACCTACATATTTCTTTTTCTATTTATTTCTTTGTTTGATTATCGATATTTTTTTTTACTCTATTTTTCTTTTGTTGTATTTTCATTTGTTCATCTTCAAGCCGCCAATAAAGAAATATTAATGTCACAACACAAGCCCATTATTATAGCGTAATTAAGTAATTATCAAATGAGGGCGAAACGACCCACCAATAACAACAACAAAAATAAGGGCGAAACGACTCACCATTTTTCTTTTGTTGTATTTTCATTTGTTCATCTTCAAGCCGCCAATAAAGAAATATTAATGTCACAACACAAGCCCATTATTATAGCGTAATTAAGTAATTATCAAATGAGGGCGAAACGACCCACCAATAACAACCATGCAGAGAGTATTCCTAAAAAGAGGGGCGAAACGACCCACCTGAAGGTGCGAAACGACTCATCTAGAGGGGCGAAACGACTCACATTTGAGGGGCGAAACGACCCACCTTGAGGGGCGAAACGACTCACATTTGAGGGGCGAAACGACCCACCTTGCGGGGCGAAACGACCCACCTTGAGGGGCGAAACGACCCACCTTGAGGGGCGAATCGACCCGGGGCGAAGGGGAAAGGGGGCGAAACGACCCGGGGCGAAGGGGGAAAAGGGCGAAACGACCCGACGCCGTCCATGACCCAAGAATGTGTCACGATCTTGACGCAAGGTCGTATCTCAAAGTTCAAGGTCACAGTGCACAGATAGCCAAAATCCGTGTTCGGGCTATAACTTTTCACTGGCAACTTGGATTTAAATGATACTTCCCACAAATATTCGTCCATGACTCAAGAGTGTCTCTTGACCTTGACCCAAGGTCATATCTTTAAGGTCAAGGTCACAGCGCACACATGGCCAAACTTCTTGTCCGGGCCATACCTCCTTACTGTCATGTTGGATTTGAATAATATTTCACACAATTGTTGTCCATGACCCAAGGGTGTGTCATGACATTGACTTAAGGTCATATCACAAAGGTCAAGGTCACAGAGCAGAAAATCCGATACTTGTAGAATAAATTCCGCGAACACTTCAATGAACAGTTCCGTATTTAAAGTTTTAATTCGTTTCAAGTCCGAGTTGAATTCGTTTCAAGTCCCAGTTGAACAGTTATAAATAACCCAGACAAAATCTGTGACACACAGATGACATACGGACAGCTAGACGACTATGGGAGACATGATCGCCAGTAATATTGATATGAAGTAACTCCTATCTTATTGCTGGAGCTGTTATTTAAGTATAGATCACCGGAAAAGAGACGAGTTAACACTGCAGTAGGATCACTAAGTGGGGAGAAGACTGGCTCTAGAGAGGGGGTGGACAGGGGGTAGGTCTCTCCCCTCCCGCCCCTTACCCCCCCCCCCCTCTCCCGCACCCTTGTCTCCCTCCTCCCTACTTGGAACGGCGCGCGCTGCGCTGGCTCAAAATTTTCTTTTTTTTCTTTCCCTTTTTCCACTTTTTTCTCCACTTTCCCTCCTCCCGCCCCCGCTTCCCCCTTCCCCATCCCCACTTCTCCCTCCTCCCGTCCCCTCACCTCCCCCTCCCGCTCCTCATCTCCCACCTCCCTCTTACCCTGTCCGCCCCCCCCCCTCTAGAGTGAGCGGCCCCCTCCCCGGTGTGCGGGGAGGTGCCTAGAGTGAGCGCCCCCCTCCCCGGTGTGCGGGGAGGCTCTCTCTAAAAAGGGACTGCTGGGGAAGTCTCACTCAAAATTGGGAAGGGGGAGAAGGCTCACTCTAGAGTGGGACCGCCGGGGGGAAGTCTCACTCAAAATTAGGCAGGGGGAAGGCTGGCTCTAGAGTGAGCCTTCCCCCTAGGGGGGAAGGCTCGCTCTAGAGTGGGACCACCGGGGGGAAGTCTGGCTATGGGGGAAGGCTCACTCTATAACACCGGCACATCTGGACAAATGTGCACACACATCATGGACGGATCGAGACATTTTATTCCGTAAAAAAAGAGGGGGTTCAGCCCGTGATTTGAAAAAAAAAATATATACATGTACGTCAAAATGGAAGAAAATTACAACGATTTTTGGCAAATTCCGGCATGAGGATACTGACCCCCTGTACTACCTCCCCCCCCCCCTCACTCTCCCCCTACCGCCACTTTCCATGTCCCTTTGCAACTGGAGAGAAATAAAAAAAAATTAAAAACGTGTTATTTTAAACGAATATATATACATAAATAATTGTAAATAAATAGATTTCAATAAATAGATTTCAATATAGAAATGAAATAAATCACAAATAAATAAATGAATAAATAGGATTTTGACCCCCCCCCCCCCCCAAAAAAAAAAAAAAATCCGCGTCATACATGCAATACCTTCATGTTTAGCTTGAACAACTTTATGCAACCTATAATGGATCGATTATCAACCGTTCTGTTCTCACATAATCAAACAGAAAGCAGGCTCAATATAAAAAGAGGAAATAAGATTTTATTGTGATCCTCGAGTCAATCTGTTAGGTTAAAGAATGTCACCATACAAAGTGATTGTGTAACGTTAAGGTGATTATTTGTAACAAGTCGGTACCCCGCCATTTTATTTCTATACCATGGTTCTCCCCCGCCGATGTTATTTTCAAATAAATC